>JAAIXI010000230.1:1801528-2221899 GCA_013403645.1 Heliconius nattereri
GACCGTCAATACTAAGTTTAAAATTAGAATCTTTCACTCTTGTTCTCCCAGTCTCGGCATTAACAACCTTCCAAGTGGCTTCAATTTTATTATTACTATTTCTGATTTTTGTTTTAATAAATAAAGATTTTGCAATTTTGCAAACACTTTTGAAAATTTTTGAGTAAGATTTTAAGTACTCTTTAAACTCTTCACCACTATTAAACTGTTTTTCATAATATAACATATACAGCGTCTCCCTACTCTTATAAATACCTGCTGTGGCCCAGTCTCCAAAGATAGGACTATCAGTAATTGTAATCTCTTTGGGAGTAAATATTGAATGAAATTTATTAATAAAAGAGTAAAAAAAAGAATTGTACAAAGAATTGGGAGGTAAAGTTATATCTAAAACTAGTAAATTAGTTAGTAAACTAACTCTCATACGTTCCAAACGACTAGCTGTGACAGGTACAAAAGCAATTTTTTTCTTAGCCACCTGTTTTTTCTTACTATAGAATTCTACTAGCTGACCAGAGTGGTCAGAATCCAATTTATTAATAATGCTTTTGTAGCATGGAATAATGTCAGTAAATATGTTATCTATACAAGTACTAGTCGTAGGAGTTATTCTGGTTGGCTCCATAAATAAATTAAGTAAATTGTGTGACTTAAAAAGACTTAATAAATTAATGGTGGGACTTAAACTTTCCAAAATATTAACATTAAAGTCCCCACACACTAACAAAGGCTTACCCGACTTGGTAAGTTTGCTTAAGGCCTCATCCATTACTTCTAGAAATAATTTTAAATTAGCGGAGGGAGGTCTGTATACACATATAACAATGAATTGCTCTAGTTGAACACACGCTAATTCGATAGAACATTCTACTGAAAGGGACACAATATCTTTCCGTTCCTTGAACTTAAGTTTCTTGTTTAATATAATAAGCGACCCCCCGTGTATCGTGTTGATTTTGCAGAATGAGCTTCCTACCCGGTGGTTTCTGAAATTAAACATGAGCTGGGTCACCTTCAACCAATGTTCAGTAATACACATAATACTAATTTCCTCCGAGTTCATGAATAATTCCAGCTCTAGCTGCTTGCTTGCGTCAAGCAACGGATGTTCTGATGGACTAATCTAATAGATGTCGTTTTATTATTATTTTTGCATGGATATTGTGATGATGTGCAGTGTGTGTTATTAATATTATTTAATTGTAAAGCTAGCTGGATCAATGGAATATTTAATAATAAATTAGAGTTAGAGTTTGCTACTTCTGTTGTCTGAGAATTAATTTAAATGTTGAGAAATGTCAACAGAGTGTAAATTATTAGGTATAATTTCAGAATTAATTGCAATGTCAGTCTGCTCAATAGAAGCAGTTGAAGTAGTAGCCAAGTTCTTGGCTGATAAGTCAAAATAATAGGATAGCACAGAAGCTATCTGTCTCTAAAACCTATGACTAAAATAATATTTACTTTGAGTCAAAAGTAAAGTTTTACTAACTATTTTGTTAGTGTCAATGAAATTAATATCAGTGGCGTAGCGCTGACTTACCCAAATGTGGGCGATGTCGCATCTTCAAGGCTCATTCAGCACCCGCAACTATTTTCATTCTCGCTCGGGTAAAAAGAAAAAGTGTGGCGTTGAGTCCTACCCAACGAGCAATGTTTCGAAAATTCTGCCAAAAATAGGGAACGGGTATGTCCTAGCACTAAGCTTCCTCTTCCTACACTACTATATGTGGGATACAGCGTGAAGCTTTGAAAAAAATTAAGTACAAAATGGATCTTAACTCCCGCAATACTTTTATTCTACCATTTAACCGTCAAGTATTGGTTTATTTTGATTCAATTTTGCTTAAGTTCATCCAAAGTGTTTTTTTTAACAGTGAATCAAAATTCATGGCGACGACGCCCTAAACCGGACATCCGTTTGTATCACGCTGTTGACACCAAGATATTTATTATTTACTTCTTATAAGAAATTCGTATTCGGTTATTTTTTACTTAGTATTTTTTTATTTTCGTTTAAATATTATAAGTCCGTCATAGTGCCTCTGTAAGCGCGATGGTTGGGGGTTCAATTTTCATTCGGGGGAAGCAATTATATATTTTTCATATCTTGCTTGCTCTGGTGGCGAGTTTAGCCACTCAACAAGCATTGCCTCCGTAATTTGGCGGAAAGTAGAGAGCAGAGTGACTTGCACTAGGCTTCCTCTGCCTACTATGCTACACGCGGGATACAGCGTGAAGCTGAAAAAAAAATTAAATAAACTTAACTTAATAATTAAACAATTCCTTTCATAGCTTTCGTTCTAAAAATATATATAAATGCTTTATATACAAACAATGTATGGGCTGTATTGTCAAATACATCACTGCAGCGCCATTAGCGCTGATCCGGACATCCGATAGTCATTAGAGGCGGTGTCGCAGGTTAGCGCCCGCACAACCAGCCCCAGAACACCTGTATACATACACCTGTATACTATGTGCGTATATGAACGAGTATATATATTTATATATTTGGTATCTTTCACTTTTTTAAAGTGTTTTTCCACACTTAGGAAAGAAACATACTTTTTTTAGATAATGTAAAATGTGATTTTGGTTTTCAAATTATTTCCTCTTAACTGATATTATATTAGTATTTATCTTGGTATATGAGAATTAAATGTTCGCTAGTGGCGCTAGTGGCCTTGTCTGAACAATTGTTACTGTTGAAGTAGCTGTAAAAATCTTGAGTTATAGACAGCTGTAAAGTGCCCACTGCGAGTTACCTTTACAGTCTATACTTTAAATATATTTTTACCAATTTACTGCCCACCTTACACTGGGAACTAGAATTGCTGGAACACCGTGGGAACCCTAGTTTTTTTTAAATGACTTTTTCCGAAGAATTCTCATTCTGCATCATGTCTGACAGTGGACAAGTGATAAGTGGGTTCCTCGTTCACTCCGGAATTCATTTGATATATTTATTTATCTAATCTGGTAAAGCCTAGCCATTTTTATAAGATAGACACATCTGTAACGTATTGATTTATCAACTGGTTCTCTCTATTGCTGCTCTTGCATATGTTGCAAGATTTGTTCGTATATCCTTTCTTCCTTCTTCAACTTTTTACGTATCCATTGCTGGGTACGAACATACGTCTCCTAATGAAATTAATGAATAGTTTGGCTCATACTGTTTTATGATCACTCCCCAGACTTTCATGGTTAACGATGTCATTAAATATAAACAGTTCAGTGAATATACACATTTTTTTTTGAGAAAAAGTATTGAAAAATTGCAATTGCAATTTGTGTCTTGGAAAAATATTCTACTTCAATATAATATATAATTACAATACTAGGTACACAAAAGGATCAACTAAAATTATAATATTTTCGAAAGATTAAGTCTCATTCAGCCAATAGTAGTAAAGTCCAGCTATGTACAGGGAATCATTTAAATCCGTCCTCTGCGCCATGTTAAAAGCCTGCGGTTCGCATAACAAATGAACGCATTTGAATTTCAAAACGAGTGTCAATCCAAAGATAAAATATCAAAGTGCTGCGTCCATAGACAAAGCGTTTACACCCGAATAGAATTTAGGGAAAGCTTTGACGACTTTGATTTAAGGGAAATAGTCATTCTAGTCAATTAATTAGAGTAGAAAGAGACTGTTATCAGATTGGTGGTATGCTGTTCCTAAGAAGCCAATAGGGGACAGTCATTCTACATAGGCATATCATACTAGTATAGTAATTATGCTATGCCTGGCTACTATATTTTCTTTTTCTTTCTCAACTTTCTGAACGTACAATTTCGTTTTCTCGTTCCCGTTTGTATTCAGAGAAAATCTTTCTTAGTACTTCTCGATAATCTTCGAGGAAACTGCAATACCTTGTAACTGTTACTTAATTAATCCATTTCTAATTATTTGTAGAAACACATATAAAATTTACAACATATTTATCCACACTCAAATAGGTTCATTATTGCTTAACTAGCTGATGTAGATACGTGAAACTAACATACGCTCCTCCATGTTTTTCCCGTGTGGTAGAGTAGGCAAAGGGAATTTTTCCAGTATTAAAACACTCCGTTCACCACCTTTTTCCCATTTATCCCATTTTCGAGACATTGCGACATTGCGTTAAGTGGCGGATCTGAACGCTAATATGGTATGTATGTACTCGGGGATTTCCCCGAGTGGGGATCGAACCCATGACCGTCGCGCTTATATTCAGACGCTGTCTAAAAAACACTATATAAAATATATTTAATCAGACAAATGCATAATATCAAGAATAGTAACACGCTGAGGCAGACAGCATCTTGGGAACTTAAACAAGTTTTACATGCAGCGCTTAATCTTAACTTGCGGTCTTGTAAATATTTCACAAGTTTCAAGTTACTTCTTTATAATAATGTACAGGTTGTTCACGAGGAATAAGGTGAGCTTTGCATTTGTGTGAGTGTACAAGTAGAATCAGAAAAAGAAACATTTATATTAAAATTAATTATTAGTTATCTATAAAAAATAGAATATACAAAATAATTATATAATTTCAGTTTATGCGGATATTCTCATAAGTTTCACTCTAGTTTTACATATGTATCGTTTATCCTAATAATAAATAGTTGTGATTATGAAACTTTAATCTTCCTTTACAAGCAGTAAGCGTCATACTCGTATGAGTATGAGTTCTGCCACTCAACACGCATTCCCTCCAGAATTCGGCAGAAAGTGGGGAACAGGAGTGTCTTAATACTAGGCTCCCTCTGCCTACCCTGCCGTGTGCGGGATACAGCGTAAAGCTGATTTATTTTGATTCTTTATTGTACTCGTATAGTATATAACCTCTACCTTTCAATTTTAATAAATCGAAAACAGAGTGAAGAAAAGAGTATTTTAGGATTAGATTCTCTCCGCATAAATGCGGGATACAGTGTGAAGCTAAAAAAATAGTACAATTAATAATATTCCAGAATTTTCAGTCTACATCACAATTTACTACTCGTAAAAACGAAAAAGGCGTCCCTCTATGTCTTGTTAACACTAGTATTATCTTTAGTTCAAGGAAGAGTTTGTTTTATTTGAACCCAACGGCGCCTTGAACGCTTTAATCCGGGATATATGAGAGTGTGAGCTCTTTAAAAGTTGATTTCTTCTTTTAGCTTGCTTTTATAGCTGCGTTTTTAAATAAGTAATGTAGTTTAATTTATGTACATAATTTATAAATGATTTATTNTTCATGCGGATATTCTCATAAGTTTCACTCTAGTTTTACATATGTATCGTTTATCCTAATAATGAATAGTTGTGATTATGAAACTTTAATCTTCCTTTACAAGCAGTAAACGTCATACTCGTATGAGTATGAGTTCTATATTAGGCTCCCTCTGCCTACCCTGCTGGGTGCGGGATACAGCATAAAGCTGATTTATTTTGATTCTTTATTGTATAGTGTATAACCTCTACCTTTCCTACTACTACTACCTTTATTTTAATAAATCGAAAACAGAGTGAAGAAAAGAGTATTTTAGGATTAGATTCTCTCCGTATAAATGCGGGATACAGCGTGAAGCTAAAAAAATAGTACAATTAATAATATTCCAGAATTTTCAGTCTACATCACAATTTACTACTCGTAAAAACGAAAAAGGCGTCCCTCTATGTCTTGTTAACACTAGTATTATCTTTAGTTCAAGGAAGAGTTTGTTTTATTTGAACCCAACGGCGCCTTGAACACTTTAATCCGGGATATATGAGAGTGTGAGCTCTTTAAAAGTTGATTTCTTCTTTTAGCTTGCTTTTATAGCTGCGTTTTTAAATAAGAAATGTAGTTTAATTTATGTACATAATTTATAAATGATTTATTGAATTTGAATTAGGGTTACTTTTAATCAGATGGTTATTGGTTCGATTCCTTTTCTGAAAATGATGAAATTGTGCGGTTTGGCGGAAAATGGCTTGAGCTTGATTTTTTATTTATAAATTTACCTATTTGATGATTTCTGTATTAGATAATCATATTTGTATGACATGAGAACAAAAGTGACGTAAGAAAACAATAATAATACTAATTTGGTTTTAGGTACTAATTGAGGACTCTGTGTCTGATCATAAATAAATATAATTTTCATTTTTTATATTGTTTTAAAGTGTTATTCACTGTTCCATACTTAGGAGAAATTATGAACGTGGCGAGATTTGAACCCCCGCCTCTTGGAAAGTATTCTAATTCTCTGGCCACTAAGCGATAGGTTCTTATGAAGTCAGATCGAAATTCTGATACACTTTTTGCTGAACACATAAACAATTATTGCTGTTGCTGACAACGTAAGTATATTGTAGATATATACATATATCTTAATTTATGATAAAATAAACTATACATTTTGATTTTGATAAAACAAATATCTATAAAATATATTAAAAAAAATGATTTTTAACAGCTTTTACCAACAAGTCCCGCGGGGCGGCGGTGCGGTGTAATTCTCAAGTTAAATTGACGACGTTAGTAATTCAAGCACAGGGACTTATTACACTGCAAAATTGGATGACATTTTTGATGGAATTTAAAAGCGATTTTAGACGGTAGTATATATTTTTGGGCAAAGTATAAATTAGGTTTTTTTTATGTGAAATAAAAAATAATGAACGACAGCGGCTTCACGCTTTTTCCCGCAAAGTGTTAGTAATTTTCAAGACATGGCATGTTGTGTAGTAATAAAAAAAATCTTATAAAATATGTGACAAAGAATTATTGGAACAACAAAAAAAACCCAAATATAAGACGTTTAAGTTGACAATTAGGTACTACTTCCTGGCACAGTATTGTCACAGTAGGTTATATCTAATTTTTCAAATAGACGTGTCATTTTCTATGTCAAAAAAATCACAAAATGTCCAAAATATTTTAGGAAAATAGCGTAAGAGTGTAAAGTTCAGAAAATTTTTCCCACCGAATTATTTCTATTTTTTACCGTAAAACGGCGAATATTTGTGAAATTAAAATACGAATTAGAGACTCCTAATAATACCTGAAACAAAAGTAGGTCAGTATTAGCGAAGTCGATAAAGTTTTTTCGAGGCCACCGTCGGGCCGCAGCACTAGCGTGCAACTGTACGTACTACTTATTGTGGGTTCGATTCCCTCTCGGGAGAATGAATTCTTTAAAATGTTTATTATTTATTTCGCTTTGATAATGAGGGGAAGCGTAGCAAAGAGTTGTGGAGAACGAAAGTGTCTTAATTTGAACAAAGCGTTTAAATTTTGAGTTGTTCCCAGGTTCCCTCTGCCTAAGCTAAAAATAACGATTTCCTGAGTACCTAGCATTAAGCGTACAACCATCGTGTATGCGTCGGTATTTTGCAAATGTGAAAAAGAAAGAAAATAATTAATTTCTACACAAATGTTTATGTTGATCATATAAAAATAGGGTCAAAACAAATATTTACTTTACGTAGAAATATTTAAATTTCAATTTATGGAAACTGTGACCGTTGTAAAGTACTCATAATTTAATTAAAATTAAATATTTATCGAAAACTCAGCGTGGACTGAGCTGAGCGTGGACGGGACGAAGTGAAAAGTTTTCAGGGCCGGCTATCGTTGTTTTAGTTTTAAGTTTCCAAGCTCACGCTATCTCTGAGTTATTTACTTTTAGAAAAAGCTAAATTTTACCTCGTGTTTAAATGAATATATCTGAAACGCATTCTAAGTTCTCGAGGTCCACTCTCACCTCACGGAGGGAGTCTATCCGTCTGACATTAGGCTGTATCTTTTGAACCGTGGTAGGTAAACAGTTTAAATTTTCACAGGTTATGTATTTTTATTGCCGCTACAATAACAAGTAATAAAAAGCAGAATAAAGCAAATATCTAAGGGGCTCCCATACGTTATTGCTTATATTTTTAAAATTGCTTATGATATCAACGAATATTTGTATAATATTAAAACAAATTTCTGTATACACCTCTAAGAGCAACCCTTGTATTTATAATATTTACTCACGATTTACGAAATCCAGAGTATATAAAAAGCACGAAATAAGCTTTCGCGACGTTTTCAAGCGTTTAAATCTTTTCCAATTCAGTTGACGCTCACTGAAGGCAACCGTTACGAACTTATAACAGTACGTAACAAAATTGTCATGTGCACTCTTTTGAATCTTTGGATTAATTTTAAAAGTGTAT
Source organism: Heliconius nattereri (assembly GCA_013403645.1). Classification (NCBI taxonomy): domain Eukaryota; kingdom Metazoa; phylum Arthropoda; class Insecta; order Lepidoptera; family Nymphalidae; genus Heliconius; species Heliconius nattereri. The sequence continues at coordinate 1,809,712 of JAAIXI010000230.1, forward strand.
GTAACTGAATATAAAAAATAAGGGGTTGACAGTTTGTTTGGGAAAATCTTTAAATCGCCACCGATTTTTATGAAATTTGAAATTTAGACTCTTAAAAATATTTCACTGAACACGTGTTTTATAGCTTATTAGAATTCACCCCTAAAGGTGCCAATAAGCAGGCGAAGCTGCGCGCGTCCGCTAGTATAATATAAGCTTAATAAAGTTGTAACCGTCATTGCTCATATCAGTGGTGTGTGTTCAGTCCATTGAATTATTCATTAGGCACACTTGACCAACTCGGCTTTAACTGAATATAGAAGCTTATATTCTATATAATATGTAAATATTATATATTATACAGTATGTACAGCGGGAATCCACTGGATTCAAAGGACGCAGGACCGGACGGAGTGGCCAGAATTAGAGGAGGCCGATGTCCATCAGTGGACGTTGAAAGGCTGATGGATGGATGATGTACATATATTATAATCATTTTTATAAACTGTTATTATAAAGTTTGTGGTATTTCCTTGTAATAATTATTGATATCACATTTTATATTACTTGGTCAAGGTCTACAAGGTCAAGGTAGGATACAGCGTGAAGCTTAAAAAAAGAAAATGAAAAAAAATCTTTATTTTCCTGTCCAAGCGCCGGAAACATAAAACTTAACTTACTTAAGGTGACTCGTATATTTCCAAATAACCTTAAAAACGTTGAGAACTGCCTCCCATTATTTAGTCCCTTAACTTTAATTCTGGTCACGACACGTTAAAGGGACCCGTCGCGTCGTATAAATTACATTCATTTACTACTGTGCCCAGTTTTTGTGAATTGTGCACAGGTTTGTGCAAACAACAGAGTATTCAGGACTTTAAGTAACTCGGTGGAGATGTTTTTTTTATATTGGCAAGTCATGGGCTGGTTTCCTGTGCAAAAAGTACTTCCATTATTTTTTTAGCTTCATATTTTCAATGGAATAGCAGGGTAAGCAGAGTCGAATGTTGACATCCACTCTCCGTTTTCCGCTTAATTGTTTCCGTCTCAATTGCGTGTTTAGCGACATAGACGACGACATTTCTTTTTCTTACTTTCGTAATATGATATGGGTAAAGAAAAATTTAACGTAGCTGATTTGAACCCGCGCACCTCTTGTTAGCTGTTATAATAAAAACTACTTTTCTTTTATAAGCATGGAATAATCCTTTGAAGTATGATAAAAACACTTTAGATTGTGCAAAATTTTTCATTAATACAAAATTTAAGAATACTTGATATATAACCTTATAAATATATAACCGCTATCACGAGTTTCCAAGAGTTTCTCTTAATAGGCAGTTAGAGTAGCAGTTTAAAATATTTCACCATAATAATTTTCAAACCCATGCGCCGCCATTTAAATTTCAAAGGACTTTTCAGAATTAATGTCTTTAGCGTTCCACTTAATTTCGGTCTCGGGAGATGCATCAAGATGGGGTGTCGGTATTGATTTAGCACTCGGTTCTGTTCGTTTATTTTGGTTGAATTAGTTTTACGCTTTATCACGCAGAGAGAACGGAGTGCCAAGTGCTATGGTCTCTGTATACCTCTGCTCTCATCTACTGTCATCCTCCTCATACGTCTCGTCCTCCGGGGAATCCTAATATTTTTTTAGTGGCCTTCCTGCAGAATCATCTGCAGTCAGTCTCTGCCTCTATTACCCAACACTCTTGCTTAATAAATCTTCTTGGTTAAATAAATCATCTCCTTTTTTGAAGGTGGTTAATAAAGCCTAACTTTCATTAAAAAAATACTACTAATGAGAAAAACTTATATAAAAAAATATCCCCCAAGGTATAAGGTAGCGTTAACAGCTAGTCATATTTACCTAGAATGTGTATGCGACGACACGCCAATATGAGAGCGTGATGTGAGCAAGACAAGTAGGGTGTGCATACGGTGTAGACGTTCTGAGACCTGTCTCTATGTATTTTTTTACTTATTTACTATTAGTTTTAGTTTGGTTTTAATACTTTTAACGCTCGCTGAATATAAAAGGGTAGAGGGAACCTAGGAATCTAATCGTAATACACTTTTGTCCATCAAAACACCTCCGTTTCCCAATATCACTGCTGCACTCTTGCTCCACTTGTGGCCTCAAATTTAAGTTACTTTTATTGCAAAGTTTCTCCGAATTTAAAAGACAAATCATTTACAATACACTACATGTTAGCTTTCTAAGTCTAGCATTTTTCACTATGATTTCTCTGTCAATCACTAACTAACGCAAAACAGATAATAATTAAAAAATATATAGAAATCTATATAAAACGCAGACGTACAGACACACTAACGTAGATGATTATGGCAGTCGATATTCAAAGGACGTGAATGCAGCTCGTTACCGTCTCCAGGACGGCGGCAGAGACCCATTCAGTACTCAGAACAACGTGTTAAATATGAACGGTTTTTTTATTATTTACTATTACTATTTAAAGTGCCTCATGAAATATTAATTATTATAAAAATTAACACTTTCTTAATACAGCAGAGGAAGAATAGTGTTAAGACACTCTGCTTTTTACTGTTCACCTGAATTATTAATAATATATTGCGTGTGATGTGATAAAACTCAACGACGGATTTTGACTTGCTAAAGAGGGAAAATGTTATTTTAGATTATAATAGGGGAGGCAGAGGGAACGTATTGCCTAAACGTTCCTCACTTAATATAAAAAAAAGTAAATATTAAATATTTTCTTTCATTTACAGTCACACACTTGTTCCCTTTACCTCAAGCAGTTAAGTTAATTAAATATAGTCACAGTATAAATTCCTGGGTGGGAATTGAATCTACGACCCTCGTGTTAAGAGATGAACAATGGGACTGCCCCATTGATCCATGATGATCTGAAACTTAAATAACTGATGTAAATATTATAAACTTTTTATTTCATAACTCTGGGTAAATTATAAGTACTGTGTCAAGTTCTAGTACTCATCGCTTAATTTTTCTGAATAACAGAATAAAAAAGTAGTAACCTAACTTTATATTTTATGAAAAAATATTCTGTAAGTGACTTTTACAGTATGTGCAGCAGTGTGAAATCAATAATAATGTGTAAACAAAAAAAACATCATTATTATTAAAAAACGAAACCAGTCATGGTGCAGGGGGAGCGGAAGTATCTAAATAGGAACGGGATGTCTTAGGTTTCCAAATTCCCCCTGCCTACTCTGCGGTATAGACCTCTGATTGCATTTTGTGTAATATTTCAGTGCAAATGTGTCATTGTTGCATCGAACAAGCGATGTATATATGTATATGTTATAGGGTATTCTGAATAACGCTACGTGGTAGTTACTTTATTTTCAAAGTCCTTAATAATTTTCCGTCTTCTTTTAACATTTTGCCAAGAGCAACAACATGGAAAAAAAAAAACACCATTAAAAATAAATAAATAACCTGCAAAGTAAATAAAATTGTAACGTCTGTTGGTTAATTAAATAAAATATAATTATATATTTTTCACAACCTGAAGCTGCCGTGGAAAGTCCTCGCCAATTAGAATATTTTCAAAGGGGGTCCTTTATAGTGTCGCTGATTCAGAGTTCGTTGACGTTTTCCTGTAACCGCACACAGCAGATTTTTTGACGGCATATTTCTAAAAAACAGACATATTTTAAAAAAATACTATAATGTATTAGGTATTCTTTTTGTGTGTTTGTAGGTTTTTAATTTCAATCTTTTCCTGATTATAATATGTATTTGGGTGGTTATTATCAGAAAATAAATACATGGACCTACACACACTATATCTCGTTATATCTATATTATTTATAATTGTAAAGGATAATCCATCAACAACGTACTGATTATTGTAAAATACAAAACGATACCAATTTTTAAACTTCATCTTATATTCTTTTCAAAAACCAATTCTATGATTTAACTTTACTTCTATTTTTTTTGTATTAAGGTTTAGAATTTTATTATCTTATATCTCTATAGTATGACAACCAAAGCGACAATTAATTCATATTCAATGCTACAAATACCACGATAAAAGAAAATAATACATAAAGAAATACAATTTTTATTCATCCAAGTCAACTATTAGTAGAAAAGTAAATAAAAAATCTCCAATGTACGGTGACTTCCATTTATATTTTTAACGAGACTTTCATACTATAGCAATAAAATGGAGGGATTATTTGACAAGTTGGAGTTCTCATTAGCGACGTTTAATGAATGCGGTTTCGCGAAAAAGGCAAAAATGGCGGTTATTTTATAGTATAAATATTAAAAAATATATATTTTTGTATTGTGTGATGCTTAAATAAATAAATAGCTCGAGTATCTCTTAAGATGGAAGATGAAACTGCAGAATTGCAGCTTTGCTATAATATTTTTCTAGGTTCATAAGGAATATTTTAAAAATCAGCTTTACGCTTTCTCCCGTTGTCCGCTCACATTGGACAAATTGCGTGGTTAAATAACCATGAACCTCGGGTAAGAATTGTACCACTGCGTTTAAAGAGAATTGTCTTTCTCCTTAATATTTTTTAAAAGTTTTTGCTAATAATTGTATATGTTAAGGAAACCGTCGCGCGATTTTGGGGCACATCCGGCCAATTGAAAAGGGGTAGTGGTTTTGATTTCCACTACCCCTTCTATGTCACTAACCGATACTTCAATATTTAATTCACAAGACAGCCGTAAAATGTCGTTAAATATCCACACAGAGTTTTACTTAGGTTTTACAAGATCAAAAGGATAAATGGAGTATTCCGCCATTATTCTCTCCGCTATTGACGAGAAAAACGTAAAAAATATATATTTTTCGTACTAAAGCCTTTTACTCGCAGACTTAAAGCGTGGTTAGTAATCCCTCAGCACCTGGTTCCTTTGAAAAATCATTAAAACGGTCGCTCTAAAATGGGAAGCACTTAATTTTCAGCGGCGCGTCGGCGAGCTTCTGCCGCGACTCCGGCAAGGCGACTTGCGCTTCATTATAAATGTACTTTGATGTTCGAAAAAAACGCCATCGCGGGGACACGACGAGTGGATACGTCTCGAGTTCTAGAATATTGTTTTTAACTATTTACTTTTACATACAAAGGTAAGTAAATAGTTAAAAACATGGTGCCATTATTTCCTTCTTCTTCATAGCGTATCCTTTATATGTATTTAGATTGGCCGAGGGAACTTGGGTTTCCCATTTTCAACCTAATTCTGGAGACACGCCGCGTTCTCTTCGCCACCACAGCGAGGTAATTAAGATATTAAATATTTCATTTCCTCGAGTAGAAATTGACTCCAAACTTAATTGTATTATTATTGATAATTAATTAATTATTTATGCATAGACGTAAATACCCAAAAACCAAAATAGGAGATTTATATAAAGTTAAGCGGACGAAGTTTTCTATACCTACTTAATATAAAATAGCAGAATTATTTGATAAGATGAGACGAAAATACGAGTATATGAGGAAGGTCAGGGGAAACCGGCAATAGAATTAGTCTATAAGAGTTCCGTCTTATTTTCAGTTACGGGCCCCTAAAAATGTAAAAAAAGAAGGCACTATTATTCTTTTTCGCTATACTTTTTTTTGTCTTACTAAAAAAAGGATAGATACTGTTCGTTCGACGGCGTATTTTCAAAAAAAAAAAAATTAATAAACTTTACTTTTAAATTTGCTTCATCAAAATATAATCAATTGGTGAAAACATTATAACTTTTAGAACATCATTATTTTGAAAACCATTCAACATTTCGTAGCTCCAGTAGCAGTGGCAGCGGCGATGCTGTAATCCGGCGCGAGACCACCGAGATGAAATTCATATTAATATTAATTTCGTACTTCCCATCGCTCTAATGTAAGTTGAAATTAAATTTGACAAATCCACTAAATTGAAATTTAAAGCTCTACTAACTATTTTATAATATACGAGTAGTATTAGACAGTAGGTAATGCTAGGCTTTTAAAAGCTTTTTTGAATATGAAAATATTTAAGATTTTAATGACATTTGACAATTATCGGTTTGAATTCTTTTCGGGGAATTATTTTAACATTATTATCGTTTCTTCGGTTTGCTACGCTCCACTTAAACATGGAGAAAAGAATGTCTAAGCACTATTTCCTTTTGTATTTATTCTATATTTTTCAACTTTACGCTGCCTACGTAGAGAGAGGTAAGTTGGGAACATAGTATTAGGACACTTCCGTTCCCCACTTTTCGCCACATCGTTAAGTGGTGAAATTGAACGTCACGCTTTGCATCGCTGCCAAGCAAGGAAATGAAAATACTAAATATTTCATATCCTTGACTGGGAATTGAAGTCACAACCTGTCGTATTTACAGTCACACACATGTGCTCCCGAGCTACGACGAGTCGAATTCAACATGAAGTAATTTTTTTATATATTACTTAAAACGATGACTTCAACAGAAAAAACGAGCCTTGGATAAAATTATTAATCCCAATATATTTCCGTTCAGAAAAATAAGTGGGTCCCGCGGGAGAGAGAGGAAATTTTAGATAAAATCCTTCTTACTAACTAAGCTTTATTGGAATAAGCTTAAGTTCATACTGTATACCGTATATGGCAGGGTATCTAGAGTTAGCCTCGTTTTAAAAACTCCGTTGAGCTTACCACCCAAACTCTGTTTTGAATTTTGACGTAACTCAACACCGTAACTTATTTACAAGAGTGGAGAAATGCAAAATAAATGTTTTTTGTGGTAATACATGAATAAGAGAGTTCTAGGTCTATAAAAATAGCAGAATAGAGTTTTTCAATATCCAAATCTATGTACACTTTTTGGATAGCACTTAGCTGATTGCTTTATGGACCATTTGTTTTTTTTTCCGTCATTAGAGGTCGGCGCGGTACACGTTGGCTGTAAACATGTGACTGTAAACGCGATGGTTGTGAGTTCAATTCCAATTCGCGAAATGAAATATTTAATATTTACATTTTGACTGGTGACAAGGAAAAAGCGCGGTGTTGAATTCCGCCACTCATCACGCAATTCCTTGAGCGGTGTAATGTGGGGAAAGAAGTGTCTAAACCCTGGGTTCCCTCTGCTTACCCAGCTATATGCGGGATACAGCGTGAAGCTGTATTTTAATTATTCTATAAAACTAAGTGGAACCACCGCTAGTATAAAATATCCTGTGACAATGCATATTCAAGGGAAATTTTTGAAGAATATAAAATCAGGTGGATTTTGTAAATATTCATAACGCCCTTTGTCTCGCCGGCGACGTCGTAGTGGAAACTTGTTCAACAGTTTGTTCAGACTTGTCAAATTGAACTTTGGAAATAGTCTCGATTACTATTGTATATATTATAGTCTTTGTTTTATTCTATTTATATATTTTTTTCTTAGCTTCACGCTGTATCCCGCATACAGCAGGGTAGGCAGAGGAATTCCAGTGTTAAGACACCCCCTTTCCCACTCTTCGCCGAATTTTTGGACCATTGCGTGTGGCGGAACTCAGCGTCACGCTTTTGCCTTGTTACCAAATGAAAATATTAATAAATAATGATATATTCCCCCGAGTGGAAATCGAACCCACGACCGTCGCGTGTGCCCGTGTGCCACGGCGGTTCAACTAAACTATACTAAACTATATATGAATCAATTTAAACCAGCTCTCAAGTAACAAATCTTCCTTAGGCATTGCTTCTATTAGGACCTTACCCAAATATCCAAAATATTGATAGATTCAATAAAAGTTACTTCGCACCGACGCACCTCGAAGTACCTCGTGGGAAATCTGAGATCACTATTTATTTACGCAAAACTCACATTAAAATACAGTGCGTTTGGTGCTGACCGACCCTGTCAGAATATTTTTAATATAAAAAGCTTCGAAAGCTCCTTAGAAAACCATTTGAAACTAGATTTTAGTTTGTGAATTCATTGAATTCTTGACTGAATATTATTTTATAAGATTTATGTGATCTAATTCAAAATGTTGGTAGCTCCGTATTTTGTAATGAAATCATAATATAAGCTTAGGCCGTGGTGACGCAATGGCAGTGTCAAGTTATAAACGTGACCGTTGTGCGTTAAAAAATAAACAAATATCCATCAAAATGTATTTTATTATTTATATATTATTTATCTTTTTTATTTAGCAATAAAAATAACATGATATGACACTAAATTTCATTTATATATTAGCTATAAACGTACTATATTGTTTACTTTCAAGTCAATTTTATTCAAGTAGAAAAGGCAATGTCACGTTGATGAGGGTCATATCTAGCAATAATTAGTCTCAGGGCCCACATCCATTAATATTACGTGATAGTAATATTTATTATGTAATGGTTATTTTTTTAAATTTAACGCTGTATCCCGCTCGTTACATGATAGGCAAAGGGAACCTGGGATTGGGTCACCTAGTGTTTTAACACTCTGTTCGCTGTCGCCATTAAGACATTTCAATTGCCTATGAATTTTCTTTTACCCGAATTATTTATTTTGCCATATTTTTTTGCATAATTAGGCTTTTCATCTCTCCTGTCATTGTCATTTCCTCGCTGAGGCAAATTTCGACACGTTTCATATTGACAGGGGTTGGCTCGTGACGATTTGTTGCCGTAAACTGTCATACAGTCGATATATACTGCTAATTTATAACGTTGATCGTCGATTTGCTGTCATATTTTATGGTTGTATGGACATGGTTTTTTTTTATTTTCACGCATATGCTGTTAAATTATATGAACTGCGTGGCGGAACTCGACACCGCGCTTTCTAGCGCTTCTCTTGTTGTAAGCGCTAGGTAGTGAAAATGTATTTCATTCCCTTGAGTGAAAATTAAACTCACAAACATCACACTTATAATCTAAATAAAAAATATTATTAAAAAAAACTAATTGTACCATATTTTTGATTTTGTTAAAATTTATGTATCGTATCGAAGCCAGTTTTTGTTATTTCTCTTTTAACTAATTTAGTAAATGCAGCTACATATACATGTAGCTGCATTATTCGAATAAAATTAAAATCATCTCCGAATTAGATCGTATTCCCATATATTATTTATAATAAGAATATTGTATAGACTACATTTCTTCTTAAAAAAGTCAGATAAAAAGACTGAAAGCCGTTTTCTGCTGCAAGAACTTAAAATACAATTATATTACTATAAGATACGATTACAGGCGTATCTAAGCATTTACAGAGATTCAAGAGTTTCAGGGACAATTGGCGTCTAATAAAATGAATGTAAATAAAAACGATCGTTTGTACAAATACCGTAGTACCGTAATACCAAATTACTATGCGGAACATTTTCTTATCGTAATGACCTACGCATTTTGGTAGCCCTTGTTGCCTTCACCTGAACTCTGGTCTTGATTGATCCGGCTTTTTGTAAAGATTTTTTTTAAGAAATAGCTTTTTTTATGAAGTCAACTTTGATGCTTTGGATTTAAAGTTTAAAATACTTTTTTCGCGGACTTGTTGATAATGAAATTTAAAATGGTTGCCTGTTCTCCACGTAACGTTCTTTATCTATTCAATGAGTTTTGCAGTTAAATCACTATTTTATTGGTATGGTTTTTTTTAAATATTTTCAGTGGACTTTGTACTTTACTTTAATAATGAGTATTAGTTTGTATTAATATTTTACGGAAAAGTGCGGATCAGTGTGCTTTTACACTAATATTTGGATTCTTCGCTGCCTACTTCAAAGTCAGAAGTCAAAAACTGCGTCACGAAATCCTCAACTATATTTATTTAAATTTGAATCTATATTTATTAAATTTATCTAATATATCCTTCGTCTATAATGCATCATCCAGCTAAAAAAATATTTTGTACGATTTGACCCAGCATTTAGAGAGATAACTGCGTACAACCAAACGAAGTCTACAGTTTTATAATATTAATAATATAGATAAACATGATTAGCTAGTGATAGATCCCAAAATGTACCTTTATAAATATTATTCTTTATACTGAATTAAATAATACATTATACTTAGAGCACCCCTACCCTATTTCCAGTATTTTCCGCTTTGTTTTATCGTTTTTACCCCATTTTAGGGTTAATTTGGGGTTTACCCGTTCCTGGCATATTTTATAGCTCAATTTCAACTTGTTCAAATTATAGCTTTGAATTTGTAATGGCTGTTTCATATGTGATATAAAATACTGAAAACGGTGTAAATATACGGCGTATATGGAAATTTTAAGTTTTCCTGTTTATTTTGTGTGTATATTTAATAAAATTTGTTGGTTTATTTAACAATATTTTACTGTATTTGTATAATTCTCTCCTTCTGTGTATTTTTGCGCAGTGGGATGGCTGTAAAAGTACTGGTTGTGGGTTTGATTCCTATTTGAGGGAATGATTATATTGAAATCATTTGCATTATCCCGCTCTGGTAGATAAGGTGGGGCGATGTTATCCCCACTCCATACACAATACTTTGAGAATATTTTTTATTTAAAAAAAGCACAGCGAAAATTTTAAGGATATTAAATAAAACAAAATGTGTCAAAGATGAATTTTATTCTAATTAAATTTAAGTGGAAACATGAATTATTATAACACGAATCTAAAGAAGGAAACGCTATTATAATCTTAATTACCAAATACTTATTTAAAAATAACAAAATGTCTTTCATGTTGTCGTTCAAAATTATATATAATTAAGAAATTATAAACAGAAAAGTTTAAAAAGAACATGTCGGCCACAAAATGGCACTAAATTGGTAAACAATTTACATAATGCAAAATATATTTAATTTATTAATACATAAATACATACATTTGTGCCTAAAATAGTGCGACCAGAATAAAAAAAAATAAACAATTATTTATTTTTAAAAAATGGCGTCTACAAGCGACGTATAATTTTTTTTCTGGCCACACTTCACAATGACATGTCAGTGCCAAATACATATTACATATTATCTAATTCAAAAACGTCTAACAATCACCATTAAATGTAATCAAAATTACAAATTTTCTTCATAATTTCCAGAAGGCACATGAAAATTTCTTATAAATAAATGAAAAACGAGACGCGACGAAATGTCGAAAAAGCGGAACAGATATGAAAAATGTTTACGAAATTAGGCTGTATATGTTGAAACAAAGTGGTTTTCTGCGACAAAAAATCGCAATTTCGTGAACAGTACGGTCGCGAGTCATGGGTGCCCTGAAGTTAGGTTTTCTGAAATTTGCGCATTGTACACATAAGAAGGAAGGAAAAGTATTATGAATTCTATTGAATGAATTCTAAAACCAAATCTGCGCAGCTAACATTAGCTAACTTCATGGCAGCCACGACTCGACGGCCGCACTGTACCTGTCCGTCGCCGTAGCAAAGTTCCGTCGTTATACAACATAAGTATAATATATGAACAATCTTATTTCTATATAAAAATACAACAATTCACTTGGGAAGTTTATTTGACTTTTAATAGTCAAATGAGCTTCGCTTCGCGTGATATGCCACAGACTATAAATAATTTACACGCTACCCTTTTTATTTGAACAGAGTAAATATACCGATGCCTTTACAGAATTTCGGTACAAAGTGTGAAAATTACAACATTTTACGTACACTGTTTAGTGAACATTTAAAGTCGATTTTCGTTTCGTTTCGCTCTTGGACATCGATATATTTTGCGTTATTTTGATATCTATAAGCAATCCCCAGCTTGCTTATAACATTTGATCCCAAAACTGACAATTATTAATTTATATTGGGGTTTATTATGTTTCAACAAAAACGAATCTAGCACTAACATCAAGCGTATGTATATACAGTACACGGCAATAGTGAAATGTGGAGTAAGGGGAAAGGAAAGTAACAGAAATATGTATATACCAAATATTTACCATATATATAAGTAATTTATAAAATTGTCAAAAAATCAATATTTCAATCGATTTTTAGTCGTAAACATAAGAAAATCTTACTCCAAACAAAATATTTAAATTTAATACAAATATATATGATATTTAATACAACGCACGCTACCGCTACTCTACAAGTAAGAAAAATATATAAATTTCCCATAGAATTACATAATAATATATGTATGAAAGCTCGTGAAAATATTTTTAGAGTTACAAAGAGTTGTCTTTTACATTTAAATACTTACTAGTATACTTAATAAATTAATTATGACATGAACTCAAAAGAAAAGAAAGAAAAAAATTCGATGAGAAACTTCAAAAAACAATCCTATAGAGAAAACTGTAGACGAGAAAAACTTATAAACTAAACACTCAAAACTTATGAATTATGAAAACAAACAAAAAAAACCTTTTATTTTTATGTCTTTAAAAGTGCTGCTCGATCTGTTAACCGACGCTACTTGGCGAAAACATTCCACTCTTTGGATTTTTTACCTTAAAAACTTTGGTTATTGTTTAAAAAAAATTAAATATGTCTTTTATTTATGAAATTTAGTACGAAATGTGTAAATAAATGCATTACACTAAGCAATTGCATTGAAAATACGAAGAAATGAAACGGAAAAAATAAGTAGAATGCATGACTTTTTTGCAGATTTCATTAATTTTATATGTATATATTTAAAGTACAAAATCTTCGAGAACCTATCTCTACACGATACTATGGAAGCCAAAACGTAACGGTACCTAACACCGCATACAAAAATGCAATATTAACATTAATTCTCATTATTTATGTAAACGCGTATTTTACAGAGATAGCTTTTCTATAAAATTTACAAGAGTGGTCCTATATGTGATTCCATTAAGAAAATACTGCAGTGGTCCGAAATTTTTTTATCTAGTGCTATCAGTTCGGTTATTAGTTGTAGAAATAACCGAAAATGGAAAACCGTAGAAAAACAAATTATTTAGATGTTTTTAGCAGTTGTCTTTATATTAGGCATTATTCTAAATATTATTTGACATCGTGACAAAAATAAACAAAAAAAAACCCCCACAGCTTAAAAATGGTTGTTTCTAATGAAAGATTTTTTTAGATATCAATAAGAGAAACTGAAACCTTAGAAAAAGTATCAATCGTGCGTAACAACCGAACTGTTAGTACTAGAACATTTAATAAGGTTTTACATACATCTAACTTAAACTCAGCCGTACAATTATTTAAGGCAAATTTTTATTCTTATTTGTATTTTCTTAAATTTGGTGAGATCTACGTAGTATGTTGAAAAAAATGACCGAATGACGTGAGTTTAGAAGAGCTATCCCGTTTCTTTATATTAATGTTTCTTTTATTTCACGATTGTTGTTGCGACCCTGCTTCGTTCAAGCAATTTATTTATAAGTCTATGTATTAGTGATAGTGATATTTTTTTACAAATAATAGGCCTACACTTGTCAATCGTGGTTGTTTAAGCCGGCGTTTGGACTATCATCTAAAAAGAGAAATTGGAGCTATATGAATAAACATATTGTATTAATTTTGTATAAAATATTGTAATATTGTTGAAAATCCAGAAAAATATGTCTAGCGTATCCAATTTCCCTATAAAAAACATCATTTCTAGTTCACCAACGATTGACTAACTGACCTGCCCCACGCTACCCTACAAGCATTACGAAACATCCTAGGCAATAGGAACTGAAAGGTTATAAAATAAAATCTAAATCTCTAATTGAAGTACGTACCTACTAAAATTTTGAAAACAAAAAACGAGGTCAATGGTGCAACGTTTGCATACAAAATACGCTTCTTACTTACTTAACTTACGTCTAACTTACAAAACTTACCTCAGCTAGGTTATAACAGCCAGGTGTATTCATTTGTTTTTTTATAAAAAAAAAAACACCTCGCAATATCTTTAAGCTCTGTTCAAACGAGAATATTCAATACAATACAATTTTATATATAAAACACAAATAATACACTATTAATTATGAAAATTTGTCCTAAATTCACTTGGTTATTACAATGTTAGCGAGGCGTGACGTCACCGGTGTCAGGACGTGTGACTATGAACAGTCGGGCTCCTGCCACTCCACGCCGGCCCACTGCGGCAACTGCGTCTCGTACTCCCAGCCGGGGCCCTGGACAAACATTATACAATATAGGTCCCTCTGCTTACATTGCTATATGCGGGATACAGCTATAGCAGATAGATTCACGTAATAATAAGAGAAAATCACATCTATCCTAATATCAATTGGAAACCCAAATCAAATGAAAAAGCATTTTAAATTGTTGTATCTAAACATTTCACTGTTATTTTATTAAGAAATACAATAAAAGAGCAAACTAAATAAATATTTTATTGAAGAAAACTTTAAAGGCATTGGTCTCAAACCAATTACAGTCACTATTCTGAGTCTCAAGTACAAGTAACAAATGTATACGGATTAAAACCTTGGGGAGTCGTTCGTTTGAATTCACTTCAAGCTTCTTGGGCTAAAAGAATTTATCTTTTACTAGCATCTCGCCCACGCTTCGCACGTGTGGACTATATATTTTTTTAGGATTCATATTTATCCTGCGTAGCAGGGTGGACAGAGGTAACTTGGTGTTAAGACACTTACTTTTAGAGGCATTGTGTTTTATTACAGTACGGTCAGCGAGGTCTAAGCTGAGCTTTGCATTTTGTGACGTCACTTGCATGGTACTGATAGCAGCATTCACGTTTAATTCTTAGTATTCTAATTCTAAACACTAGCAGTAATCAAGCGGCCACGACATAGCGTCCGCACTGTACCAAAATGCTGGAGAAAACAAATGTAGCCCACAAACCTTATATTTCCAAGCGTGTAGATACATGACGAGATCCCTCGGTCGCGGGTCGCGGTACCGCACGCGGCACTCGTAGCAGTGCGGGTCCGTGGTGAGCGCGTCACCGGCACCCGTGGTGGTTACCGTTCCGGTGGTACCGGACACGGTTGTTACGGTCGTGGTTGCCGGTGGTTGTGAGGCGGGCGTGCAACCGGTTTGAGTTGCAACTGTCACCTTGTCTGACTGTTGGTTGGAAAATTTATTGTAGTATTTCTTTAGTATTGTGCAGGAGATGGAGAATAGAATAAAATAGAAAGCATTAATTATTACTGATTAATCAATGGCAATGATTTCAATATTGGTGCCATCTTTTTCATTTTTAATATAATATCTTTGTCTTCAGTTATAGTTAACTGAAGTGGTGTGTCCAAATTCAAGGTTTTTTTTCAAAATGTTGAAACTTTTAAAATAGACTAAGATCATAATTCTTTGTAAAAAGACATTTTTCAAAGAACAAGCTGAAATAGTTAATCTTTCGTGTGTTGCATACCTATTAGATTCATCATCATCGTAACATACATTTTTACATTTATTTTTCTTAGTAAATAGTATTAGATAAAGAAGTGTACATTAAATCTCAACAATGATGTCTGATAAGTCCAGTAAGTAAGTAAGTTTATTTTATATTACTTTTTTTTTTAATTTTATGTCAATAATATAAGTCTTACTTTAGCGTCATTAGAATCTTCATTGAGAGAAGGTGACGGTGGCCCTGGTGATGGCACCTCCATAGGCGCTTCTTCCCCACTGGAAGGACTTGCTAATGTTGCTATAACATTAAAAAAAACACACATTTAAACAGATTTAAATAATATTACTTATAATTTTAGAAAGGATGTTTTTCAGTTTATTGTACTGGTTTTTGGGTTTTAGATTGTCTCATAAAACACTACAATAACTGTTGTGTTACCAAATTAAAATTTCAGCTGCAAACTTCCTGAGATTAGTGCTATCAGCCAAACAAACTTTTCATACAATATTAGATGTTATTTTAACTTACGTGTCATAGCAGAGGATGGTGTTAGTCCCGGCGCGGGAGACTCCAGTCGCGGCGAGGACTCGCGAGACGCCGGTCCTGTATCGCATTCATCTTCACCAACTAAAATAAAGTTTAAATTAATAGAGATATCAAAGATTTATAATAAAATAAGATATTGTAAGTTCCATAGACAATTAAGATATTTTATGAGTTTTATTACAGAGCGTACAGTGTACGGTGTTTTTAAACAGGCGAAATCAAACTCGAAAACAAGACTGAAATAAAAAAAAAATGAATTATATTTCATAAGCATATATATTTTTTAGCTATATCAGCGTACATCCCGGTTCCTGTCCCTTAAGGTACTCCGTAGCCAATTTTAATATATTGCGTGTTGTCAACACCGCGCTGCAGCTTGTTACCAGAGTGAAAAAATGACAATAATTGATTCCTCCAATTAGGAATCGAACCAAGGGCCTAAAATAAATATATAATAAAATACTATAAGTCACCTTTATCATCTGACACTGGTTTTGAAAATAACATATCATCATCTGCAGCATCAACTCCGAGCCAATTTTCAGCATTGTGTATAGCTATCAGATCTCTGACGAGCTGTTCATCTGTCTTTCCGCCAGTATCTCCTCCCTTGCCTCGTAACGGTCCGAACACTGGGTGGTTGTATAGAGGATCGTTTACTACTGGGTATCCTAAAAATATAATTTTCTTCGTTATTTTTTGTTTGTAAGTATTAAAAAAAACTTGCAGTAAATTTTGGGCAATGACTTTAGTAATATGATTTGGAATAGGATTATATATTATACCTTGTATTATGTGTAGGCTACCAGCATTAATTAAAATCATTAAAACAGAAGCAAGATTAAGCTGATTTGATGATGTCAATTTAAAAATAATATTTTTTTATAAAAGAACACAAGGAACAGATATATATTTATATTATATACACAAGTAAAATCCGTGACAAGGCAAAATTACAGTTTAAATATTTACGAAAATCGCAGGGACGTTATTAAGTTAAAAATTGTTACCAATACGTAAAGCCAATATTGTATTTTTCGTAACGAACGGCTTTTTTGTTACCTTTTGAATATCTTTTTGTACTGGATCGTAACAGAACGGTGCTGTTGTATCAATTTTGTTTTAATATTCATATTTCATATGCACTCAAAACAATATGTACTTAACGTTTGAATCAAATTTCAATAAAACCTATAATTTATTTGTTTAATATTTATAAGATTCAATATAAAGAGAAAAATATCACAAAAGTAAAAACTAATACTGACCTAAATATTGCAAATGTACTCTAATCTGATGCATTCTACCAGTTTTGGGGCGGCACAGTACCACGCTGGTGTTCGTATTCGTATTGTATCCTAGACGTTTGAAAATCGTAGAACAATCCTTGCCTTTCGGTGACACCTTGCACACACCTATCTTGTAGCTTACGACTTCTATTGGCTCCAGACATTCAATTTCCTCGCTGAATAGTGAGAAACTTTGTTTGAGAGGATTGAAAAATATAGAAACATTAAAATTTAATACAATCCAGGAAATGGCATATCCATTTTCTGGATTGTATTCAATTTTAATATTATGTCAGTCTGTTACAAAGAAAATACTTTACATTTTAATATTTACTTTAAACATAAGTTTTAAATATGTATACATTTTGGTTACTCTTGGCTATCCTTAAGAAATATTTTCACAGATATTCTATGCGAGACATTTTTGTCATATAATACATTTATATTCAACCTTACATCACTTGGTTTACATAAATCTCGAGCTACGTGATCTGCAAACTGATTTGTCATCAGCGTAAATAAGTTAAGTGTTTATTTTAATTAACAATGTAAACGTACTCGGGGAACTCGCCGTCGACTCGACAGACGTATTCCTTTTGCACCTGTCGATTCCTTATCTGGTGTTCCATTTGCCTTGCTTTCTTTGGACTCCTCCCGAATAATAGGAGACCTGTTTGGATTTGTGTCAATATTAATAATAATGCAAACGAAAATATTGTCTTGTTGGAAGATCTTTATTTAAATATAGCATTCAGGAACTTTCTTGATCATTGTACGAAATATTCTTTAAAATATAATATAAAATATATAAGCCCATCGTGGTGAATTGAGAAAGTGTCTTACTGGAGACGCTATGATTGTAGAGTCGATCTCTGATGTGGGGTAATGAATTTACTTCATTTTCCCACTCAGGTGAGGCAAGCGAATCATAATGTTTCGGCACCAAACATACAAAGACACAATTTTAGCTGGTGAGGGGAGCACATAGTCTTCTCTGCTATTCTATTCTATTATTTATTTTGGTTTATTTCAGTACTAAGTTTATAGCGTTGCGATCGCATTATTTACGTGGTATGCTTAGATTACCTGACGTTAGCCGGTCCAGCCTGTGTATGGTCCTGAGGTTTTTGAGGTTATATTCCTTAGCGAGAATGAACACAACAGTGTTGTGACGGTATCGACCGCAAGGATGCACCTGTCAAGTTAATTTTACATTATCACTCCTAAGAAAAAATATATAAAATTGTTGCTGTAAACAAACTTATACAAATCAACTTTCCTTAATGAATAATTTTATTTTATTGTTTTATTTATTTAATTTATTTTTATAATGTGTAATTAAAATTGGTGCTACGAAAATAAGCAATAATGATACAGCCATACATATTATAAATAAAGCCGCAGCGAAAATAAAGCGAAAACGACGTAAATCTCTCATTTTTGTAGTGAGTTTCATTTGTTTAGTCCATACACAAGTGCTGGTGCCGTGCAAAAACAAAATGTGTCATAAAATAAAAATGGTGAATGAGACAAGAGGATAATTATTTTATTTATATGTCATTTTTTATTATAAATATTAGTACAGTAAATGAAAGTTTTTTTAATAAGACCGTTATTTTTTAACTTAGGATAAACAAATGGAAGACGTTTTCAAGAAAAGAATCGAGTAATCTCTTGAACCACTTTCATGTGGGATTCTTAGTCCAAATGGGACTGTATGTTTTGGTTCCGTTTGGAATATCTATTCCACTTATGTGCGGATCACATCAATTATCAGACCCTGATAGCGAACTTTTGTAGTGAAATAATACAAACCTTAAGATTTCGGAAAAATTTTGCGTATTCATTCATCGAAATTCAAAAAATTTTTGCATTCACGTACAAAGTATTGAAATATTTCAAAATTTTGAAAAAAATATAGAAAATGAACTATCAAATTCAAACAAACCAAACTTTCAAATCCAAATAAGAAATATATCAAAGAGAATCCAAGAAAAGAAAGTAGGAAGTCTAAAAAGAAGATAGCTACGTTCGCATACAACCAGAGCCTGATACAAAGACAAACGGTCCCAACGCTGACTCACCGGCAACGAGCAAGGCTTGTCTAGCACGAGAAGCTCCTCATCCACGTGTATGATGCGTAAGGGACTTGCGAGGACTGGCGTCTCGTGCCTGGCCCGCATTCAGAACATTATATTAATGTCCTATGAAGTTGCGTTTTGGGTATCAACCAATCGCATATATTAATTTTAACTTAGTTTTAAAATCATTCTTAGGGGTTTTTTATGGATTTTTAAGTAAAAATTAAATATAGCACAAAAATAATATGTTTCATATAAAAGCATAAAAGTACTAGTAAAGTGATATTGAAAATAATATAAATGGTGCAATTATAGATGATGATAAATACTTGTTGATATAATAAAAGAAAATGACTCTACATTGATGTAACCAGAGTGATATACGAAAGCTATAAAATCAAATTTATTAAAATTAAAGTTTTTTTATAAACATATAATTGAATGAA
Source organism: Heliconius nattereri (assembly GCA_013403645.1). Classification (NCBI taxonomy): domain Eukaryota; kingdom Metazoa; phylum Arthropoda; class Insecta; order Lepidoptera; family Nymphalidae; genus Heliconius; species Heliconius nattereri. The sequence continues at coordinate 1,829,295 of JAAIXI010000230.1, forward strand.
GAAAGCTTTTCGATAATTTATAGACTTTTTAAAAAAAAAAAAAAATTAATATTATTTTAATAATGATTTCTGCATTGTCATTTTATACGTTATAGTTATTATGCTCTTTATAAATAAATATAACAGCAGTAAACACTTTGACAGACAGACTTCCTGACGTAAGTTCTACAAAGATTAACATAAAAAAGGAGAGCGGTTTTCTAAAGGTTTTTTAACATTCTGGAAGTTGCCTTGATATTTCGCTTAGGACTTTTAATGCCTTCATTATCACAAAGCTGTGTATAAAAGTTATAATTTCATAAAATGGAACGTTCCTGTTTCATGTTTACGACAAGAAAATATTATAATAGGTATTTGTATAGTCTAAAAATGGTGATAAAATAGGGTAAAATAAATGATTAAATTTTTATACAAATAATTATTTATTTTTGGGTCGCTTTTTAGCTTCACGATGTACCCCGCATAAATCACTGTAAGCAGAGGTCTTCACTTTCTATGTAATCAAAGTAGAATAAAGAAATGAATATAATTTCTAAACCGAATGTGAATCGAATTCAGAACCGTCACATTTACAGTAAATACAGTTTATTAACTTTTAAAAATTCTATATATTGAAGAAGTGATGTCAAAATACGATTCATAAAATGCACATTTAATCTTAAGTCATTACGTAAAATAGTTTTAATATGAAATAATTATTATATATGTATATATTTTTCAAAAAACGTTTGAAATTAGTGGAAAGAAAATAAAAGACACAAAATAGCTGAAAAAGCTAACCACCCAAATACAATAGCATTATTATAGGAAGTTCAGCACATACTGTTGATTTATAATTTTTATTATCTGCTCTCATTTAAGTATTTTAAAAAATATTTGTGCAGTATATACTATGTTGTTTAAACATCGGTTATATATGTGTGTATATTTAGTATACAGAAGGAACTATATTACGGGTCCAAAATGCATGGATAGTTCGTTAAATTTATTTATATATATTTTATTGACAATAATTAATATTATCTACAATAACATTATATATCATTTATTTTTTTTATTTAATATTTACAACTAAAAATATTTCTACTTTTTTAAGCTTCACATTGTATTTCGCCTATAGCTGGATAGGCAGAGTGAACTTGGGAACCTAGAGTAAAACACTCCGTTTCCATTAAGACAATTTCATCCCCATTTTGTTCCACATGGAGGAGACACTTTGTATTGAGTGGCGCAACTCAACGCTCTTTATATCGTTACGAGAGCGAGGAAATGAAAATAAAATCTATCATTTATTAAATATATTATTTACCCGAGTGGGAATCGAATTCTCAACCTGTCACGCTTACGCACGTCTGGCTGCTGCACCATGAATGCCTCATACATTTTCCAAAAAATTTAAAAAAAAAAAGAGCAGAGAAATTATCCACTACAAACTCTCCATCTATAAATACATAGATATATACCAAATAAGGAGATTCGTAATTTATGATAATACCAATGTTATCATTGTACATCGGCCGTCGAAAACGTATTGCAACAATATATCACTTTACCATTACCGATTGGAGACCTCCCTGGAAGCGGCATCAATCAACATAATTGGACATGGACGGTCACTTGGCGCTTGCGTCGTATAAAAATCACCACTTTTACGAACACGCTGTATAGCCCATACATACTAATAATGTAAATGAAACAATTTTGTACGTCTGTTCTGTTTGGTGGACGAGACTTAGTAGGTCGATTTAAGGGTTTCTTTAGTGTCATCATGTGGCGTAAGATGAGAGAATGGTATGGAATATGTTTTATATAGTAGAGTAGGCGAAGAGACTGTATTGTCAAGACACTCCACTTTTCTTTCCCTTTCTTTTTTGGGAAACTGTGTGTTGTTTTTTTTAAGAACTTCTATGCAACGTTCTATGTTTTAGAACTCCAATTTTGACTAACAAAGATTAGAAAAACCAAAATATATTTACGAGTGGAAATCGGATCTATCCAAAGGCATAATTATAATCACATTTTCAAATACTTCAATTACCTATTTATAGTGTAAATTATTATCAAAGGCAAAGTCGCGTGTTTCACTAATGATAAATGAAAAAGACATATTGCCTTTAGCCAAAGAATTCCTTTCCGCCGTGATTACACTAATTTATTAAGTACGCCTGAGGCCTAATCTTGATAACTTCTATAGAAGTCCCTTTCTTGTGAGGACAGAGTCAGGTATATTTTATTAATGTAATATAAAGGCTTTTTGGTATAAATGAATTATTGAGTTATGTTTTATTTTGGGGGGGAAGAGCGTGCCGAATTTGACAGACTATAGTACTAACTGAGTTTTATTTTGTTTGTATATATTTCTTGTGTGGGACAGAAATCATTTCATCATTTTCAAGTTTAGTCCTTAGGATTGTTTTTGGGATTCGAACATAGAGCATATTTTGGGTTTCGAATATATTTAGTGTGTGGGAATCGAATTCACAACAATCACGTTTACAGAGAAGAGAACGTTACAGTTTTGTTTTTAAACACAGAGAAGAAAGTTACACAGACATTTATTACTCTTTATTAATATTTTTTCTTTAATAATATTTTGTTTGAAATTCATTAAAAAAGGCCTCTTTTTTGTATATATTTTTAATATTTCCAAGATTTATTTTAAATACAGCATGTGTGAAAAGTTCAAGTAAATTTTAAGTTCAAGCAATATTTTGAAGAGTAGTAAACTGAAAACTGCTAACTTAAACACAACTTTTAAGCGATTTGTAGAATATTTCATTTTTCGAAGAAATATTGTGAGTTGAGATCAACTTTAATGTATATGTATAGAACCAATTTATACATAAATTTTTTTACCAACCACATTTTTAGGCATGTTAAAAATTAAGTGATTGCAAAATTATTTTACTATTTTATCAATTACAAACATAAAAACTTCCCCTGGAAACCGTCCAATCTATTAGCAGAACTCGATGTCGCTTGTCGCTTTTAACTTGTTACAAGAGCGACCACACGAAAATAGTTCATTCCCTCGAGTGGAATCGAACCAAAAACCGTACAGCCACAGACTGTGCGACTACACCACGAGTTAGAAATTATCAAAAGTATAGAATTTTTATAAATCTATTATGTAACAGTATAAAATGGTATCAATATTAAACCCATATATGGAATTCATGTTTATACGATCCATAAATTCCGAACATAAAGGCGCACAGTACAAGTTATTATATTCTTTGTATTGTGTTATTGTGTCTATCGAATGGCGGAATGCAATAAAATTAAATATTATATAAAAGAAAATGAAAAACAGAAATAATATAAAATAATGAAATAGCTTTTTCAATCATATAATAAATAATATTAAACGATTTTAGACGATAAATAATAGAATGGCCGTGGATCGTCATGGCGTAAGGGCACAAGCGTGTGACGGTGAACGCGGCGGTAGTTGGTTCCATTTCTCTTTTATCGTTTTTGAAACAAGCTTCGCTACTCAACACGTACTGTCTTGAATTCGATGGACAGTAGGGGACGGAAATGTTGTAATGGAAATGGAGTGTCTGACACTAGGTTCCCAGGTTCCCTTTGCTTACCCTACCCTTCGAACGGGATGCAGGGTGAAAGTTTTATTAATAATCATAATAATGTAGTATTTAAAACCAAAATATTTCTTTGATATAATGAAAAAAAAACGCAATATCTAAGCGATTTCAGATAAAACATCATTATGTATACGATGACTAGCAGCGTTATTTCCTGTTAAAGGCACTTTGTATAAGCGAAAGGACTTTGTGAGATGCTTCCATAGACAACGCTACCTAATTTCAGCTCATGTAAGCATTTCGTAGTCACGTTTAAAGCTTAGATTCCAGCTCAAATATTTCATTAATAATAATAATTTGGAGGAGTTGAGTTTTTTAATAAATGAAGAACATATTTAATAATAATATCAATATGTAATTATTGAATATTAATACATGGAGGCCAGCCGTGGCGCAGCGTACAAGCATGTGACTGTAAATGTGATAGCTTGTGGGTTCGATTCCCATTCGGGGAAATGAAATATTTAATATTTTCTTCATTATGCGATGTACGGCGTTGAGAGTTCCAACATTCAACACGCTATGTCTCCAGAATTCGGCTGAAAGTGGGTAACGGAAATGTCTTGATGGGAACGGAGTGTATTAACACTAGGTTCTAGGTTCCACCTGCCTAGCCTGCTATGTGTGAACTACAATGTGAAGCTAAAAAATATAATATATTTTTAGGATGATCATTTATGTTAAATATATGGACATATTCGTATGTAATTTGGGTAGAATGCCAGGAACAAGGATGTAACTCCTTTTCCTAGACTAGCTTAAGCTCAACATTTAACAATTTAAACAAAACCATAAAAAAAATAAACTTACAAAACTACCTTATAAGAAAAAAACCACTTACCTCGAATTAAAACTACCCACTAATCTAAACAAAATACAAAAGTCAATGCATGCAAGGACCAAAGCATCGATAGAAGCGTAACGTACGTATGGCTGTCTCAATTGCCACTTACAGGTATAGATGCCGGTTTGTTGACAACGACAATGTCCTCGTCGATATGAACGAGGGTGATAGGTTGGCTGGTCACCGGTACTTCGTGCCTGTAACGATACACACGTCACGGACGAGTTCAGACAGGAGTATGTGGCTGCAGCTGGATCGTCAGCTTTGGTAATCGTCACTCAGATTCTTTTGGGTTGTTTAGAATTTACGGCTGTTTACGTTTTTTGGATTGGATATCATCTGCGTTCTCGTTTTGGGTTTTGTGGATTTTTTTTATAAATGTGCAATGGGACTTTAATGTGACGAAATGGAAAATTTAACGTTATTTAAATTTTAATTATTAATTCATCAAAATAATATAAAATTTTTATTTTGCCATGAATACTCCTTTACATGGTTGCTATGGGAATGGAAATTAAAAAGAAATAGTTCAAAAGAGTCAACATTTAAAACTTTGTAGGTAAGCCTTTGATGGAAACGACAGATTTTCACGTTGAAATCCAGTGTGGCGTAGTAAAAATCGAATAGGTAAAAAAAAACGTATAATAAAACATAAAAGGTATTTGTAATAGGTTTTGTTGTTTCGAGAATGACTATAATAAAATACCTCGGTTATTTTATGGATGTGAACATCAGTTAAATAAACAATTTACGATTTTAGTTTATATTTTTAGTGATAGACCGGAGAGGTCGTAAATCTTGGAGGCATAAGACATAAATAATTAATATTGCTTATTTCTCATTCCACTAAAGCATTCTTCGATAAGAATTACTGATATATATGAGAAGTGATTTGAAAGGACGATTGAGAATATAAATATGTGTATTGTAATAGCACGATTACGCAGTTGGTATCCCAGGGTATGAAAAAACGTTGCTCAAGATCCAAGTTAACTGGTACCATTAATCTGATCTCGTGGTGTATGAAATACAGATAAGACGAGACCAGACGACAACAAATGAACATGCGTGAGCGAAAATAAGTTAGAGGATTGCGTTTCTAACAGTTTTTGTCCTGAAAGTTATGTTAATTTACATTTGGGATGAAAATTAGATTTTTTTTGTTAATAATATAGACATAAAACTATTAGAAAATTGATCGAATCTAACTTTTTAGACACGAAGGTTGTTTGCGATACGATACAAGGGATAACACGTTAAGAAAAGTTAAGTACAGCTTAACTGTCGACTTGGTGTCTGTAAGAAAGAATAAGTTTTTGTGTGCACTCGCATGCTCATCCGGTGCTCATTCGATTGAAATTTTGATAATAGGACATTCCAATAACTAAAGGCTTGTATGTACAAACGAATTACAATTTGTGTCTAATGCTAAAACCAAATTCAGAACGGATTCATTTTAATGATCAAATTTTTGTTTATAATTAATAGGTTAGTTTTGAACCAAAAAAATGAATCGCATCACCAATACACCGGTTCTATATAATACTTCCCTTACATAGAGACAAAAGTAAGACAGGAAAGAGTATTGTTAATAACAGTGAAGTCTTTTAAGGTATCTTCCGCGTTATCTAACGTAAGTGTAGCAAATATATTGTAAACATCAGGTAGTTCCGTTTGCAATTCTTGTGCTAAATGATAATCTATATCTTAAAAGCTATCTACAGTAGTAGCTACTATATGAGTTAGAGTTAATTTAAAATTAGCAATACCTATGAACGACGTTGGCCAATAGGTCGTTGTGTTTGAGTCTGTAGTCAGGATCAACCCTTTCATAGTTGACTGTTAGGGTACCAGCTCGAATGCACCTTTCATATTCAGCGGCCGGATGCGCCCTAAATTCTCTGGCGAATACATCAAGGATTTTCTCGCCAACCCATCTTCCTTTGGTGAACGTTGTAAAAGTGAAATAATAAGGATATACTTTCCTGAGGCCTGCAAATTTAAATGGTGAATGTATAAGAAATATTGGATAACAATGGAAACTATTTGAATTTGTAAATTATGAATGTAATTTGCAATAATACATTTATGTATACTTCGAAACTAGTTAGTAGTAACTATTATATGATTTGTAATAAATTATTGTAATATATAAAATTGTGCAAAATTTAATTTACTTTAAAATTTAATTTACTTTAAACTCTGTAAAATAAAGTAAGTAAATTTACATATAATTACTTACAGATAATATTTATTAATCTAAGTAATAATATAATTAAAAATTGTTTACAAGAAACACCATCTATTTACGCCTACAAAACCTTGCAGGAACTACGGCACTGCGGTAAAATGACTAAGACTGGCTCAACAGGCTTCCGTACCTGTTTTACACTGATTTATATTAAACTTGGTTATTAGAATATTGACTCATCAAATTGTGTTGGGGTGATTGTGTCTAAAGTAGATTAAAATTTTCATTAAAATGAAACTGTTCTGGCGCAGCGATATACTGTGTGGACAGGAACGGTCGCGGGTTAGGTTTCAACTCGGTTCTTAGATTAAGTTACAAGATAAAGCGTGGCGTTGAGTACCGCTACTCATAACGCTATGTCTCGAAAATTGCTAACGGAGTGTCTTAATGCTAAGTACTCTCCGAGTGTCCTGCTATGTAGAGAAAAGCGTGTAGATGCTCTTAAAATGAATAAATATTTGCTTTGATTACGCGTGATTCATTTTAATTAAATTTTGACTTTTGAAAACGCGAGTGGTTGGATATTTCTAAGAACTATATTATTTCAATTCAATTTCATAACTTTTTTCTATTTTTACAGTACAAACGGAAATTAAAGTTATATTTTAATACAATCATAAACTGTTTCTTTTTCATCGAAACGAGCTTAATCTTGACTCTCATACAATATTTTAGCTCCGGCCTTTCATAAGTTTATGTATAGATGAAATGTAAAGCAGCATAAAACGTACATTAGTTCGTCTTAGAAGAGTATAAGAAAACCAGTGCAGTGGTAATAAAAAACTCAATTCGCGGTTTATTAATTTTTAAATGTTAACCTTGCGTTGAAGTCTGAGCGAGTTAAGGGCCAAAGTATGTATAACTTTTTTATAAGCTTTACACTTTCTCGCGAAGTAGTGTCGGCAGAGAAAACTTGATGTTAGGACACTCTGTTCCCCACTTTCTGCCACATTTATTCGGAACATTGCGTGCTTTGTTACCAACTCGGCGTATAAAATACCGATGATCACCTTAACTAAGTATAACTCTAAATTGTAGAACTTTGTATTTGCTATTAAATCCCACATGTTCGAACTTTGCAAATTATATCTATATTTAGGTGATCAATCACTCCGTTCTCAATATTTAGACGTAGGTATATAAAAGCTAAAATTGAATGGGTTACTTTTACATAACAATAAAGTATATTACTGATTTACATTTTATAAGGCGGTCTGACTACTATACAATTTTCTTTAGCTCCACTCTCATATATCAGGGCAGTCAGAAGGAATGGAAACCTAGTGTTAAGACTTTCCCTTCCTCATTAAGGCACTATCCAAAATGTTCATAGTAACGAGCATCTAATGTTTCAAAATACTTAGCAGTATACAAGAGCCGGTCAAAAAAAATGGAGAAATTCTCTATAGAATATATATAAGCTACTAACCATTTTCAATGTAGTACGAGGTTTCGTTATATCTATCGTCTGTGAATCCCGGCCTCTTCGCTTTCAACGCCTTTGTTTCGAGCTTTGCCTGGAACAATAAAAATCAATAAATAGTTAACCAACTTTGGAGAGCATTTAGAAAAGTGGTCGTGGAACTTTCTTTTGTTCTAATTGTAGTGTAGATTCGATTGCCGCTTGAGGTAAATAACTTAAGATCATAGTATAATTTAGTTTTAAAGTCAATTAATAAGGCTGATAATTTATGAGAGGCGGTGCAGTCGGTCGGCGCACGTCAGACTGTAAGCGTAATGGTTGTGGGGTCGATTCCCACTCGAGGAAATGAAATGTTTACTATTTTTATTTCCACGCTTCCTTTCTGCGAAGGCAAACGTTTCTTCTGCCTAACCTACTATCTGAGGGATACAGCGTGAAGCTAAAGAAAACATACATCCGTATAGAATCTCAGAATTAATCAATTACGAGAAATGCTCCTTGAGTGTAGTGTGTTTATTTTAGTAATACTCAGTAATGTGCATAATATTTCAGTAGAGTAGGCACTTGATATCCAATCATATTAACATGAACATTCTATTAGCAATTGAAGTGCTTCAGCTAATATCGTTTACGTAAAGCGAAGAGTGGAGGGTCTAGACACTATTGCCATGGGCAGCGGAACTCAACGCTGCTTCTTGTATTGTCGGGAAAATAAAAATAAATTAAATTCCATAATCTCCTGGAGGTGAAACCTACCATCATCGAATGTACATTTAGATACCTTTAAACTGTTTTGCAATAGCGTCTGAGTAGTTGAATAACCTAAAATCTTTTTCATACATAGGTATATAGCTACTGAAGAAAAAAAATATTATTTGAATAGGTATATCAGAAATGCTTGCTTTAGAATAAGTCCATCATGTATATTAAAACTTCACTCAGGGGAATATTCACATTTATAATACCTACATATATGTAGTTTTAAATTATTAAATGATAATGTTTAAGAGTTTTTTTCATATATCATGTCATACTAATAATTTTAGAAAACGTATAAAAACTAGAACAAAGATACTACAGAAATAGAAACAGAAACAGAAATACTACTAGCATAAGTTGTAAGAGGCGTATAAAAATTTCGACGTATTTTGACATTTCACGTTTTTACCGTCCAGCTTAAATAAAAAATGAAATACTGTGTGAAACTAAAAAAAGGGTGGTCATGAAGAAATTTAAAATTTAGAATTTAAAATTTGAAGGTTTAAAATTTAAAATTTGAATTATATTTACATTAACATATTGAACGACCTTCTGTGTACAGACACAATATTAGCTTAAGCCAATAATGGGATTGATCAAATTATGCATCAATCATTTTTGACGAATGTGAGTGGCATGGTCTACTTTTTTAGCTTTACGCTGTATCTCGCTGGGTATGCCGGGTAGGCAGAAGGAACCTAGAGTTAAGATACTTGCGTTCCCTACTATGCTAGCTCTAAGGTTCAAGGGTCTCCCTCTGTCTACCCTGCAATAAGCGGAATACAGATTGAAACCGAAAAAAAACCCAAAGCTCACCCAAGATAAGGTTATAAATCCATATAATATATTAAATTGACAGAACATTTCCATTGTTAGAAAGAAACGCTTATAAAAAGTTCCTCGCAGCGCCGCCGGCGAAATGAGAAAAGTTTTTTTTAAAACGAAACAATCTACGTGCCATGAGATTTTGCTCATTCCATTGTACGTGTCTTCACTTAGGCGAGTTTTCAGTCATATAATTATGTAGAAATTGGATGTTTACTGAAAACTGTAGTTTGTTGCATATTTTGTACAGCTCTTTATTGAGTAACTTATTTAGCGCTTTGCTTATATACAATTGAGTGAGTAGGTTTTTAGGTAAAACGCGGCGTTGAGTTCCGCCACTCACCATGCATCGTTTCGAAGATTGAGCGAAGTGGGGAGCAAAAAGTCTTAACCCTTTGTCTCACATGCTGCATATTATGTAAGAAGTATAACGTGATTTTAAAAAAGTATTAATAAACGATATTGAACCAGCAACCATTGCGTTGATAATTGAAGGAAGTTAAAATAAATTATTAAATGTCCCCGCCCTATTAACTAAAAATACTCCTTCCAGTATCAAAAAGGCAAAATATTCATCCAAGCAAATGAAGCCAAATTAAATGTTAAAAACCGTATATTTTATAACTAATAAACGTTTTACGTGAAGTACTTCAAAATGTCGTTTGCAGGAACAACGTTATTTCATATTATAAAATATATTGTAGCTTAATTCAAAAGCTCACTCAAAGCGAGCCATTAAACATTCATTCGCATCGGTCACTTCGTTAATAATTGAACTTTAAAAATAATTGTGTTTATTCTGCGTTAAAGTTAAATCTGGCAACTAGTAATTATGTATTTTTGGATCATTTATACAGGGTAAGTAACTCGCTGTGATAAGAAGAGGAAAGGCGGCATTAAGTTCCGCACTTTCACTATACAATGTCTTAAAAATTGAGTAATGGGGAGCGGAATTACCATTAGCTTAACTCTACCCTACCTGCTGGGATACAGCGTAAAAATAAAATATATATATATAGGGAACACGGCAAACCAATCGAAACAACACGTGTGTTGTAACTGGATTATAAGTAGAAATTATAGAGTGATAAATACGTGAAAATTGTATGAGATGAGGACATTCTTGTGAGAACTGCCATAACTCCTAGTTTAAAAGAATTTAATAAAGAAAAAAATGTCTTGAGTCCTTCCTGTATTTTATGGGGAAGACTGAAAGCCAGAGTTGCATCATTTCTTAGAAGTGTTTTGTCATGAATAAGTTATGCAATCTACGTATCATTTACTATCTGATTATATCCATTTTCATTCTATATATGTTTTTTGCTATAGCTTAGGTTATTTATATATCATCAAATAAAAGGAGGGAGACTGTATATCCTTTTTCCTGAAGCTCTGTAGACGGGATATATAAATAATAAATTATATATACTAAAAAGCCTGTCAGAACAAAATCCAATCAGTTTTCACGAAAATTCATTAAAATACACAAAGGCTAAATTATTTCGCCGGAAATTGCTGTGAAAGGAATATAAAAAAAACTTGTCCATTCATCCGTCGCGAGCCAAAACCTTTTCTTTTAAGATATCTAATGTATTTAAATTAGGTGGGAGTGCACGACTCAGTCGTAAATTTGGCACGACCTCTGCAGGACACTTTGCGGAGATAATGAAAACAAAATGATCTTGATCCCGGGACGCGAACACTTTGAACTTTATTCAATTTTAAATGCCCTTGTTTACTTGTGCATTTGTTTTATCATACGTATGTGTAGTATATTGGAAAAAAAAATAGCTCTTAATAGAGAAAGACTTAAATGTAGTTTTATATATCCGTAGCAATACAACCCAGAACACGAAATATGTATTTCACAGTAAATCAATTTTAAGCAAGCAAAGCCTGGATATAATAATATATATTTTAATTTAATTCAATATTCTCTCCTACGATACGATTCTCCTCAAACTTGATTTCTAATACAATAACCTACCAATATAAACCACGGTAAGTGACACAAATTGATCCGTGCCAGAGATCGCTATTTGGCAGAGTGCCTTGCAATGCGTGCGATTCAATGTGTATTCAATTCTCGATGTGCATCTAGACCGTTTTATGAGTTTAAAATATCTAACAATTAGTTTGGCCGCCGTTTGTGTTTACTCTGGCTCTGAGTGCCGCTTTTACAGATCGTTAAAGTTACTTCAAACGTTTTAGATTTTTGTTTAAACGGGTCATACAAAGTTTAAAATTGAGTATGTGGGTTTTTTTATTAGCGACTAAACGTTTTTATTTTTTATTAGTGCCTGTTTTTGCTCGAAGCAATTGTTTTTATAACTTTTAAGAGATGTATATAACATTTTTTTATTTTATGATAATACGATTAAATTCCATAAAAAGAGTACCAGAGATTTGCATAATAGCTCTTTCTATGTATATATACATACAGATACATTACACATACATTAAAGATAATATCGAAAACAGTAATACAATACTAAACCAACCAAAACAATTACTAAAACATTGTCTGAAGTTCTAAATGTTCGTAGTATCACACAACATTTATTTCATGCTATCCATATGTACCTTCAACTTGTATTACTCGAACTTATACTCTATTACAAGTGTATAAGTATCAAAATGCTATGTTCTTAAAAGAAAGGGGGAGCTTTGGTGGTCGATTCTATCTGTCGATAGGTGCGTGATCGAAACCATTCAGTGTATTCCAAGCTTAATGCACGCTGAGGCAAATGAAATGTCTTCATTACATTCGTATCTTGTATTGCATGTTCGTAAGTAAATACGCAATTTTAGTTCTTTTATTGCATGAGTTATTTCAAATTTGATTGTATTGGATTATTTTGGCGTAGAGGTCCTTACTCTTAAACGAGATGAAGACAGTGGGCGAGCACATTTCTTTAACGGAATACAGCTGGTATGGATCGGACTTAAGAAGTTATGGGTTCCAAGTTAAGTTATGGGGTCGATGACGAGGAAAAAAAATTCTAAAACTGTGGTGGATTGTGAAAGTGGACTGCCATTGTCTTAGATCTTGGCGTAATATAGAAGATACGGATAGGCTACTAAAAATTTTTTTGCTCTATACGTAGTAACGAGTGTCAATGATATTTTTTTTTAAAAAACAACGCCATTTGTAATATTTCGTCCAATGGTTTTTGTATAATAAATGAGTATTATATTAGCGTATGCATAAAGCAGAGAGAATCTATTGTAAAGACACTCCGCTACCGTACTGTGTGTAATTGATGCCATCTTCTTCAATTGATATTATACATTTTTTGAGTGTAACGTTAATTAACCAATATATTATAAAGCATCATTTTCAAAAGGAAGTGAAACCTTACTAGGGCCACTCGTAATGAATGTGTCATACAATACGAGTACATTGTTTTTTTTTACATTCACACTGTACACCCTTCTAGGGTAGACAGAGGGAACTTGAACCTACATTTCATACAAATATTATGCAGAATTTGTTTGATACTCATAAATGAATGTATGTATAGTCAAAATGTTTTAAAAATATTGAATACTATATAAATAACTTATTTTTTATATATTTAGTCGCTACTAATTCCTATTTATGTGTCTTAAGTGTGTATTTATTTGCACGCGCAAATTTCGAGAACCACTACGTATTTAAATTAATCTTTTTTGCGATTAAAAGTTATCTAGAAAGATTATAATTTAATATTAGGTACATCATATTTATCTCGGCCTCTTAAAAAAATCGATATCAACATGTGTTTAGTCAATTCTTATTTATTTATTTATCCATGCTGCTGCAGCCGAAGAATTGAAGCTACTAGAAGTATTTTCATATTCAGAAAAATATAAATCGAAATTCCGAGATCTCTGAAATTTATTACCTAGGCTCCATTTCAAGCTGAGATATCTAAAAGAAGCAAATAATATGAAAAATTACAAACCTTCTTTAAGTCTTTGTTAATATCCGAGTCGTCAGCTTTCCTTTTCTCGCAAGATAGTATGCAGTTTTTCCCGTTATCTTTTTCACCCTGCAACAAAAGAATTGATATTTTAGAATGAATCTTCTATATTCATCCAAGTATATTACTATTTATATACATATAAGCGTAATTGAAGTGTATGTATGAGATTTAAAAACACATTTCGTAGGATTAGATTTGTGATATAAATATTTTTAGCATTTTTAAAGTGATTTCATTTGACCTCGCGCTTCTTGGACATCGTCTTGGTGCTCTGATATGGCTTAGTGGTCAGAACGCTTCTAAAGTTTTCAAGAAACTCGGGTTTAAAATATCACTTTAAGTATTTTTTTTAATTTGGAAATGTTTTTCTTTTTCTTTTCTAATGTGTATCTTTACTTTAAAATATATTTATATGTTATTTTCCAAGATTTTCTTGACCAACATCAAGATATCTTTTGTAATACAGAAAATATTTATATGGTTACTCGTCTTTATTTTTAACTGCAATATATTGAAGATTACGACATTATCGTACAGAATTTGTTCACTAATTACTTCCTACTTTAAAACCAGTTAAATTGGCCGAGTAGTTCCAAATTAACTGGACAATTGTTCTATATATGCTTAGAGATCTACTTCATCTTTTTTCCAGCTTCTCGCTGTATTTCGCATATGCTGCCATATGCGGAAGGAACCTAGTGATAAGACAGTCCGTTTCCCACTCTCCTTTCAATTTTCGAGATATTGAGTGAAGGAAGTGAACGCAGCATTTATATACATATATGTATATAGCTCTATCTTCTTTCATTCGAATCTACGACAGTATAATAGAATTTATCCATCATATGATTGCGGCGTAAGATGTGCCCAGAATGTTGACCTCCCTTAGGGATGCTGGACTGGTTTGGAATTTCATCGGTGGAAAATATAGGAAAAATTCATCCATTCGCTCTATTTCGGCCCCTTGAGAATCGGTAGCAAGCTTCGAGAGCTTTATAAGTATTATGTTTTAATGAAAGTGAACTAATTCAATTAATTGGAAGATTATACATTTTAGTAGGTATAATAAAATAACAATGAATTGATATTTAAAGATTAACAAGTGTGTGTTTCAATTCGGAGTACATTAAAAAAGTTGTCTTTAAAACACAACAGCTAGTACTAAAATACTAACATCGTTTTCAAAGATCTGTAATCATATAATCAATTTGCATTAATAATTTCATCGAATGGAAATCGAACTTACAGCCTCCGTACTTATAGGCTGTTCCACTGGTAACGTGGGAAAGCGCAACTAACGTTGCCCCCAGAGTTCGGCGAAAAGTAGAAAACTGAAGTGTCTTATTGGGAACGGAGTGAATCTCAGATTCTATCTGCTTACACTGCTATGTTTGGGATACGGCGATATAAAAAAATTGTACTTTATAATACAGATTACATAAATAATAGTATATTTACAAAAGTACCTATTTAAATAAACCATATAAAATATCGCATGCCGCACGCCTGTAGCCACTCCTAGGGCTTCTTTTTAATGTTATGTTATAATTAAGCTCATTGATCAGTAATACGGCTGAGTCACGAATGTTTTGTTTAAATGAGAAATATAATGAATAAATAGTATATTATATAATATATATTGTATGTATTATGTCAGAGGACTCTATATTGCATTTTATTACAGAATTTGGAATATTATTGGTTAGGATGAACTTATTTCTTATTGAGATTTCTTTCACTCAATCTACAGGTATGAAAAAAGGTGAAAACTGTTGCTGATCTAAAAGTGTAGGAAGAAATAAGTCCGTATATGTACATAAATTTACATATATAAATATAAATAAAGATAGAATATACTAAAACACGTAAAATATTAATATATAGTATAGGAAGATAAACATTTATAAATGAGAACGAGAGTGGATGAGATAGTGTCACACCAACATATCATAATATAACTATAAAAAGTACTGCATTTAATGCACATACTCGAGCAAACAATAATAGTTTTCGTTTCATCAAAATCGGGCTACTATTTCTAAAGCTAGCTGCATTGTAAAATCTCACCGCTTTTTTAAATTTGCGTTTCTTCGCTTGCTATTGCGATGACGTCATGATGCGAGTCATGTTTTGATAGCGGGTGATGCGGAGAGGTCACATGCATAAAATTTAATTCGTAAAGTGGTTTACATTTAATATCTTAAGTGATATACCTACCTATAAGAGTTGGAATGAATAAGTTTAGGAAAATATTTACGTTTTCCAAGCTATCTCTTTTTTGGCATGTTGTCAAATATATAAAACAAAGCCAACTATGAAGGCATTTTCAAAACATTTTACAGTCGCCCCCGCATGATTTGCCCCCTTTTTTTAATTTAAGTGCAATTAGGGAAAATTGCTAGGTAGGCTTAGCTTTTCCATTTGGTGTAAAATCAGCTGCTTTGATAGTTTAATGGTAAAAATAGTATCTTAATTCAATTTTTAAAATGATCAAAGATAAACAAAAATAAGCAATAAATTGTGATAAGTATATCCAGGCCAGTACCTGGACCGATAGTCGGTTTGATATACCTACTCTCTTAAATTCAATATAGAATAAATCTATCAAGCTTTTCCAAAGAAAATTTGTCTCAAATGAAAACTTTAGCATCAAAGCTCATGCGGGAGTTGCTAACTTCATTGCTAATCGGTCTAACTTAAGCTCTAGAGAAATTTTCTATTTACTCGAGTAAATTATATTTACATAGCAGTAGTTTTAAAAGATATGGCATAACAAATTCATTTAAATATAAGCATTGGGAACCTGGGAACTTAGTGTTAAGACAATCCGTTCTCATTAAGACACTCCCGTTACCTACTTTCCGCCGAATTCTAGAGGCGGAACTTAATGCTACACTTAGCCTCGTTACCAGAGTGAGGGAATTAAAATTAAATATTTTATTTTCTTGGGTGAGAATCGAACTCACAACCTGACACTTTCGCAGTCGCATACTTATGTCAATGCGCTCGAATGGCTTCAAATTAAATAATTATTATTAAAGTACTTGTCAAATTTTATTTATTAAATTGAGGATTTATTTCTCAGCCAAGTAGCGCCACTCAACATGCGATGACTTGAATATTGGAAAAGAAGAAAGAAGACGGAGTGTCCTAAAATTACTACTTATTACATTATTTATACAAAATTTCGTATAGATTGAAAATATAATAACAACATAAATCTTTGTGCCGAACGCTAAGAATAAATTGAAGTTATTTCATTAGGCGGCTCCGTCTGAAATATTACATTAATATAAAATTTCATTTATTCAGAGGTAGCTTGTAGGGGAGGATAGCGATTTGGATTTCGAGGAGATGATCCGCGGTTCAAGTCTTCCTCCATATCATATAATGCATTGTTTATGTAAATATTTTTTTGTCATTAAACTTATATTTTTACTAATATTATGAAGTTGAATATTATGAAAGTAATAGTAGAAAGAAGTAACTAGTTTAAATAAAATAAATGTATTGGATATCAAGGAAAGCTATAGACTATAATTTTTAGCTTTTGGAATTATTTAATAAAACTATTTTAAAAAAGTCCAATAAATAATTTACAAAGATATGTATGTATGTATATTAATACAATAATCATAGTAGCGCAGTCTAAATGCGACGATTGTGTAAGCATGTAGATCCTCCCTGGGGGAAGGTTAGATTCTCTCTTTTCCTAATCTGGCAGGACAGCAATGTTTACAGCACGAGCAATAAGCAGAAAACGAAGTGTTTTTAACACTACCTAGTGTGTACTGTCTGGCCTAAAGCTGACTACTAAAGCTGGCTAAATAAAACAAGACCGTAAAATGTTCATTTCTTATCTAAAAACTTAAGAGTAAACTTTTATCACATTTTCTGTTGCCTAGAAACCTCTTTCCGTCATTTATCCTTCTATCTTTTTTCCCGACATTATTAATATAAATCTCCGGAGCTAGGAACTCAGTAATTTTGAACGTTCAAATTAAATTGTTGGGAAACAAAGGCGTAAAGATGAAAAATCGGAGATAACACCGCCTTAGGATCAAGAAACTTAACAGTTGTATGTACACAGAAGTTTAAGTAAAAAGTTTCTCAATTTGCCAAAATGTTGTTGAAATTTTGCAGAAATTCTTTCACTTGTTTAAACGAATTCAGTTATTTTTTTTGCCTTCATTTTAAATTGTCGTGTAATGGTCTATTTATAAGTGGAGATTTGTATTTTTAAGTTTCCAAGCATTTTTATTATTAATTTCGTCTAATGAAAACCAGAACTAAGTAGGATTATATATTACAAACCTATAATATATAATCCTACTTAGTAGTATGTATACATGTATACGTATGTATATATGTATATAAATACATACATGTAAAAAACATGTATGTATATATATACATACATGTTTTTTTGCGCAAAACATGAAACGTTTCAAAGTTTTGCTACAATCGCCTCAAAGTTTCTGCTAAATCTGTATTTGTACAAGAAGAAGCTTTTTGTGTTATACATTTGGCTCTCATCTACGACTTCAATGAACTGAAGAGTATTTACAAAAGTATAAAAACGGGCTACTTAGTCAGTGTAGGAACAACGCACTTCAAGGATTCATTAAATATAATGTTTTTTCATGTTTCTTAAAAGTAACAGTATGTTAATAAAAGGAGAAAATAAAATTGGATATCTGAGAAATTTGAGAAGCTCTTATAGTACAGTTTTTCTTTATATTATATATAACCTTACAGCATTTTCAAGCCATATTCAGAAACGTTGAGTGGCGGAACTCACTCTGTATTTCGTCTATCATAGCAGGAAAATGATAATGAATAATTTCCCCGGGTGAGGATGAACTCACAAGCATCGTATTTAAAGTCACACAAATAAAAGTACAATAAATAAAAAAAGCATATACAATTTTTTGGGTTAAGCTGTAATTATTTCATCTAAAGCTTTAAATTATCCTTATTATATTCCTACATTGTCACATTAGGGTAGCAATTGCGAGTTATTCGAGGAGGATGTTCGTGTGATGAGAGGTTCGTGGTTATAAATAAAATATATGTGAATTGCTGCGTAATATTTTTTTTTATCTTAATGCTCTACCGTATTCAGCAGGGTAGGCAGATGGAAGAAAAATAAGGCGAAGAGTGTTAAAACACTGGTCCTTCCGACACTGTTCAATTTTCGAAACTAAATATATCCCCTATGTGATTTAAATTCCTCATTCAGATCATATTTTTGTGATATTTTGTTATTCATAATTACCTATCTAGTCAGAGTACCTAAAGCTTAAGATATAAAATTTAAGGTGGTAGCGAAATCAATCACTACATATAGAAATTAAGACATTTAATATATGAAATAGAATAGTAATGTGTAAGATTCTTTAATTTGCATGTTAAAAATAAACGCTAGCACGCTATACCCCGTGTCCGTGGTTCCGCCCACCATTCGAGAAAGAACATGTTACTGCTAGAGCAATAAAAGATCTTTAAGCCTTCAACCCACGCACAAAATGCATTAATTAAATTAAAATAATTGCATTAATTAAATTGTGAATGCGTTAACGAAAACTATTGATATAATTAATTAAATTAAAATGAACGATGGATACTGATAATTTTTTACCGCATAGCAGAGTAGGTAGTGTGTGTTATGTTCGTATTGAGAATTAAGACACGCTGTTCCCAAATTTCAGACTAAGTTTTCAGCACACTGCGTGTTTTAGTGGCGGAAGTGAACGCCGCGCCTTCTCTACCAAATAATATTAATGTATAATCCCCAATTCATGTAATATGTATAACACACAGCTATAGCGTCGAATCGGGATCATTGTTTTTAATTTAAATTGTATTAACTAGGTCTAAATTTGCATTAAAAAATAAAGTAACAGATTTGGTTACATTATATTCTTAAACATGCTATGTTTGCTTTAGAGTAGAGCGAAGCAAATTAGGTAATATTAAACATTTCATTTCGTCTAGTGGGAATCGAAATCACAACCTGTCGAGTGGCCTCAGCCTATAGTCATAACTTACAAAAACAGATATATTCATATATCCAGTACGAAAACTCCTATTCCTCAGACGTGACATAAGCACGGGTAATAATACATCCGTAGCCCAAACGTGAATGAGCTCAAACAGAAATGATGAGCGCTCGTAAATTATTTAGAACATTTGCGAGTTGTACGCATTTGTTACAGTGTTTTGATCTACTCTTGTCGTACAGATATGGGGGCGTGGGAGGATCCTTCTTTGATATAAACTTTGCCTTTCTATATGGAAAATATTAATCAAATACTAAGTACAAATGGTTAATATTGTGATAGTAAGTAGTTTTTTTAAGCACAGCTTTTAGTTTTAAGTTATCTTCTTTTGATTTGCTTAATAAGTAACTGATTTATACTCTAAGCCGACGAAGTTGTTTGATTAGAATTGTTTAAATTATATTTGTATTTTAGTTGTAGGCAGAGAACCTAGTAAGATATTTAACGTTTTTATCGTTTTTGTGACGTAATTTAATACCGCAGTATTATGTACCAGAGCGAAAAAAATATTATTAGTTATTCTCCCAAGTAAGAATCGAACCTACAATTATCGCGCTTAAATTTAAATGCTGCCACGACTATCAAATGAGTAATCTAATATAAAGAATATTAATCATTAAAAAAAGATATAATGATATAAAATACCCATACATTTCAAGAAAAAACAATAGTAACGTACGAATAAAATATTACCTACATACAGTGTTATAAATCAAGGCGTCCAATCTAAAAGTCCGAGGAGAATAAAGGGATCTACGAAAACAAGTAAAGGGATCTGTAATACGCGCAGCAGAAACAATCTTTACACGAACGGTAGACGTATATTTTTGTTTTAGGAATATTATTTCATGTTTCACGTTTTATCCCGCATAAGGCAGAGACAATTTAGTGTCAATACACTGTACTTCACTTTACGCATAATATTGAGATTTTGATTATTGAGCTGCAAAACTCAACGCCGCGCTGTTCTAGTCATCAGAGCATAGAGGTCAAACTAAATTCTTCCACTCCAGTGGGGATCGATCCCACAATCATCATGTGTACACTCAGACATTCTCGATCGAGAAAATAATACATAATAACCAAGTGAAAATATTTTTTTTGGTTTTCCTGTATGATTTAGCTAAAATGAGTAAAATTGTCAAAAGAGGTTTGAGTAACAAGAAATTATCGCTAAAAAATAAAATAATATAAAATTAAACAAACATTTTCAATTTTTTACTCCAAGTAATTTAATAAAAACTATACATACATATCATTATTATTATTATTATACATTATCGAATAGGTATATGAAATTAAAAACGTATATTGAATTATCAACTCAAAGTGCATACATAATATAGGACAAATATTAAGCGACGAATACATAAATAAAGTTGGTAAAGCAAACGTGACGAACTGGTTCAGCCCAAAAAGTCGTAGTATTAAAACTTTCGAGTTTGAGGTCTTCACTCTCAACGGGGAGCGAAACTCCGTAAAAGTGTAGTTTGAATAAGCTTCGATGCGGAGCTTTCCGGAGTTAACTAGCGTATGTCGACGACATCGTGATAAATCATGGGATAAGTTACTGGTCTGGCGAAAAAATGGAGGAGTTCCTGTGATACAACTAGGGCTGGTAACGAATGAAATTATTGTAGATAAATTTTTGTATAGTACAACTGGTCTTCTTTTTATTTAAGAGTACAAATGAAATTATCCTTTCAATAATTTATATTTTAATTAATTTAATAAGGAACCTTTCGAGACACTCCAACTCGGTCTGCGACTTTCCTCTGCTTAGGATAGTAAATCAAACCCGTTGAATGTGCTAGTTGGTAAAACCCAGAGCTACAATTTGTCATACCGCAAATAGCAGGCGCTTTGCTTTGCTTTTGTATATACATTCTATAGAAGTATCCTTTAGTCTCCCTTAGCAAGATTTGAATTTAAAACCACTACATTCAGTCAACCGCAAGTGAACTGCGATATAAAGGTATAATTAATTACATTTAATACATACGTAGTACAAAGCACATCCCTAGCGGAGAAAAACACGGCAAATTATTGTCCGGAACGTTTCAGCAACATTTGTTTGGAAGATCGATGACTCTTATCCTTCATATTGACCGATATCGAGGGCTTACTTAATATACTGTAAATCGCCTTTAAGCCAACTACACTTTATAAATTACTAGCGGACGCGCGCAGCTTCGCCCGCTTATTTGCACCCTTAGGGGCGTTCAATTGAATATTTTCAAGAGTCTAAATTTGAAATCTTATAAAAATGGCGATTTTCCCCATAAACTTTCAACCTCTATTTTTTCCACTAAGGAGTCGAATATCGCAAATTCCCGTCTTAGCGAGCACCTATGTCCTATAAATAATTCCTATGCCTGGTAGGTTCTGAGATTTCGTGATGAGTACGTGAGTGACCTTTCGATTTTATATATATAGATTATGAAATAATAAAGTAAAATAATAGTGTGGTAAAAAATAATAAACTAGCGTGGAAGTAAAATGATACGACCTATTAAAATTACAACAACTGCTATTGTACTAAACTTTAATAGATTAATTAAATAAATAAATGATTGTAATCAGTGGGTTGTAATGATTGTGGGCAGTATGTAGATTACATTATGATAATATGAAACGATAATTAATTTTAACCATTTTAAACTTGTTAAAAGTAAACATTTGATTTAAAGCAAATATTTTGTGTTAAATATACATAAAGATAACTAACTCTACTTAGCAGTAAAATACACGAGTATAGAAATATGACCATATGTAGTAGAACATATGCACATAAATACAAAAAAGGAAAGACATGTTTGTTTGTACATTGCAATACAAGCCTAGCAACAACGTACGGAACCCATTAGCATAGTTAGGTCAAACTATAAATTACCTTTTTAATGACCCGCCCGGTTATTCATGGTGTTCAATTTATCAGACTGAAAAATGGGTTCCGTCAAATTAGAATAGAAAGAAAAATCGTGTTGACTTTATTTTAGTTTTATTTAGGAAGATAGTGACTAGTTTTGATTCGTAGTAGACTAGTCGTCACCTGCAACTTTGCTTGATTTTCAAGACTTTTTTAGGTTACCTACTTTTCACCGGATGGGGAATTGCGTGTTGGGTTGCGGAGCTCAACGCCGCTCTTTACTTTCTTACCAGAGCGAGCAGATGAAAATATATCAGATCCATGTACAAATAGCTTAAAAAAAATGAGGCAGTCAAAGGAAAATGAGCATCATTTTTTAGACCGGCCTACGCTACGATCGATAGCAACCGCCTACGACGCTACGAGGCTACTACATACAAATTAAGCGGTATACACATTATACTTTATTTCTGTCATGAAATAATATGCTAATACTATTGATTTATAACAATAAATTAATATAATATTAAATGTAACATAGAAACCGTGCATTTCCATTCATTTGACTATCCTCCTATCTTAAAAATATAGCAACGTAAGCTAAAAAAAAAGTTTCAAGTAAAATTTCAAATATTGGTTATAACAATTACCTTACATTTTAATTTAAATTTACCTATATTCAATATTCATACCTATATAGAATATTATTTTTTAGCTCTACATTCTACCCTACACACAAGGTCCAAGCGCTTTGACTTCTGAGCTTAGATGGTGACCAAGAGGCGCGGGTTCGAGTATCAATGTTAGTTAGTTTTAGATGATTTTCAAGATATTTTTTTCTACCTTTATTTTACTGTAGAATAACTCTTTAAAAATTATGTGCACCGAGCCTAACCCTTTAATATGTAAAAAGTGTAGGAAATAGTTATTCCTGTAATTAGTCGTGAAAGTAAAAGTACGGTTAGCATTTGAGAACTTTCAACCGTTAAAGCTGAGCGCTTGAGATATTCTAAAAGGAGCATTTGAACGGAAGTAAAATTTATTATTAGCTTCACTAAACTATATAACAGCGGCACAAACGTGTGACTGCAAGAGCGACAAGTTGTGAGTTCGATTCCAAATCGAGAAAATGAAATATTTAATATTCTCATTTCATTCATAAGGAAGCAAGACAAGTTGAGTTTTGCCACTCAATACACAATGCCTTCAGAATTCCTTGATGGGAACGGAGTGTCTTAACATTAGGTTCCCATGTTCTCTTTGCGTACCTTGGTATTAATGAGATAAAGCGTGAAAATATCAAAAAACACATTAAAAAAATATTCCCAATTATGTATATTAGTTCTAAATGTTATTTCTACTAAAAAAACTTCAAGATCGCAAGGCATTTCCGCTACAAATGGAAGCACGTCGAATCCGCAGGAGAGACAAATGACCAGTACTGAGGTCATGACAGGTTCGACTTGGACAAATCGTATCGGGCGAGCTTCCGACCGCTTATACAGCCTCACATAATGGATTAAGTTTCGGGAACTTTCAAAGTTTTTGGCTATTTTTAGCTTTTTAGGAGTTTGGGTGTTCTTAGCTGAAACATATGGTTAAGATTATTTGTTGGTAATAAAAGTTTGTATTTCAAGAGGAGGGTTTTTAATTAAATAGTACACAATACGTTATTTATTATACTGTACTTAAGCAAATATAAGAGTATGTAAACTGTATTTTTATAGAAAAAAAACAATATAGACGGTAGTACCCAAGGAATCGTTAAGCCATGTACATACATTTTAAGCACATACAATTTATATTTTTATTTTAAATATACCTTCTTAGTGTGTTTCACATATAAATAACCTATCGAATAAGTAACAACGGAGAACGGAGTGTTCGTTCTGCAGTCATTTGTATTTTTGAATGGCAATTTTCTGATTTGAATTCATGAACATCGTGAGCTGTCAAGCATATCCAAAAAAAAATTAACTACTAACATCTAATATCTGATGAAATCTAATGAACACAAAATATTCTAAAATCACTACCTAGTGATTCTACCTAGATTACTCAACTCTAATGTTCACCTGGGGTCATATTTAATAGACGGATGGGTCTATTGCAATTGTCTATTGCAATATGGTGTTCATGTTAAATTATATGCTTGTATATTAACAACCGGCACTTTGCTATGAGTCGTAGGTACTTATTTCGTAACGAATACTTGTTTATTATTTCCATTACTTAAAAGGCTACGCCAAAAGCTCTTAGAACAGTTTTATAAAGACACAAATTGTTAATTAATCAAAGTTTTATTTCACATTGTTTCCAAAATTTAGTTCGCCAATTTTCACCAAACTCTTATAGACACTGCGTATAGACATTGCGTATAAAGCAGAAAGCTATTTTTTAAATCAAAAATTCTATTTATATTTAAATTACTTTTAAATTTATAGAAACACACATAGCTTGCGAAAAGGAAACTCGTTCTTTTTCTAGAAAGAAAGTTGTTTGTCAAACGAAATTACTTAAGAGCAAATAAAGTCAAAACGAGCTATGGATAAAGTAAGATGTATGTAGAAATCGTGAGGCAATTAACTACGCTGTTATTTCTAGTAAATGAGTACTTCTATAGATAGGGACCTAGCTTCATACCCAGATGCGTGCAGTGTTTTATATTGACAATTTTCTTTTTCATTATTAAAAAACAAGAACTAACTAATATTGTAAGACCCTGCCAAAAAAACCTCTTTCTCTTTCTTCATTGATGCGGTTGAAACATTACGATTTATTGTGGTAATAGTAGCAATTTTTATTTGTTCTTGGATAGTTTGATAATGGCGGGGATTCAAATCCTGCCACGTTCAAATTATCATTAGTTTTCTGAAAAATATTTTTAAGACACTTTTGTCATGAGAATTTTTACTATTGTAAAACTTTAAGAGCATATAATGTCGGAATAATACATCACTAAATCTCTCTCTCCGTCAGTTACCTAGTACATGAAGATATAATTTAGAATAGTCTGCAATACAGTTGATAGGAGTGCAAATTGAGTGGTTTATACACATGAATACGCAATTAGTTTGCGCTTGTGGCGTCGCTACTATTATTATTTAGACACGATGTCTTGTAATATTCACCGCAAAATGATTCGTTTGAAATGTAATTTTAATATATGGAAATTGTCTATTTTATTATATAAATTATATAATTTGGTAGGTTTTTTATTTTATTTTCTTTTCATATTCCATTTATTTTAAGAGTTTTATAATTATATTGTTAGAAACCATTGAAAATATTAAATAAAGTGGGAAAGGTAATGAATTAAAACAAGGCTTCAAATAATTATTAAACAACCAAAGGGAATTATCTAGCAGTCTAATAACAATATCTGGTTCTAAAGAATCCATCGGGCAGAGTGACGTTAGCGATCCTTTTCTTTCGGTCGTCGTTGACAGCCCATAAAAGTGCCAGCCAGTAATTAGAGTCGTTCTTATATAACCTCTATGGTCATTATTTCTAATTATTTCTAATAATATTATACTTTTAGTACTAATTTAAAAATACCTATATTAACTTATTTGTGTTTGTGTTCTGCTAAAGCAAAGCGAGGTATGAAGTTTCGTATATTAAATATAAAAAAATCTTTTTAAAAATAAATTTTCTAGACGTAAGAAATTGTATTTTACAAATTAAACCATTTCGTTTAATATCCATATTGGGTAGGTTGTGCAAATAATTGTAATCCGCCTTTTTTTTGTGGCGGCGAATTTAATTAACAACAATATCGATTATATATAATTTCAAAAGTAGAACCATCTTTTCACGCATATCCTGTATTTTTCAAAGTACGTTATTGTTATTTAATAATAACAAAAATATTAATATTAATACAAAAATAAATATAATTCACAATTTCTTTGATAAATGAGGATTTATACGAACAAAATATGTTAAACCCATTAATTAATCTCGGCCCATAAAATGAAGATATCCATTTATATCTCTTAACAACATGATTCTGTTATATGAATATGTAAATTCTAATTCTAATTGGACTAATGTCTTACATATGGATGTTCCTAATGGAATATACGTTTCTTGGAGAAAATTGTAATCCTGTTCAGTTTTTATAGCTTCACGTTTTAACTTGAATTAATCAGGACAGGCAGAGGAAATGTAGTGTTAAGATATTCTCATCTCTACTTTCAGTCAAGTTTTCGAAATATAGCCTGTTGAGTGACGGTACTCAACGCCGCGGTTTATTCTGTTCTGTTATAATACTTCCAAATGGGAAAATTGATAATTATCGTGTTTCTATGTAGACGCTGTTCCGATGCGATATAATTTGATATAATAATTAGCCGTCATTTACGTTTTCAAATAAAAATATATGTAATCAACACAACCTTGAACTTTACCATCTAAAAGAAATAACATAATAAAAACCATAATAATCATTCAATCTCTATAAAATATTTAAAGCAAAACGCTTATATCTCATAAAACTAACTATAAACGAGAATAGAGCCTTTAAAACCTCAATTATCGATTTAACAGATGCGTAGTTTTATTTGAAAAGAAAAAAAAACATCAAAAGTTCAAAAACATCGCGACATAATCGCGTGACTTGTAACTTTTAAATTGGTATCAGTGAAGTTTAGATATGGTGCAAAGTAAAAAGAATGCGGTAGAAACTAATAAAGATAAGATTAACTTTGAAGGCAAGAAGCATTTGAACAAGTTGCCGTTTACAAGTTTAACGCCATGCTTCTCATAGTAGGTTCTCTCTCTTCTCATAGTAGGGTAGGCGGAGAGAACCTAGTGCTAGGGACACTCAATGTCTACTATATTAACGCTATGCCTTGTTACTAAGGCGAGGAAATGGAAAAATCCATTCCCACGAATGGAAATCGCACCGTTTCGTCTAAAGTTACCAAAATACTTAACAAAAAACCTGGTGTTTAAAGTTTAAGCTTCGCTTAAAATAGTTAAATTTAAAATATAAAAAAAAACGAAAACCAAGTTTTATAAGATAATAATGTTTCCTGTTAGAATACTTTTTTATTTAATATATTTCATTCTATATTCAGGGTAGGCAGAAATAATTTAGAAGTCTATAGCTTTATCCACTTCCTGCAACACTGACAAGATAGGTACATATATTATATTAAGAAAATTCAGGATACAAATTACCTTAGTATCCAATAAATTTTGTAACCACTGGATGGAACAGAGTTTTTTTTCACAAGATCTTCTTCGTAAAAAATTAAAATGTAAAATAATACTCTTTTATTTTAAAAAAACCGCTCTAACTTAACATTCAAGCCAGACAGTGTAAGTAAATCGTGATGACCGCTCATTAGCTACAGAAGGGCATTTCTGACGTACAACGTAATTCACCTCGCTTCGGAGAATACTGAGAAAGATTCCCCGAAATTAATCACATGTCGTTCTTCAAAAAGTCGAAACTATCTCAATTTTCATTTTACATTAACAAAAATTGTCTGACATCCCAATTTTTGTAAAAAAATATATTTTAACATGCTCTGGTCGAGTTTTAGACCAGAGCTGAAGAGTTTGTTTAATAGAATACTCTAATCTCAGGAACTCCTAGTCCGTACATAGTCCATTTATTAAAAAAAGCTATATTATATTAAATCATGTTGTTGTTTCAATGTAGTCCACGGTAGGTATCTAAGGTCAGAGTTATCTCGCGTACTTAGAATGTGTTATACACCTCTTACTAAATTTTATTTAACCACGCTGACAAAGCCGCGCGTATATACTAATTTTCATATCAATGTATAGATGCGTTCGGATCTAGGTACCTACTAATCTAGGACTGTAAACGCGACAAGCAGTGGGTTCGATTCCCTTTCGAGGAAATTAAATATTTAATATTGTCATTTCCTCACTCTGGTTATGGCGCATGGTGTGGCATTGAGTTCTGCCACTCAACATGCAATGCCTCCAGAATTCACCTCAATGGTCTGTCTACCATGCTAGCTAGGAGCGGAATACATCGTGAAGTGAAAATAAAATTTCTTAATTTTTTGTTACAATCATGTTTTTATTGTTATACGAATTGTTTCTCACTTTAATTATTCAATACGTAATACATCGCAATCAGATTTTCTACTTCCTTTATCAATGTCAATAAACGAAGAAGGAACGAATAAATATACAAACGAATAAATGAATAAATAAGCAATCATTCTCAACGGTATTTGAACCCCCAATTCTCGAATAGGCGGCATTAGAAACGTAAGCATTTATATTTATTAGTACGTAGTAAATTATTTATACTCCAATAAATACTGGAGCTATAAAATTTTATTGCAAATAAATAGAATAAGCTATAAGTTGACAAAGTGCGGTGTTGTATCATGCCATCCACTACACAATGTTTCTTAAGTGGGCGAAAAGGAAAATACTTAGTGACCAGTCACTATGTCTATTTGCTTAGATTGTGTAGCCAGTGTTGCGCTCGTAGCTTCGCCTCCGTAGACTACATGCCTAAGTAAATATTTTTTAATTTGGCAGAGGAAGCCTGAAAGCTTAGTGACAAGAGACTCCGTTCCCATACACACGTGTTGAGTGGCCGAACTCAACACCGCGCGTCGTCTAATAAGACATGATTATGGTGTATTACTTATTTCCCATTTTTATTTTACAGGTTAGGTTTAATATTAGAGAAGCAGAACGTTTTGTTAAAATTGTAGTGTATCATAAACTTTAAAAAAATACATTTTATGAATTATTTTAATCTCGACTATAAGTTAACAAAAAAAAACCTATAATCAAAGAAACATCGTGGGAAAACTTATCGTTCCCACAAATTTAACTTTACAAAAGTTACTTTTCTGACAAGTTAAATATTTCGATATGTGTAAAAGCGCTAATAAAATATTCAGAATGTCGATTCAAACGTCTAAAGGTTTCCGCAGTAGGCGCAACACCGTATGCACTCATAGATAATTCAAGCACGACTGAATGGAAATCAAGAGTGACTCGAGTTAAGAGCACATCGATGTTCACTTGATGTCTCGAGTGATCGTTAAATATTCGTACAAAAACTCGATAGATAGACATAGTGGTAGAGTTGGTACGTGGTGGTAGTGAATTCGATTACAGTAACTTGTTATAAAAAAATGAGATTTTGATATGTGTTATTATATTTTTATACTTATTCCGGACATTTTGGCCTAGCATCTACATAAATAAAATAGTCAAATACAACGGAGTGTCTTAACACTGAGTTCCCATATTCTCCTTGTCTACCCTACTATGTATAAGATACAGTGTGAAGCTAAAAATCACATACTTTAAGATAACGTCGTTCCCGACTTGTCACGGGAATTGAACCCACATGCCGTATACATTTTAGTAAGAATAAACATCAATATAGCGAAACTACCCTCATTTGTATAGAAACATGTGAAGTAAGAGGGTATTTGCTAGGGCATAGAGATCGGCAGCGCATATTTCATACCATCTCGTAATCCAATTCGGATCCCGTCACGTCTCGCGGCCCCACTGAATGGAGTGCATTTATTTATTGCTTTTATATGTATATTTTTTATGTTTTAGCTATTTGTTTATTTGGTACAATATTTTTGGTTGGTTGGTTAGATGCCATTTTTCTTTGAAATATTTCATTCGAATATCAAATTTTTTTAGGTTCACAGGATTACCAAAGGGAACTTGGAACCTGTGACCGTGTCAAGACACTCCCTTCTCTAAAATATTGCATGTTGAATAACGGAATTCAACACCGCCCTTTGTCTTGCAACAGCGATGGAATGATAACATTTCACTGCTTGTGGGAGTGAGGTGGGCCTCGAACCTAACCAAAGAGCATCGCGTTAACAGTCAAGGAATTTAAACTACGTTATAATAGTCTGTGCTCTTATATAAAGTATTACAATATAAATTTTACTGTTACGATGGTTGTCAGTTCAAATCACACGGATAAACAATAGAAAAATATATAAGGAAATTTAAGTTAATATATAAAAAATATTTCTTAATAAAATAGTCAATATCTTAAGATATTAACAAGAAATATATAATAGAATGTGAGTAGGAATGTGAGATTTTTATATCGTACGGATGTCGTTGATTATTTTTTTTTCATAATTTCAAGTACCGTTGCAGTAGGTAGTTATAGCACGGACGGATGGTCTTGCAACGGATATTAATTATGATTGATATTTTTACAGGTACTCATTACAAAGTATTTGTTTTCATTTTTCATACCAGGAGAAGCTCGAGGTTTTAAGTACGGATTATTTTTAATAATTAAGTAATAAGGGACCTTCCTCATTAATTAGAGGGGCGTCACAAATTATATTGAAATAGATTATATGTATTTATGTACCAGAAAATGAAGGTTTTACTAAATAAAATCCCAATTAGTCGCTAGTTACTATAGCTTTTGAACTAATGGTGCGATATGCCCCAGCTATATATATACAAAATGTATGTGTGATTGTATGTACATACGTCGATAAGTGAGTGTAGGCACATTTTACGAGGGTACAGTGCGTGACAGTTGAATTACGAGAGTTAGCCGCAAAGGCAATAAACTAATACGGGGATAAGATAGGACTAGGCTTTCCTTCAAAACGTCGTGTAATCTACAAGTTAAAATTATATTAACAAAACTACGTATTTTGTAAGTAGGTATATCGTTGCAATGTAATTTGAGCTTTTTGTTCAAGCTTGGACCAGTGAATTCAGATTTGCAATTTTTTATTTTGTATTTGTATATGAAAAATAATTTGAGAAAATTTTAATAATTGCTTATATTTGTAAGTTACAGAATTTTTAAATATTTTTTAGTATATCTTATAGCTGTACTTATATACAAACTATTTGCCCGATTGTGTTATACACAAACATCTTTAAAAGTGGCATTTTGTGTTAAAGCTGATCTCGATAATAAGAGCAAAATGTGTAGGAGGTAATAAAATATTATTAGTACTTTTATAATTCGGACACAGAAAGCGGAGAACAGAGTGTCTAAATATTAAATTCGATCTATCTCTCCTATGGGATACGTGAAGCTCCATATAATATACATACAGCGAGACGGATACAACATGAAGCTATAGGTAAAAATGCTATAGATATAATATTATTGCTCAAACGCATTCATCATTTAATTACCTTATTAGGCAGCATCTCTATGGAGATGCATTCGTCTTCATTAAGAGATCTTGTTGAAGTGGATTCTATGTTTAGATATGTCTAATACATTCTATTCAATAAGTAAAAAGTCTATAATAAGTCGGTACTGCATTGTATAACGCCCACTAAGTTCTCCCACTCTTTCTCAGATTGATAAGAGCATTTTTATGGCTTTATAAGCTTTGATTAGAAAATGAATAATATGTATTGCCCTTTTAATTTGTAGTATAATACAAAAAAAAATGTTTTTTCAGTTTCTCGCTGTATCCAGTCAGATAAACAAGACAAAGCAAGGTCAGAAGGTAACCTCGGTTACCCACCTTTTTCTCCGCCGAATTCTTGAGACATTGTATGTTGAGTGGCAGAACTCAACGCACTCCAGAACATTAAGCGAGCGAGGAAATGGAAATATTAAATATTTCATTCCCCAAATGAGAATCGAACCGTCGTCGTATTTGCAGTCGCAAGCTTGTGCCCGCCCCTACGGCACGACGGCCTCTAAAAATAAATTATTATATATTATCATATATAAATATAATTAATTATATTTTATACATATTATGAGAAACGGAGTGTCTTAACATCAGATTCCCTCTGCCTACCCTGATGTGTGCGGGATACAGCGTGAAGCTGATTTTTAATAAGTTATATAAATATATTTTATTCCAGACATAAATACGGCTAATAGTTACCTATTTATACACGAAGGGAACAAAGAACTAAGTGGAAGTGGTCACGTCCAAAGAATCTGACCTATCGGTTTGGGTGGACGCCAACATTCTAATTAATAGTCTATACATTTTACGATTCGGCGGGTAACAAATGTATTATACAAATATCTCTTATATATAAATAAATATATATTATTCCTGTATGTATGTTTGTAACACTACTTTTCCTAAACGGCTGCAGCGGTATGGTTGAAATTTCGAGATTAATTTCAACAGGTTCGCGGATAGTTCGAAAATATAATTGGGCCTAAAAGGCCATAGTTGGTGTGTCTAATGCAATAGACTTGCTAAATTATAAGAAATCAGTAAATTAATTAAATAATAATATTATTTCTTACAAGCGTGAGCCTGCGTTCAGTTCCGCCACTCAGCGGTAGGTGATCAACGGAAGTGTCTTAATGGGATACTTAAAAATATAATAAATATTTTAAAATATATATTTTTGTGATACTTTATTTGCGGACAGGAAAAGGACTGCGGGGTGCGCTAGTATATGGAATAGTACTAAATCCCAGTCTAGGTCTCAGGTCTCGGAGAGATAAAAATGTTTACGGTGTCTTATCTAAAATAACGAAATTGTCTTTTTACTTGAGCTTTTATCTTTTGATAGATGCTTTAACTATACATCTATACATATAAATAAAGGTTGAATGGGTCTATCTGTAATTTTTAAATAAAAGTGTTTCTTCCAAGTGTATATAGTTATTTACAGAATACTAAAATATAAACAAACAGTTTTAAAATTTTCGTCAGTCTTGCTGTTTGTCCTGACAACTCTCTCTATAGTTGGATCTCTATAGTTGGAGAGATCAGGACTTATGGAGAAAAGTTTTATATTTTTAAATGCCACTTTTTGCCCTAGATTTGAAAAATAAAGTTGTCAAAGGAAACATCATAAACTATATGGTATATACAGTCCGCGAGGCGTAAGCTGAGGTTTGCATTAGTGTGAGTCATCACCAGGAAGTAAAGCCAGAAAAAAGCTTTTAAAAATAAAATTTATTATTATTCATCTGTAAGAAAAATAAAAAATAAAAATATTCTACATTTTCACTCTCGTCTTAGATGTCAACACTAATTACAGAAAATAAATCAAATTATATTATAAACATTTATTCTACATATTTATATACGAGTATACATAAATAGTTATAAAGCAAAAGCAATTATTCAAAATGGCAGTAAAATTTAACATTGTAAAGTTACTTTTACCATTAATGTTAAAATGTACGTAATGCGCATAAACTCGCACAGTGTGGTATACTCGTATGGCAGCGGTAGGTATAGGCAATATAACGCAGTCGTCATAAATGTTTCGGAAAGTAGGTTGTGAGGTCCAAGAAGCAAGGTCGATAGGCGTGGCTTTTGATGGTGTAAGTTACAACAGTCGAAGGTGGTCTTTGAGGATTTTTAAGCCTAAATAACTTTGAAGGATATTAGTTCAGAAAATTCAGAAATTTAACCATAATTTCATTGTTAATGGACTAAAATATACGACTAAAAACTTATTTTAGTATATTTTGTAATATTATAAATATATTCTATTACATTTATTTTATTGTGGCATACCGTATGTTTTGTATACTAAATAATAGCTGTAAGTTACCAAGGATCAATCCTGATAAATAAATTAATTTAAAATTATAATTTTTAAAGTATAGTAAGATGAGTAGGAACTGAACTCGTGACCTTTCCAGTATATTTATCAGGCAAAGGCATCTGTTTTACATTAAAATGAATAACAATAGAAGGGACAATAACATAGTGTGCAGTAAAGTACCCTTTTCTTATCGTCGTTTGTCTGAATAAGTTTCAACAATATGCTTATTTATATAGTTCAAGCCTAATTGTTTGTACGATAATTTTGAATTTAAAGCTTAAATTTATTTATTGCAAAATGAAAGTTTAGCTTTAATTCGTAAAGTAAATTAACGAGTTAAACTAGTGGCGATTTATTCTGCTTTCCCTTTTTGTTTTATATAGATATCACATATGAAATTTTAAAAAAACCGACATTACAACTCACAATAGGTAATGAAATCTAAAACTCGAAAAAGCTTTACAATCCCCATATTAACTTAAGTAATAAAAAGAGCAAAAAATCGCTAGCACGCCATAACTTGAGGTAACCACAAACGGTTTACGAGTTACGAGAAACCCGCCGTATATGGAACAATATGATTTTAAACAAAATCATTGGTTTCGCGGTTAACTTTCTGGGCACGAGTAATCTAAAAGTGCTTTCAGCGAAACATTCGACTTTTCAATGCGAAATAACTGAGTTTTTCAAAATGAAACGTATGTTCAACCAAAAGTTTATAGGTAATTGAATTTTTGAGTTAGACTTTGTAAATTATTGCTAACAACTGAAAAGTAAGGCAGTGATATTACATAACTATTTGCTTTCCTATTTTCATTTATTTTACAATGTAAATACATAAGCTTGTTGATTTTATGGGAAAAAATATGTGATCTGTGTGATACGTAAATTATGAAATTGGTAGCCGCGACCTCCGTGCTAATTATTGCTTAAAGCCTCAGCACACTTAAGTACTAAGAATACTTCTTTAGAAAACCTATAACATAATTATTTGAACGAAGCGGGATTTGAACCCGAGCCTTTTGAAAACCGTCCAAACCTTCTGACCATTAAGTCATAGGTACATTCTCATTCAGCTATGTCGGAATTTTTATACGTTTGTACCAACTTACTGCTGTTTACTAAAAAGTACCTATATTTCTGTAAAAGATTCTTTAAAATTAGAACAAAAGATCGTAACATTGAATTGATCTTTTAAAGTTTAGTACGAAAAGTTATAGTACATCAGTTTTACGCTGCATTTCACACATAGCAGGGTAGGCAGAGGGTTCCTAGTGTTAAGACACTTCGTTCCCCACTTTCTGATGATTTCTGGAGGCACTGCGTGAGTGTGTGGAGACATCCATAAAACAAAAACGATAGCAACTGTAGAAACATACACTACTATATCTTTTTATTTTAATGGTACCAAAAGCCGCAGATATTATAAGCATGATGAATCATACCATAATTCCACGTAATTTAACAATTATCGTTATTATATGGATTATTATATTACTAAAGAAATATTTATATGATAGTAAGGAATGTTAATAAAATTCATTTATTTAATGTCGTATAAAAAATTTTGTATTTTAAATAGGTTTATATTTCATTTATTCATATTTCTTATTGATATAACTTTTTTATTTATGAACCGACTCAAATAAAAAAAAACAAAGTAAATTTTACCAAAGTTAACAATAGTGATAAATACATTAAAATCGGCACATGCCTTCTTTTACATTGATAAACATATATTGTTACTCATAGTAACTACCCACCCTAAAAAAAAAAACAAATGCATTGAATGAGTAAGCAAAAAAAATGTTTTACTTTAATTGATTAATGTACGACCGACTACAATTATTTATTATGTTAACCAATGTTTCCATGTAAGTGGCCTATGTCTTTTAATGGAAATAAAAAATATCTTTAACCGTATAGTAAAAATCAAACGGATCGACCAAACACGCGTACAGAGGAAAAGATTTCCAAAAGACGAAGTTTCACGCTGTATCCCGCACATAGCAGGGTAGGCAGAGGGAACCTAGTGTTAATATATTTATATACACATACAAATAAAATTCAGTCATCTTAAGCTTTATAATAAACTGATAAATACAGACATATAAAAGCAAAAACATTTTAACCGAAAACATTTACAGCCATTCGCATATTTAAGATCAATTCGAAAACGGCACCTTTATTCCAGTATCAATGGCGTCCAATTTCAACTGAATTCACCAAAAACTCCGCGACAGCCAGAACGAAAGACGAAAATATAAAAAGGCAAGTTATTCGAAACGCGACAGGAGTCGAAATACGATCGGCAAAACGTAAAAGTTGATTTCGCTAACGAAGACAGCCTAAAAAACGGCTACAATGCTAAACTGTTGGAGGGTAAGAGAATAAAGCCTCAAATGCCTCAACAGCCTCGCCCGTGGCATAAAGACTGGCAAATATTTCTGCGAAATTACTTGTGCCTGTGGAGGTGTATGAGCTGGGATTTAGTTGGAATTAACTTAAGGAGAAGTTGGGTTAGTATTTTTTCGAGTATTAATGACTGTTTTTAAATGAAATTGATAAAGCAATTAATTTAACTTCGCCGCTCTGGTAGATAAAGCGTGGCGTTGAGTTCCGCCAATGTCTTAAAAAATGGAGAATCTTAAATCTTAACTAGGTCCTTTTTGTCCAGCTATGCTGTACCCAGGCGAGTGTCCATATTTTCAAGTATTGCATTGAGGATCTCCACTTATTAGAGAGTTTAGATTATTTGTTTGTTTATTGTTATAAAAATCCAGCAGTAATTTAAGAATTTGTTTTTTTTATTTTATTGATAAAACATACAAAAGATATTCGCATATTTTAAAAACATTACTCGCACATAGCTAATCAGTCAGGGAGAAAATAGTGTTAATTCACTCTTTACTCTAGTTTCTGCACAATTTAGGGACTTTGATAAACTTATCTAGCTAGACAAAAGGAAATGAAAGTAATTCAAATCATTAACGAAGAACACAGCTATAATAAAAATAAACATTATCAACATTAAAAAAGAGCACGTAACAAAATTATAATACTAATTTCTTACATGACTTACATTTAAATATAATATTTTAGAGGTTTCTAAGAATGTCGAAGTGGACAATGTTTCTCTAGTACAATACACTATAACACTTCCTTCATAAAGAAGAGCCGTAGTGCATTTTAAGTGCGTACAAAGGTACATGTACAAGCATTGTTGAATTTACAATATTATAAAATATGAGAAAAATTGAGAACCTACTAAAGCAGCAGAGTGATGAAACATTCTCTGTCTACCCTGCTCTGTGCGGGATACAGCGTGAAGCTATTTATTTTACTCATGTATAATAAGTATAGGTATAGATTATCACATATAACCATAGGTTGTCACACGTATTTTGCACATAGCAGGGTAGACAGTTTAAAGTTGGGAAACTAGTGATAAGACACTCTGTTTTCATTTCACTTCCGTTCTTCAATTTTCGCAGAATTCTGGAGGCATTGCGTGTTGAGTGACGGAACGCAACGCTGCACTTATTTAATTAAGCCTACCTTTTAAAGTAATAAAAGTAACCTTATAAGAAAGAGTTTTTGCGCTTAAAGTATGATAATATATTTCCAATGTAATTATTATACGAGATGTCCAAGTTTAATAAAAACATTGACTCCTGCTAATTATTTCAAGACTAAATTGTTCTTGAGAAATGTTAAATTAAACATATTAAAGTGCCAAGGCTAAAACGGGTTACCAGTTCAAACATTTTTGTTTTTTCTCTTTTTAGTCTACCTCAAAATATTTGTATAAAGTTTTGTGCACAATAAATATAAATAAAATTTTGACAGAATTAAAGTCCAAAAAAAATTGTTTTTCCACTATATATCACTTTAGGTGTTAGATATCGAAAAAATATATATTACATCATAGGCACAGAAAGTAGTGTCAAAGCACTCCGTTAATTCCACACTCTAAGACGAAGATATATAAAGCTATCATCATAATCAATCCAACTAATACATACCATCATCACACATAAGCCCACTGTATATGTGCACATATAGATACACAGATATAAAATAAAGGACAAACATCAACAGTTTTAAATATAGTTAAAACGTAAAACTTTTCAGAGTATAAGCCCGAAAACACGAGTTTTCTAACATTTCAAAGGGAAGCTAGCTCGATACTGGAAACTTTTTGCGGTATACATTATGCGTGGACGCACAAAAAATATGGAAGTACTCGCTCTCGCTACGTTATTGAAATTTGTGGACCGGTTTGTTTGACAAAAAGCAAAAGTTTCGCAGTCCCCTTGACCCTTGTCAAAGGGTGTTCGAGTCGATAGGTCTTCCTTTATGGGGATTTTTGGTGATAGCTGAAAGGTTAGTGTCAGAAAGAACTAAAGAAGTTAACATCTTCAATAGTAGATGTTTATTCGTTTTCTGTTCGTTTGTGTTTATTATTAGTGTATATAATTATTTTTATGTATCCTGCATGAATACACCAATTTCAAACGTATCCCACCATCTATTTATACGTTAGTTGACTCTAAACAAATCATAATTAGTAGACTGAATTATTAATTTATATTCAAAGCCAGTACTTGGTCAAAGCTGTTACTTGATTTGGATACAATATTTTTAAAACCAATTCATATAACATTTTATTACGTTTTCTTCAAACAGATTGTAAATAACAAACGCAAAATTCAGCTTAATTAAAACTTGTCGTGTACATTCAAACAAAAACAATATAATTTCGTGATAAAAGTCCGTAAAACAGCGTGAACCTCCAATTTTGGGGACCATTGGGTAATTAATAATGGGAAGTATCCTTTAGACTACGCCAAATTGAATCATCAAAGGCGATTGTGATAAACTCAGTATTTCAAGTGAGTCAGAAAACATTTTCGATTTGTTAATCTTTCGCAGTGATATTTTATAGGTATCTTATATAAGAACCTGTTTATAAAAATCGGCGGGTCCTTTAAGTTGATACAAAATGTTTGTGTTTCAGCAGTGAATACGATAAAAGTTTATTTTTCTCATACAAAATGAGCTTTACTTTTTTTTACTTTTAAAAAACGGCATCGACCACTTCCAACGCTTGGATGGTTATAAATATTTTCGATGATATTTGTTTTTACGAAGATGTATTTTAATGAAATATTTACATAATCCATCTAATGTACGGCGAATTTAACATATAAGACAATGACGGCCGTCATGGTGTAGTGGTTTTGACTGTATTTAAATTATTTTCCCCCCGCTATAATAAACACGGCGCGGCGTAGAGTTCCGCTACTCAACAAACAAAGTCTTAAAACTTGGACGGAGAATGAAGAACGGAGTGCCTTGCCACTAGGCTAGGCACTACAAAACATTTAATTCCATTCCAGTGACGTTAGTTGACGTTGACGTTTATACGGTCAGGTCAGTCAGATATTGGCAATGCAAATATTTGTTCTGGTCTGATTAGTATTAGGACAGGCTATCGCAATCGATATCGGTTGGGTGCACGTATTGTCGTGTTATATAATATTAGACGTAACAGTGCGTGCTGAATAATACATGAGATATGTTATAAGTGATAGTACAGGTTCAAATACGTTTAGGTGATGATGAAGATGATTGAAAAAGTTTTTAAATATTTTAATATAGTTTATTTTATTTATTGTCCTTATGTACTTAAGTATTTAACCCGGCGGGAGTGTGGCGGGGTGTGATATACCCCAGGACCCATTCATATCCCTATATAATTTAAATTCGCGATGTTATATTTTAGCGGCTTTCTGTAGTTGGAGAGGAAGAATTGTGGGAGAGGAAAGTGGTGTGATCGCAGTGTTGCACCGGCCAGTGCTCGGAACATACGTGTGCAAAGGTCTGCGGGGTAAGTCACACCCCGCCTCATACTTCGTGTTTATATTTTATGACAATATTTTTTAGCTTTTGCTTTGGTTTTATTTATTATTGATTTCATTTTTATTTATTTACGATAACAACAGCAGATTTTACGTTAAATGCCTTTTATTTACTAGCCAATTATTGCTTTTTTAGGTTATAACCAAAAATGTTAGTGGAAAGCGGTGAAAGAAGACTTTTTAGTCTGTTATTCTCTCAAAAAGCATAAAGTGGCAATTGGCAATGTCCACTCTTTACCATGATGATAAAATTGATGAGAGCATTGTAGATAACGAAAAACCGGAAATTATTACGTTTTATAACTCGACAAAAGCTGGAGCAGTCGTTGTTGACGAACTGAGTGCAACTTAATGTCTTAACTTAACTTATGTCTCTTGCAAAAGCAAACGTTGGCCAATGACGATCTT
Organism: Heliconius nattereri; assembly: GCA_013403645.1. NCBI lineage: Eukaryota > Metazoa > Arthropoda > Insecta > Lepidoptera > Nymphalidae > Heliconius > Heliconius nattereri. Next base: position 1,869,750 of record JAAIXI010000230.1, read on the forward strand.
TTATGGACTTTTGAATATGGCAGCTATCAATGCTAGCATCGTATTTCAAGAAAATGCCAATAAATGGAATAAACGAACAGAATTCCTTCGCAATTTGGCATTGAGTTTGATTTATACGCATTTACAGTTACGAGGAGATGAAAAAAAATTTCCCATCTAAATTTGCCACAAAATTTCTTCTCAAATAAGTGTACCGCTGTCTCCAGTAGCCCGAAATGAACCCAGACGATATATTTGATGTGAAGATTGCCCATGCAAAGGAGATCAAAACAAAATACGCATGTAATAGGTGTGGAAAAACCATATGCCAACATAATGCAATTTAATTCTTGCAAAAAATGTACTGATTTTGAACAAAATTATTAAACTGTTCCAAAATTATTTCATAATGTTTTATGCTCATATTTTGTCAAAGACCTCATGTTCTTTGACGTGTTAAGATTATTTTTTTTTGTTTAAATAAGACTTGTTACTTTTTTTATTTTTTTAAATAGAGATTAATATTTTTGTTACCAAAAACAAGTGATTTAGATATAATTATGTGAATTAATAAAAATAAACATAATTTACTATATATTTTATTTTCTTTACACGTAAATATATAGCTTATATAATATACACCACTTATTTCATTTAATTTAATTAAAAAAACTATTTTAAATACCGATTTGTATTGAGGTACGCCACACCCCGCCACATACTTTAAGTAACTTTTCTTCACCACACTCCCGCCGGGTTAATGGACATTTGTTGACAGCTTAATGCTTGAGTTACAAATCATTTTGTTAATAGCGAAATCTGAATCCACATATATTCGTCAATTATTTGCGGCGTTGAGTTCCGCCACTCAGTACACAATGCCTCCAAAAATTGTCTTATCGGAGACAAAGTGTTTTAACACTAGCTTCCCTCTGCCAATCCTCTTATATTGCGAAAAAGAAAATTATTTTAAGCAATACTTGAGCCCATAACCTTCAAGACTTCAGTCCCCTATCTCTCTTCTCCATGATAGCCCCTATATTTATAATAGATAGCTATCAACAATAGATACCTACAATATTTTATACATAACGCATCGACGATATCGACATCGTGTTATTTGTCGTGTCGTTTACATTTCAATATGGACGGGAACCGGAAATTGGTTTGCAAGCACTGTGAACGCTTCAAATGATTTGTATCGGCGTTGCGATCACTTAGGGGTCATGGAACCTGCTTAACTATTACCAACTATATTTCCAAAGGGTAAGGTTCCGTTTGGAATGGATTGAAACACACAAAACAAGGTGCGCCTAGCTTGTGGTAGCTTTCAAAGGGCTTTTGGAATATTAAAATGTATATGGCGGTGAACCGTAAACATAAGGTCTGGATATTCTTTTGGTTTTATCATATAGATAGATAGGTATAGACTTTGAATTTTGTTTCCAGATTTTTCTATAAATTTTGGCTTTAATTTTTAATATGATATATAAATTATATTATATTTAATGTGATAAGAATTATATATTTGTGTATATAATTACCATTATTTCTGTATTGGAGAAGAATATTAAGATTAACATAAAAATATATATAAATATCCAACATATTATGTCATTCACGGAAATCATTTGAAAATTTTAATATCGCGAAATTACACTCAATCTATTGGTAATACTCACTCATTGAAGTCTGCTAAAAGCTGTCTGGTCTCTAAAGTAGTAATAGCAGAGACAAAGCTGACGCTCCACTAAATTTAAAGCTTTATTATTCTTGTAAGTGACAGAGGTACTATGAATTAATAATTTCGTATTTATTTTAACTCTGCGAAGTGAGTGATAAATTTTGTCATAAAGGATTAAAGTATTTTTCTGTCAAATGCCAATATGTGGCATTGCGTGTTCAGTGCCTTACTAGAATAGGAAAATGAAAATGTAACAATTTAATACAAAATTTAATACTAATTAGGATTGTATACCACCATTATATGGTGAAAATGCTATAGCTGTTAGGAAAGAGGATACTATATCACTTTTTAAGCAGCATTTTATTAATTCAATCTTTCTCTGAAGAGCTTGTCCGGTTTAACTTAGCTTATGTTTCCGATAACTCACGAATTGAGGAAGGTCATATTATGACGTTTTGATGTTGAAACTCTTAGTTATTTCCATATAACTATGTAGAAGTCCACCTGTAAAAGCTACTGTAGTATTATTTTATAATAATAACAACTACAGCCACTAGTATACTATATCAACCAAAATATTCTATGGTAAAGCACGCATCTTGTTGTCTAGTGGCAGCTCGGTATGAATGCAGGTTTCATGAATAGTTAACAGATTGGCAGAGAGCCAGTGAAACCTACTTGGTTCACGGCGCAGGTCTTTTTGCTGTAGGCGGTTAGGAATATGTTTAACTGGAAAATTACGTTGAGTAGAAATCGAATCGGCATTACGTGTTGAGTGGCGGAACTCAAAAATTTTTATTTCATAATTTTACTTTTTTTAAATTTCATTTTCTCGAGTGGGGATCGAACCCACAACCAGTCGGTTTACAGTCACACTTTGTACTTATGCGCCACGACTGACATCCTTGTATAGTTAAGAAAATTAAAAATTGTATGTAGTTCTATTTTTCACATATTGCGGACAGTGCGCTACGAGTGTCTTAATACTAGGTTCTTAGGTTCCCTCTACCTTACCTGCTGGGATATAAGGTGAAACTAAAGAAAATAAAAGAAATATCTCATAGCAAGAAATCAATTTCATTCCTTACAAACCACTTAAACAAAGTAAGCCACCGTCTAGTAAGTTTGAATACAACTTTCACTATTAAACATCTGACGTACTTCCCTCAGATATATCTACATACGTATTTTAACTGGTATTTGCCAGGGGTGGCTACGAAGGGGTTGAATTACGAATGCGAGGGGAAACAAGAGTGCTGTGTTAGATTTAAATTTAAGTGGATGCAAATCAAATTTACAGGAGGAGGCTATTTAAGTATCTACATTTTCACACATTGTTTAGTATTTTCATCAATTAGAAATATCGTTGCATTAAATCGTATTAAATATTTCTACTCAACGTAAGTATACTTGTATATTAATATAATATATTTACATATATTATATAATAAGATTCCTTGACCCAGTCATATATGAGTACAGATATCACAAATAAAGAAATCATATCGACATTCACTGACTTCCCTACAAACCCACTTCATAATAACTTATTTCAAATTCGTCACACGCACTGTGTATAAACTTGTCAAATATGATCAAATTTGAACCTTACTAGTAGAAGAATACGATAAAAATTACGACAAATAAAAAATATACTTTTGACATTATTCTGTACATTTCATTATAAACCTTATAGCAAATACTTTTAGTGTTATAATGGTTTAAATTTAAATTTGTGGGTCTTCGTATCAAATGTTTGATTTTACCAAGCCGATGCACACCTCGTGACTCGAATAGCGGAACGATTTAAAATCGATAATTGTGTTCGATGTCTCGATTACGTCTATGGATGTTAATTAATTCGTTTCAAGTTAAAGGTTTGTAAGAAAAGGAAGTAATTAATATTTGTTCATTGACAGTTATTTCTAGATTTTCAATATTAAAAATATTAAAAATCTAGAAATAAAAGTAACACTTTCCACACTTAGCAAAGAAAATTTAAAAAATGAACACAATTTGAACCTGCTCGTCATGGACGCTTAAAAAAAGCTATTTATTTATGTTTTAACTTTTTAAGGCATTGACATAACAGGGTTTCTCATTTTTGCCTCTAGTCTAAATAATAGACTAATATAACATATATTTTTAGTATAATAATTTGTACAATTACAAATGTTTATAATTAAAACGATCTCAAATCTTTTTAAGTATAAAAACAAATACCTTAGAAAGGAATCGAACCCACAAAAATCGCATTTACATGAATTATGATTTATCTTTTTACAAGTTCTTGCTGTAAAATTTAAAAAAATATTTCAAACCTAAAAAATATATATAAATATTTTACTTATATATTATATAAAAATATATAAAAAATATAAAAAATATATATAAATATTTTACTTATATATTATATAATATATAAGTAAAATATTTATATATATTTTTTAGGTTATGTATATACATATGACATTATAATTTTAACATATTATACATATAATAGCACTCAACACATTAAATCCGCTTGTATAATTTTATTTTGGCACGGCATGTAAATATTTACGTTAGAAGCTTATGCTGTAATTACTGTAGACGCGACAATGTCTGACGCCATATTCGAGTTAATTTATTATAAAGTATGAAAAAATATAAAGTTAATTTAAATATATTTCTTTATTAGCGCCGCGTTGAGTTTCCTTATTCAATATAACGAATGAATGTTAATTTTAATTATTTTTTTGGGAATTGAACCCACAACTGTCGCGTTTACAATCGCACGCGTTTAGCTCTATACAACTATACCAATTTAAACATTTTTAATTTGCAAACCAAAAAGCTACCTAAATCTTTATCTTATCTTATAGCTTAGCAAATTTCAAATTCCACAGACTATAATTTAGACCAAATTCAAGTCTAAGCCCAAAAAAGAAACACCGACCCACCCAAAAAATAATGGCGAAACAAAATCTCGAAGGTCTCAATCAATTCGGCTATCTTCATATATTTGACGTTGACAGATGCACTTACCGCTTCTCGTTTAATTGGATTCTGTCCGGGCTTTAGGCTAAAGGGGAACTTTTGTTTGTTTTTCAAGAATTTGTATCGGTGTACGCATGTAAATTTTATATTGAATATATTGAATAATCAATTTTGCTTATTAAAGATATATATTACTACCTATTATTTTATACGGGCTGTAACCAAGAACCGCATTGTGTACATTTTTTTTCTCAAATTTCCTAGAGTTAAATCACTCCGTTCTCCAATTACTACCTGAATTCGAAACATTGCGTGTTGAATAGCCATATATTTTATTTAATGTGAATAGAAGCAAAATGGCAGTAGCATATAATAAATCATTTATATAAATGGGCTTAATAAGGCTTATGGAAGCAGTAGAACTGCAATCGTAAGTATCTTATGTATTGTATTAGGCATCTATAGAGAATAATATGTAATAGTCGATTTATATACAAAATTGTATTTATTAAAAAAATGTACACAATGCGTACTGTGGGGTAGGCAGTGATAACTTAGTGTCAGGGCACTCCACTATCCATTTTAGAGACATTGCGAGTTGAGAACCGAAACTCAACGCCGGATTTTGGTTTTACTACTACTATGGTGTTTAAAAATTTAAATATAGAACAAAACATATATAAGATGCGCCAATTATCATCGTTTATGAGAAATTGGTGCTCAAACGGACAGATAATCGAAGTATAATGATTTACTTTGATCAACGTTAAAAATAGTAAACGAAGCGATTAACAGTCCACACAGCGTGCGAGTGTATGACAACATTCATTAAATAAGTGAACGCAACTTGTTTCTAGTTTTCTAGAATTACTTAGGATTTATGTCAGCTTAACTCATATAAATGTATGATAATGTATGGACAAATATGTAAGAGGTCTAATAGTATTTGAAGTTAGATTATTAGCATTTGTTAGTAAAGCAGAGATAGCGAGTTCGAATATTCTTAATAGAGTTTTTTAATACTATATTCCCCGAGGTTCCCTCTATACCCTTACCTGCTATATGGAAAAAAGCGTAAAGCTATAAAAATATAGTAAACGTATCGCTTGGATATAACTGAACTGCATTAAAGTGGATAATTGAAGTAAGGATTAATTATATATTTAATTATACATAAAAACAATACTAATCAATATTTAACGTGCACCTTTTGTAGTATGCCTGCACTGCACTGCACTGCTGGGACATATAGAATGCAGTAAGGTAACATGAAGTTCGCACTACTAACCCCTTATAAAGCGGAAGGCGCGAGACAATATGAAAAACCGGCCAAGTGCGAGTGGTACTTGCCTACCGAGGATTCTGTACCATTTTCATCATTGTGATGAATGAGAAGTACCTACTATTTATAAAAGTTAAAAAATGTTTACTTTTAGTAATATATGTATTTTATAACTATAATTAAAAAAACTAAAGATGTAAGTTACAGAAGTGATTTTTTTTGTTACAAAGACATGAGGAATCTACAAGAAATCAATTTTTGCTATTCGGCGACGGAACCCTAAAAATAAAAACAAAGGAAAAAATTAAATAATAGAAAACAACTTTAAATATCATCAAGTATCTGTAATCTTCATCTCGTAGGACAGAAAAAAACAATATAGTAGTGAGAACCACATCTAAATAGGTTAAATCGAAACCAGTTAGCGTCCTGTTAATAGTGGGACCATTTGCGTTAACGGCTTTAACGCCTCGCGCCGTCGCGTCAAACTAATTTAAAGTGGTTAAATTACACTCGTAACGTATTTTGCATGCTCGTTTAGCGCTCTACTGTACATATGTTTGTACGTGGAAGCACATATATCTCCTAAAATTACTAATAAAAAATATTGATCAAATAATGAACTTTATATTTAATTTTTGTAGTTTCACGTCGTATCCCGCACATAGCATGGTAGGCAGAAGGAAAAAAAGTGGGAATCGAACCCATAACCTGTCGCGTTTACAGTCGCACGCTCATGCCCCTGTGCCACGAATGGCCTTTTTATATATATTAGTAAATTAATGCCAATAATGAAGAAAAACGTGATCAGATTTAGACAAGTCGAGAGAATGGGTGAAGATAGAATGGAAAAAAAATATGACGCAAAAGTGAGGTATAACGAAGTATCGATCGAAGGAATGTCATGTAAAAACCATGAGGGCTTGAAGTATAATGCAATCCAATAAAATGTATTTTTCTTTATAAGAAGTATAGAAAGACTTTCGCTTCCTTATATTATTTAGAAACATCTATTACCTAAATAAGCAGGTCTATAATATATAATAATCTATAATATTTATATAAGTCTATAATATATAGAATCCACATTCTAATGAGTGTGGATTACAAATGTAAAGTTAAATGTTTTTAAACCATAACTACATCATACAGGAATAAAGTTACATATTTAATTTAGAAAGCTTCAATACACTTCAAGTGGAAGTGGCCAGAGAACTATTTTAAGTGAACTATTATGACACGAGTAAGAAAAATATTGCTGGTCTGGCTCACTATGAAGTACTATTTTTTAATTCTTTGATCTAATAATAAATAATATAAAAAAACAATCTCCCGATCGAGAGTTGTTCAATAATTGTCGGATTCCAGCCAGAAGCATTCCAACGGTTTCACGATGAACATCTTTTTCTTGCTTAACGTAAGGTCTTTTCTGATTCCCACTCACCGCTCAATTATTGAGACAGTAGAGGAACACAACATCACGATCGCCTGGATACCTCAGCGAAGAAATCAAACCTAATATTTTATTCCTCGAGTAGGAATCGAATCCACAGCCGTTGCGTTCACAGGTAGACGCTGTGCCGCTGTGCTACGACGGCCATAACGAACTTCTCAAGTCGCACATTTTTACCAAAGTAATCTTAGGCATTCTACAGAGATAACCCTTATCTCTGTCAGCATTGATAGTCTCTATAAACGTAAAGGAATTTAAGGTAATTAAAAATCTGTTTGCATATCAAGATTTCATTAGAATATCTTTATAATTACTAGATTGAGATAAATTTTCTTATTTATTACTCGTGTTTTTCATACAAATAGGTACAAGAGTATTTACAAGATGAAGATAAAATTACGTAATTTCAAAAAAGTTGCTTTAATTCTATAAGCCATACTACCACTTCCTTAATACCACCCAAACCCATAATTGGTACGTAAATAAACAATCGCGGCAATTCGCGGCGTTGATGTTAATTTAGTATTTGATTTGCTTCGACATGTGCAGCATTGTGAAACGTTAGAGTAATATAGTCTATCTTGTTAGTAGTTCATCATCGTCCCGCATTGGAATTGTGGCTGTAGGTGATGGTTCTGGGTTCGATTTTAATAGCTAATGCTCCAACACCTTTTCTACAATATCTAATTACTAACCCTGTTTGTTTTACTTGGCACCGACTTCAAAATTATAAAATCTTTGTATAATTATTTTTCACATTTTAGTTCGTTGTTAGAAGTCGGTTTTTCTTTTAGGTAAAAATTAATTTATATAATCAAACACTGTTTCATTGGTTAATTAAAGTGTATAGAAAATACATCGATATCATCGAGTTTAAAATTAAACTTTAGCAAAAATCGGCATACGTAGAGCTCTAAACAAATATTCAATAAATCAAATATAACACACAATCATTGCGAATACAATAAAAAAAAAACACACACGAAATAATTTTAAAAAAACGCCCAACCAGTGATTTATTAAATCATCAATTAATAAATCTCCATACCTCAAGCATCGCTTGTTCGTTACTTTTTTCCCTCCCCACGTTGTAGGTGGGCACATCAAATTAAACCATCCAAACTAAAACGTTTCGGCCCACTTAATACTATGTATATTTAAGTTATAAATCACATAATAATTACGAGATGTTCTCTCCGAGATCGTTTTGTACGCTTGCAAATTATTATTGCGTCTCTATGTAGAGTTAAAAAATTAAAATCGGTGTCCCGTATACAGCAGGGTAGGCAGAGGGAACTTAGTGTTAAGACACTCCTCTCTCCACTTTCAGCTGAATTTTTCGAGGCATTGCGTGTTAAGTAACGGAACTCAACGTCGGGCAAACGTCGTCGGTTTTTGCCTTGGTACCAGAGGAAAGAAATTAATAAGTACTCAAGGAAATTAATGCGTGGCGTTGAGCCTCTTTACTATCTACGTAATCTCATCTCGGTTCCCTAATTAAGAAACTAAAAAAATCTACATTACCATTAATTCTTTTAAATTATGCAAAATTCTCTAAATATAAAAGGCATTTAACTAGACATTGCCATAGTAAAAAACATAATAAACCCATAAAATATTTACGCGCACAGATAATAAAAAGGCAAGTGTCTAAATAAATACTGCCATTCATACTGTCACAGATATATTCGACCATTTATATGTGTTCGCCGGCAGGTGCCTGAGATCTCGTTGTAAAGTAGGTAAATAAACTTGAGTTTTAATACCGACAGCTTCTATGTAGAAATACGAGGATACTATTGAATAAAACGAATACCCGTTTGGCTTTGGATATTTCTTTTTTTACCGATTGCAACGGTAAAAGGTATAATGTTTTTTTTACACTTTCTATAAAATAATGTGAATTATTACTCTGTTTTGTTCTTCTCACTGGTTAGGTTGTGGACGGTTGTCTTATTGTTCGCAACTAATCTTAATCATATTTTAATCATACTATTACAATTCAAACCAGTAGTTCCTGAGATTAGCATGTTCAATCAATTAAACAAACAAACTTTTTTCAGCTTTATAATATTAGTATATAGTATAGATACTATGATATTAATCCACGTATTTCTAAATAAAAAAATCTCTTTCTAAATAACCAAGTCCTTATAAGGAATGTAAGCGGTATGTCTGTAAATTTTATCACTATATCTCGGAACTGTCAGAGCAGTGTGAACAGGTAATACACTGAGGCTGGCGACAGAGGCATTTCAGTATATTAATACTAGTATTTATATTATACTATAGAATAAATACGTTTCTATATAGAGGTCATTGCACTAATATCAGTTTGTAAACTATGTATGTAGTAAGGTAGGCAAATAAAAGTTAGTGCCAAGACACTCCGCTTTTCGCCAGAATTCGAAAAATTACGTGTTGGAATCGAACCCGCAATAAGGGACTATTACGGGTAATAGCACATCCTATTTGAAAATTGAACACTACGTTTTAAAATTCCCACATTAAAATGATGAGACCGAAAATGTCCATAGATATGACAAAGGGTCAACGGCAAGGGTTGTATGGACGTACAGTAATGTTACAACCTTTTTTCTATTATTGCTTCCACTGACAAGGATACAATTGTTTTTCATTGTTAGTAGTTTCACAGCCACTGGCCCACATAATGACCCAATTTTGATAGATATTTCAATATGTATAGTTTTTTTAACTATACGCCTTGCATATAGAAGAGAACTTAGTGTTAAGACATCACATTCTCCGCTTTCCTCCTAATTCCAGTTATTACGTCACATTCCATATCACAATATGGCAACTATAACATAAATGTTTAGATGACAATATTATTTTGACATTGTCTTTAATATCAAATTAATATTCTCCCTATGTCGCAACTCATATTCAACATGAGAATTCGGCGCAAAATGGGGAACGACAGTGTGGGACTCAATGGAAACGCGATCTTCCCAGGTTCCCTCTGTCTTGACACTCCGTAGGGTAGGTACTCTGCTTTATGCGGAACACAGCGTAAAACTAATCTTCAACAATTTACCTTTCTTCCACTCTGCTGATGCTGCAAAGGCGGTATAAGCCTCAACGGTGGCGGGGCCGGCGGTAGGGCTGCCAGCAGCGGTGGCACTAAAGGCACCACACCCCCCATAGGAAGTGCCACCGCGAACTTCTGCACACCCATCCATGGCACAAACCACCCGCCGCCCGCCTGCATCGCCCCGCCGTACCACGCCAGCGCGATTATCTAGCATACACTATCGGCATTTGCACATTTGGTGGTACACTAACACTACCTGTTGACAAATAGAAAATAATGTTAAAATTGTAAGATTGAAAAAATATAGTAATAGAATGTATTCATAAATAGAGCGGCTTATTTATACAATATATTGCAGGTAGACAGAGGGAACCTAGTGTTAAGACTCTTAGTTCTCCAAGCTTAGCCCATGTTTGGGATGTATTGACGAAACTCGAAACTCATCGCCGCGCATTGTCTTAATCCAAAGCGAGAATTGAACCCAAATACAACGCGTTTTCAGTCAGACGCTATAACACTTCCCAATAATTCTTGCGTATGCTTGACTAAAAATCATGGTTGCCAGTTTACTTTCCGATCAGGGCAAAAAGCAAACTTTGGCCTCGTGAAAAAAAAAAATGATTAATCTAAGTTTTTAAAGTAATCGTAAATCTGGCTTTCAGACAGTTTACAAACAATTGCTGAGCACAATCGACAGCTTAGTGTCTACCATTGAAAGGTTACCACGAACATTAAACAATTAAAGATCAAAAGAAACGAGAAAGTATTTGAGGAGCTCTAACATTCAAATCAATTATTTATATTTCTAGTAGTTCATAATTATAAAACATTATATTATTTTAAAAATAAAACAAAGTAACGAGCTCACAATGAAGTCAGTCGATGTCATTAAATCAAAAATATATATGTACCTATACGTTCGAGAAATAGTTTTGCAAAAACCTAATTTGAGAAAAAAACTAAAATATTTTAATACAAAAATTCCTCTAACCAGAATCGAATAGACGACCATCGCGTGCATTCATGATATTCCAAGAAGAAATCCGGTGCCACAAAAAACAGAACCGTCCGTCCAGCAGTTTTTGTTGCTTACGAAATATCCTCATTTATTTTGAAACATGTCAACATCAAGCCATCAAGGACGGACCGTCTACGTTCTGAGCCGCAGAATTTCCACGCCAATTCTCAATTGACAAGATGCGTGTCTCATCATGTCAGTGGAGGTAGAACTGTTACTATAAATAGATTTACCAGTAGTTTTTCGTTATATCTTATATTATAATTGGTTTAAGAAATATTAATTTAAATTAAAAACTAGATAAAATTATTCGTGAAATTGGCGCTATCAGAATATGTTAGACTTACACCAACTTAAGAGAAAGATTAGAAATGATTATATAAAAAATATACCATTCACAGAAATATTTAGATTATCTGCACTTTTCAAAACTAACCATTATTATCGATAAAATATCCAAAATGAAAAGAAGAACGAAAACTACGTCAATTTCTGTTGAATATATAATTATTCATATATTTTCCAGCTACATTTTCAAGACATAGAGTGTTAATTAGTGGAATTCAACGCTGTGCTTAGTCTTGTTAGCATACCAAGGAAAATAAAGTAATTGATTCACCCGAGAGGTAATCAATCCTACAACCACGATGTGCGACTGTCCCACAAAGGCCTTATTGGAATAGTTATAGATGTATTTGAATCTTACTTACTTAGGCTATCTAAAAACATTGCTGCGTAGGCATTCTCTAACAATAAATAAATAAAAACAATAAAACAATATCGATCGAAATGTTATGTTTATAAAAGTAATGTATTTGTCGGGTGATACTTCCCGTTCGTAACATGCCGATCATTATCTGAAATCAAAGAAACGCCGTAGAATTCATATTTATTGGAGCGAACGGGAAAAGGGAGCGAGCGCTGAATGAAAATTGTCAGTTATTTGCTTTCTTGTCGCCGCGTCTCGTGAATGATGGGAGACCGTGAAAATTTTGTTGATCTACGTACATACATACATATATATTTAGATATATATATATGTGGTACGTGAGCACTTTACTTCAAGATGTATTGATATGAAGTTACGTAAGAACTCTCTTTAGGAGATATTTGAATGGAATAGGAAATAACAATATTGTCGTTGCGATGTAAATCATAGAAACAACAATCTTTTAAACGTTAAATTTGAATATGTCGTTTTTTTATAATAAATGCTGTGTATTTTATTTTAAAGTAATGCATATATATATATATATATATATATATATATATATATATATATCTTTTTTGAAATCGATATTTGCAATGACGATACAAAATATATTTTTTAGAATAGTTTAATTTTTAATCGCTTTATTTCTAGAGGGGTACATAAAAATATAGACCTTGACTAAAACTATCCCTCTATCTCTATTTTTACTCTAGGAGACTCCAAGAAAGCTTTTTGTATTCCGCCGTTGGAAATATCATGTAGATTACATAATATAGCACCTTTTTTTCATTCATATATCCTTCACACATTCATAGGTTTTTTAGGCAGTCCATTAGCCAGAACTTGTCCAAATGAAGTCCTTTTTTGTTTACTTTTTATACTGTCATCGACAGAAGTTTTCTTTTTCTTTTACAAACAAAAGATTCGTTGTTTCCTTATCTTCAATCATTCTTTTGGCAAACACTTGGACAATGATAAGGCCATTGTGACGACGACATTCTGTGACATTCAGAGAAACATTTTATGTATGGAAAGGAAATATATTATTCCTCTATAATGGAAGCCAATTTTTGCGTGTTTTCCAAATTATCAAATATAGATTTTGAAAACGTACGATTAATACAATTATTATTTTCTTCTTTTTTAATTCTAACTTTCATAGTTGTCTTTAAAAGATATAGTCGACAAAAATTAAATTAAATTACATTTGCGTCGTCAAATATTTTAAAGGAGAATTTAGAATACTGAAAATCTTGAGCGTCGTCCAAGATTTAACAAAGAAAATTACGTCGTCTGATGGGAGGTCACGCTCACACGACATTAAAGACGGTCCACAATGTGGTCCGCGATAAATTTAAATATCTATGAAAACTGTACGCTAGCATAATATTGTTGAATATTCTTGTATTTTGTAATGAAAAAATCATAAAAAGTGGCATTTCTTGTGTTATATTTTTTCGTTTGTTCGTCTAATGATGAGTGATTCCCTCGAGTGGAAATTGAATCTTGAACTATCGCATCCACTGTTTGTCGGCATTTATAATATAAAACTTCTGAATACTCTGGGTACTCGCGGAGCCACAGCGGACATCGATAAAAAGGAAGTCAGTTATTCTGATGCAATCATCACGTACTCAGTAATGGCTTGTACAAAACTCATTGCAAACCATTTGAGTATAAGAATGTGATGACAAAAAGCATATATGAAAGATACGTATGAGTATTCCAACTACCTTTCATATATTTAAAATAAATAGTTATATAAAATTTCAAACAAAAAATATATATTTAAAATAGAGTAGGTTAGGTACGTACGGGTAAGTACAGAGTGTCTTAGCACTAGGTTCTATCGGCTTGTCTTGCTGTGAGGGAGCACTGCATTTTAGATCGAGGAAACAGAAAAATATTTAAACATTTCTTTGAGTGATGTAATTTTTCAGAATTAAAAATAATGATAATATTTTACACAAACAAACGCACATGCAAGCCTGGTTGCATATTTTACAACTACAAGTAAAGAAGTAAAGAACTTGAGGTGTCAAGTCGCTTCCGTAAGGGGAAAAACACAAATCACCGCCAGTATATTTTAATGTGCATACAACTATTTACATAGTGCCTGTTCGTTCAAGAAAATTTATGGCTGGTTGTAAATAAGATATACGAAGTAATCAGACCCAATGTGACCTGTGAAGATTGTGGGTTCAATTCTCGTAATTTAAACAAAATGTAACGTTCCAATATATGATATTTCTGTATAAAGTGTATGAATATGTTTCTTGTTCGTCTACAACAAAAATCTAATAATAAATTAATTATTTTATACCACGAAATTCTTCACTAGACATTGATTGGCGTATCGGATTTTGTGTTAAATTAAAACGTTCGAATAAAAGACGTACAATGCTTTTTGTAACAAAGAAGCCAGAGACAGTATTTTCGCCAAGTGTTTATAATCTTATAGAGGTCAGTCGTGGTTGAGGGTTTCAAATTCGTGACTGTAAACGACAGGTTATGGGTGTGATTACCTCTTGAGGAAAGGAAATATTTAGTATTTTCATCCAACGCCACCCCACACATATAACTCCAAGATTGAGAAATAGGGGAATGGAATGGAAGGATATTAATAATAGTGGCGGAGTGGCATTTGACGGCAAGCCGCCTGGTTTTAGGTTCGATTCCTATTCACGGGAATGATTTATTTTCATTTTTCCGTAAGCAAGTGTTACATTGAGTTACGCTACTCGGAATGCAGAATCTGGAAGTCACTAGTCACTAAGACGGAATGTCTTATCACTAGCAACTCTCTGCTTAAAGTGGCGACGTACAGGACAAAGGGAGTCCACTCCCTAGTAAAAAACAGAAATTTTCATTTTACGTCTCAAAGCCACGAAAGAAGTTGCGGGCGACTACTAGAAAAATAAAAAAAAAACATATTTTTAATTAAACCTAAATCAATTTCTTACTCATAATAAAATTTCTAATATAATATCCATTTATGATGCTAAAAGGGCGTTCGCCAAAAATGTTATTTCATATAATTATAACAGAGTTTATTAACTGCCGCGGGATTTGAACCTCTAGACTATAAAAAATATTTTATGCGAATTTTATTATTATATCGAAGTGAGAATTGTAAATCTTGATCCTAATAAAATTAAATTTTAATTTAAAGTAATATAATACACTTTTATTACACGAACCAGGTTGTTTATTAAATTTCGTTTCTATTTACGAATGTAAGAGTATTTTAAGTTAATTTTATTTTAGCAAAAATATGAATTACATAAATAGTTTTGTTTTCTTTTGCAGGCTCTGCAACGATTGCAGGTTCGATTACTTCTTGGGATAACAAATTATAATCAATTGTTTTCAATTTCTCGCTTTGGTAAAAAGTTGAAATCCGCCACTCAACTCAACGGAATGCCTCGAAAATTTGTGGACAACAGAGAACAAAGAGTCTTAACACTGCCCCATCCAGTGCTACTGCCAACCATCTGCCTATCCAGCTACATTCGGGATACAGCGTAAAGCTATAAAAAAATCTTTAAATATATTCATAATCTATCCCCCATAATTGGACAGAAACTGAAAAATGGAGTGTATTAACACTAGGCTATCTCACCATACTATCGGCTCTATGCTTAACATAAAAATGAAAAGTTACTAAGGTAATAATAAACGTACTCTTATATAGTACTTGTAATATAGCGCAATGTATTGATGAAAATAAGTCACCAGTGCGGTCGCGAGCGGACGCTTCAGAATCAGATCGGATAGAGATAACCGGCGCAACAGGATTTATTCGGTCATTGGACTTTTGTAGCGCAAAACCCAAATATTGGCTTTATTTTGCTTTCATTGTATATAAAAATGGGCTTTTCACGTAAAATTGGTTGCTTATAATGGGTAATGTATCGAAATTCCATAGTGGTTTTTTAATGGTAGAACTGTTTGTGTGTTTTTTTATATATTTTACGTGTATGAGTGATAAGTCACTCTGCCTATATAATAGAAAAACTTCTTGTATGATGATGTATAGATGTATCACAGATATAGGAGGGTATGCAGAGGGAACCTAGTGGTAAGACACTCCACTCCTACTTTACACTTAATTTTCGATTTATTGTAATTTAAAAAAAAAACAATACGTTTATCGTAATTAGTAAAAAAAAATAAAGAAGTATATTCTAAAAAAATGTAACAAAGACCTTTGAAATAATAACATAGTATTAAGTAAAACAAAACTCTTTGAACCGTCCTCTATAATAATGTGTAGATTCTGCAAATGGGTCTCAATGGAGCAGATTTTATTTAGGTCAGTATTATTTGCGGGATTGCGGGCAACGGGAACCTATTGTTCTGTCGTATCCTAAACGGTTCGCGTAATCGAAATGTAATCTAATGAACGTTAGTTTTCATTTAGAATTCGTTGAAATTTTGGTTCAAATTATCATTTATTTTTAGATAATATATACAATCATATAAAAATATAATATTAAATAAACATGATATATAGTATTATGTATGTAGATATAGATACAGAACTTACGAATTAAGACATTTCGTCTTCTATTTATAACTTACTTTAAGGAAAATCTTACTGCTTCTTAGGCCAAGAATCAAACCCGTAATCAATGCATATACAATGAAATACAGTCCACAACAGTCTCTTATGGCCGTGGAGCCGATAGAGAATCAACATTATTAGTTTATCCTACAAAAAGCTGATGATACCCAATACAAATAAACTAAAAGTAAATACAACACAAAGCCACAGTTACCACGTACATCACCTTTCATCTGATCAATTTAAATTTCAACATTCATAAATTATAGACTTCAAATCTAAACAAACGTTCTTTCAATATTATACCTACGATATCATGTTTCGATCTCATTAATAGAGACATAGTTTCGTCTTAAATTACATACTTTGTGTGGAGAAAGTTCTTGTTAATCAGTTCAAATATGACTTGTAATATTATAGATATCAAAGAGGATCGTTCCTGAATTCCATTGTTTTTATTATTAGTTTTACTTTAAAATACATACAAACAACTCTCGCATATAAATGGGTAGGCAGATAGAACCTACTGTTAAGACTCTCCTTTTCCAGCTTCTTGTCTATTTTGGAGACAATCTAAGCCGGCTTGCAAAATGTGATATAAATTGTTTCCGATGATCAAAAACTTAAATATAAATATAAATATTTACTCAACTGGGTAACGAACCTATAACCATTCCGTACAGTCAGACATATTACATCTACGCCACCAATATGAAATCCTACATTCGATAGTGATTATTCAAGCGGAATTTATGGCTTGCCGACCAAATGAAAAAAGGGAGGGACCAACAATAGTCGTCATTTAGTGTTGTATCCGTATTAAAAGACGTGGGAATAAAACCCATTAGGACCATACATAATGGGAATTTCGTTTAGAAATAGATTGTGAACCGATCGATTTGATTTCGAAATCAGATTTGTAAATATCGATTGTATTGTCGAATTATTTTTGTATGCGTGTCATAGTAGAATGGTTATATTTTATTTTTATTTTTTAAAAACTTTAGAATGTATTGATGAACATGAAGTTTGATAATGTGTATGAATATACGTAAATGTCGTCCAATTCTGAATCCCAAAAATAAAATAATGCATAGGGATAATTTCGAAATTTTATTACCCACTAAGAAAAGTATTAGCAATAAATGTTCCAAAACATTTATGTTTAAGAAAAAAAATGTTGTGAAGGTAATATTATTAAGGTAATTTGAGATAAGTTCAAAATTTTAGTCAAAAGTTTTAAGCATACATGCGAAATCGTGTTCTTTCAATAATTAACATATCAATACCATAAGTTCTGGGTGGGGCAAGTCAATACCTTTGTCTTACAAGTCGAAGAAAACTAAAAATAATTTTAATATAAATACACCCTCAAGTTGAATTCAAACCCTCAGGGAAACTCCCAGTCCGCTCGACGACCGCAAGCCGAGGTTCGAGCCCCGCAGGGGGCGCCCTTGCGTCGTCGGCGCTCCCCACAGGCAGCCACACTGTGCCTGCAATTTTTCCAGGGAATGAGCACCCTCTTCCCTACCCACCCGGTGTCGCTGTAAAGGCCAATAAGGCTAACAGCATTAACTTCAAATCCGAAAAAAAAATCAAAAAAAAAAAGAATTCAAACCCACAATCATCGCATTGCAATTAGTCACAGAGAAGTCGTCCAATAATTTATCTAAATTACGATGCACTTGTATCAAATTTAATCCAAAGCCTTTTAAGGTGCACCCCAAAAACTAATAAAGGGATAAACAAGAAGACTTGGCCATAAATCGGTTGAAGGTATAATGCTTGCAAATTACACCTGTTACCATCGGCCCTTACACTTTTTCGGCCAAACCTTGAATGCAATAAATAATACTTGGCAAGAATATAAATTTTAGATCTTGACATTTATTTCTAAGGTAGATGTTAGTATGCCTGGTGGTATTGAATGAAAGAACTTGAAATGTATTTTTCATGAAAGACACATGTTAATGCAATAGGCTTTAATATTCAATTTTACATTACATAGGTAATGCTACAATTGTGTAAATCTTTATAATCTTTATAATACTCTGAAGTATATCTAATGATTAGTATAAAGAAATAAAAATATATCTATGAAGTTATAAAAAGAAATATATGCACCAAAAATATTCAGTTTAGGGACACAATTTAAAGCTTATAAATTATTTTTCATAACATATCCTCCGAAACGGTTCAGTCTTTTTCTAATCTAATTGTTCTAATATTGTTTCCATATTCTCCGTATCACGGAATGTATGGGCACCATATGCACAGTTCCCAGGTTCCCTCTGTTTAACCTGCTACAAGCGGATACAGAGCGAAGATAAAAAAATCATCCCCTTATCATGCGAATTTAAAAGAAAGAAACACTTACTGAAAAACTTATAAATAAATTTAATAAATTTTTCACTTATGCGTTAAATGCCAAAACATATATATTTTTCCCCCGAACGGGTATCGAATCTACAACCATCCAATACAGGGAAGGACAATACACCTCCACGGAATAACACTGTTTTTATTATCATAAATCTGGCGTCAGTCGCATCTCGATCCTAAGTCGTGGAGCTTTATTTTCGAGAAAGGGTTCCGAAAGATAAAACAGGAAATTTGAATGTGACATTTTTGTTTCTTGTTGGGACGATAGAATTTCATTTTTGCATCTAATTAAGGTTGAATTTAAATTGAGCTTGTTTGTTTTGCTTTTTCAATTAGCGAATGTATTTTTGTGTTTAAGTATTGTTTATTTAGTTGGATAAATGAAACATTAAAAAGAAAGAAGGAATATTAACTAAAGAAGAGAAAATTTTAATATGTACAGGTGTAAATACTAAGTTTATTTTTGGTTTTCGTTGATTTTTTCAGGAAGTGCTGATGTAATTGCTATGATTTCTGGGACCACGTCAAGGCTATCTCTATTTAATAATATAATCTGGGGTATATGTGGTATAAATCGAATTTTACATCTTAAAGTCAATACAACTTTAAAACTTTAGTAAAAAAGCTTCAACTTAAAAGCTTTAAGCTACCCTACACGCTCACATTAGCGCTATATGAATAAAATTATATTTATACTGGCAACATTTTTATGGAAGCTACAAAGTGGCAATACCAGCACGTCTCATATTGTACCGGTTATTAGATTTTAATGTTGGCATAAGTCTACTTTAAGTCAGGCTATATTGCTGTAATAATATTGATGCACTACTCAAAGGAAATCTTCTTACTGCGACGTGATATGAATACTTATACAAGTATTAGTTTTGTTTATTTTTATTGTTGCTTTATTATGTTTTATTTTTGTTATTTTGTTTACTTTTCTAACGAGTAGTGTGAGAAGGATGCAGTGATATAGGTCTCCGATTTTTTATTTTTATTAGTGTTCATTTACTCTCTTATAATTTCCAAAATTTAGCTGATTATTTGAAATCTACACACTGTCTACTCTATGATAAGACATCCCAGTTTCTGTTTTCTGAATGTGGAACTTAACACCGTGCTTTGTCTTTAGATGATAAAGAAAATCATTTTAGGCAAAGGGAACTTTGTGCTACATTCCTTTCCTACTTTTCAACTAATTTTCGAGATATTGGATGTTCAGTTGCTGGACTTAACTCTTTGTTTTCTATTGTTATCAGAGCGAGGCAACGAAATTATATAATTTCCCTAAGTGGGAATCAAACCTATAACATACAGTCTTACAATTAAAAGCTCTCCCAGAGCATCATGACTGCAGGACAGCTTCTATAATAATCATTTGTAATATTCACGTTTCATACAAATTGTGTCTCGTTATACGTATACTTGGCAACAATTAGGCAAATGACGCGAGTGTAGCAGCCGCAGCTTTATCTCCACTCCTATAATGGGGAGGACCTACTTTTCTAGTTACAATGAGAGCGGTATGCCTCTAGCAGCAGCTTGCGGTAAAAAACGGAACCGGATATCTGGAGACTTCTTTTACAAGATCTTTTTTTATTATTTTCATACAAAATGCGTATATAAAATTTAAAAATGTAAATTAAGTTTTGATGCTTGTCATGGGAACCTAGTGGTAAAGGCACTCTTTAAAACATATGTATGGGGAAAATAATTTCAGAAAAACTAGAAATTTCTACATAATAAACAAAATTTTTCATTATAAAGACTAACGTACCATATAAGTAAATAAAGTGATTGCATTAAATCAGTAGCGTTAGTACTTGCGTGACTATCGCTTACACGCGTAACACATGCAACCATCTTATCAGTTCATTTTATTTATACTACCGTTTTTATTTTTTATTTTCTTGTTAAATTGATTAATATTAAATATATGAAATATTAAAATATAAAGAATCATTTTTTTTTTATTTCTAGAAAAATCCTTATTATCCGAATCAGAAAAAAAATCGAATATTTTTTTTTTATCTAACAATTTTAAGGAGATAGCTGCTGAAGTTTTTTAACCGAGTTTGTCAATAAATAAAATAATTGAGAAAAAAATTAAATCTATACTAAATTTTAACTTTTCCAGTATAAATTGACAAACTGGACTGGACGTTATTTTTTTACTACTCAATACAAACATAAAATTGAAACGAACAGACAGACTATTATACTGTGCCACATGGTATTGTATAATAATAATTATGTCCGCTTTAATTAATCACCATTATTTAAATTGAAGTTTGCTCATCAATTTGCAGGTACTTCATTAATATTATCGCTATATCGTAATTAAAATGTTAAGCACAGATTTTACCTATTTATTTGTTTTATAAACATGGCCTCATTATTTTATATATTTAATTTCATTATTTAGCTTTAGGCAGAGGGAACCTGGGAACCTAGTATTAAGATAGATCCCCACTTTTCTCTGAATTCTACAGACATTGCATGTTAAGTGGCGAAACTCAAATCCGCGATTTGCCTCCTTACCAGAGACAGGCAATGAAAATAATAGTTCATTTCCTCCAGTGGGAATAGAACCCACAATCCTAAAAAATGTCGCACGATTTTGCCGCTATACTACGACCGAAATAATAAGTATTCTAAAAACTGTTGTACATTTTTAATAAAAACGTTAGGTATAACAAAAAAGAGCTATACATGTATATAAAATTTAACTAATTAATAGTTTTTTGAGACTCGTAATCAATAAAGATTGCTATCTAAAATAAAATAAAATCATTTCATATATTTATAAAAGGATTTTGAACAATTTAAATTCAATCTGTTCAATTATATCGACAATTTGCGGGGTCCTTGCACTCGCGCACACCAAAATAAAATGGCTCCTTTATCTCATAATTTATCGTAAACGAGTTTGAGACCAAAGCGATCGTTTTAAAAAGTATTAACGTACAATATACGACAATGTTACGAAATCTATATTATACTTCGGTTAAGTATTTATTTTATTATGATTCTAATTCTTGAATATTTGTAGATTTGTAAGTGACAAAACTAAACGCTAATCCGATGAAATTTTCCACCACTGAGATTTAAGGTAACTATAACAGGGTACCCAACTCTAGTTGTTTCCAGAGCAAAAAAATGAAAATCATTTCCCCGACCAGAAATCGAATACACAACCCACCACTATGGTGTCGCTACTATAAACATCCAAAGTTTGCCATCAGTCTAGACAACATTATTAATACCAGTGCTCAGTGTAAATATTTACCACAAAAAGGTTGCAAATATATGAAAAACCACCGTTCCATGGGTCATCGTAGCCCAGTGCATCTGCATGTAAACTTGGTGCTTGTGGGTTCAATCGTTAGAATGGATATGGAAATTACTTTCATTTCCTAAGTACGGCACTCAACAATCAGTGTCTGGAATTCGAACAGAATGAAAACGGAGTGTCTCGACACTAGGTTTCCTGTGGTGACCCACTGTAGTATGCGTGAAAATAAAAAAAAATCAAAATACAATTGAAAATACAATTGACTATAATTAATTAGTGGGAGCCTAATTAAAATTAAAATAAACAAAACTGCTATTATTTTAATACTGTTTTATGTCAGATTGTATTAGTAATAGGAATACATTGTTTTACAATGTATTTAAATTGAAAAGAGTTGATTATTAATTCATTTACAATTTAAAGAGGTTCGAGGTTGTCTGAAATATATGTATAATGAACTAATGTTCATGTAGACATACCAATTACATATTTTCTATGTGTAGCGAAAGAGTGTAGAATCATCATATTAAAAGTGAAACTAAAGAAATACTCGAGGCCTTCGAGGTGCAGTGGCACAGCGTTTGACTGTAAATGTAATAGCTATGGAATCAAGTCCTCCTCGGGGGGAATGAATGATTTTTATTTTCTCGCTCTTGTAATAAAGCAAAGTGCGTCGTTGAGTTTCGTCACTTAATATACAATTTGGGAAGGTTACATTGCATTCGACACATACAATGAAAAATAATTATGGGATAATATAATGTAGACACTTCTTAAAATAATTAAATAAATAAAGACTTTTAACGTTTAGAGGGATCTACTTCTAAATAACCAAATAAATTGCTATAAGAAATTAGGTACTAAAAACAGCAAATTAATACTTAATTTAAAAAGCCAGGTGTTATAGATATAAACAGAACATTACAATACAAATAGGGAGATACTCAATACAAATGTTCTTACCTGTTTCACGATCGGTAAACAATCAACGTTCGCTTGGAAATCGATCAATTACGCTATCGACAAGTTTCACATAGTAATGATGGATAAATGCTAAGTTGGGCACGTAAATAAAACTTGAATAAATAGAGTTTTTTTTTATAGCTTTGCGCTGTAACCCGCATATCGCAGGAAAGCAGTGCTAAAAACTTTAGACACTCCGTTCCTCACGCACTGCCCAATTTTCGAGATGAAGATGAGAAAGTCAACGACTTTTCTTAATTTGTCTTATTACCATAGCAAAGAAATATAATTACGATTCGCAACGTTTATAGTTCGAACCCACGACCGTCATGTTCACAATCAGACGCTGTGTTATTATAATATTTCACTTACAGGTATATTTTATTGATTTTTTTAATATTTCATTTTTGTCTTTTGGTTAGAGGCATAATAGTTATTTCCGGTTTATTGGGCAAAGCGAGGCGTTTTCCACGTAATGTCTCAGGAATTGGGCAGAAACTGGAGTGTCTTAATTGAAACAGAATGTTTTACACTAGGTTCCCTTTGCATGTTATATGCGGGAGACAGCATGAGGCTAAGAAAAGTAATATAGAAAATAAAAGCACTAAGAAGTTATCGAAAGTCGATCGTTATAGCGACAAAGCGGCGTCGGTCCACAGTTGGAACGCAATTGATCTAAGTACAATTTTTATATGGGTATCTGTGGGAACGACGTTCATACATTAAATATGATATGAAGAAATCCAATAGCAATAACACATACGGCCATTCTATTGTTTTTTATACATTGAACATTTCTAAGCTTATTTCTATACTTGTTTTGTACTTGTTATGATATAGATAGATCGATGGTAGCCAGGCTGTCAGCTCATTTTTCTATAGCTATGAACCTAGTGTTAAGACACTCCGTTCCTATGAAGTTAATTCCGTTCTCCACTTAGAAAATTAATATATTCAATATTTCATCTAGTCGAATGGGAATCGAACCCACAACCTGCCACGTTCACCATTTCACACTTGCGCCCTTGAATTTGTAAATAATTGATTTAAAAAGTCCCAATAAGTTTCTTTTGCCCATTCTTCTCAGGCCTGAGGCATTTACTTTAGTGAACTGGTTAAAAATTAATTGACGTTCAGAAAAATGAATAATGTTTTTTTTTCTTCACTCTGTGTCGATAACGGGGTTGCCGTAGACAACGGAACGCCAAACGCTATGGCGGCATTTACTCGTAACTTATGTCGCAAGTATATTTCGTTAAGAGTTTATTAGATTGAAAGCGCTAATCTCAAGAACTCCAGGTTTTAATTGAAAATCTTTTTTCGTAGATAGTCAATTTATCGAGGAAGACTATAGGCATTTCGTGGCAAAAATTGAAGTTATTTATTATGTAACAAAATAAAAATACGATCAACAGGAATTACAAGTAAATTAATGACCTTTTTTTATAAGTTTTAATAGAAATAAAATTTAATTTGACGATTTATTTTTATTATTCTATTGCCTTACACTAACACTAGACTAATAACTGATGTCATCCGCAGACTTCATATATGAGCATAAATTACTATTGTTTGAATTGAAGAGGGACTTCAATGTGTTATGTGATGATACTTCTAATCATATAAATTATAGAACAAATTTATTTGACTTCGTCGTAGCATAGCCGCGGTATACGTGTGGCAGCAGCGTGTGCCTGTAAACGTGACGGCTGTGGGTTCGAATCCCAATCTGTTGGAGTCAATTATTTAGATTTACGCGTTCTGGTATCAAGATAAAGCGAGGCGTTGTGTTCCGCCCTAAACACCCAAATGTTTTGAAATTTGGACGGAAAGTGTGAAATGGTGGTGTACAGTTAGAAACTGTAACACGCGGCCCTTTTTTTCAATATATTCTTAAAAAATACAATAAAATACAGATAAAAAAATATAGATATAATAAAAAAAAATACAATAAGATACATATCATAAATTCTAATTAATTCCTATTTTTTTATAATAAAACAAAAATATAAAATCAAACGTATTATCGTAGTATTATTATATAAAATGCTTGTACAAAATTTAACCTCGATTTCAACAATATTGAACACGCTGTGAAGCACGCTCGTACGAACGGCGGCTCTCAACTCAACGGACACGTTTTAAACATCACAATTAACGTATACGTAAATCGAAAATCGATTTTATCCAATTCTACGTATTGGATATTAATTTTTTGTTTAACTTTTTTGTTACCATATAGAAACCAACATAGACTGGTAAACACATTACCCTCCCTTGAATCCCGCAGTCAGTTAAAACTACATAAATTATAACAATTCCTAGTACCTTTAAACACGTGAGATACCTGTACTTAGCTCATTTGACACTGACCTACAATGCTCACACCATCATAGCTTTAGCATCGTTCAGTACTTGGTATATCAAGGTCGCTTTACTTCACAGTTAATATGTTTAATGTCTTAATAAATGGTCTTTACGTTTTGTATACATTGTTTTTTTGTTGGTAGGAACGCGGTTGTGGGTTCCATTCCCACTCTGGAGAATATGGCAGGTATTTGATATTTCCTCGCTCTAGTCTAGTAACGAGGCAACGTACGACGGTGACTCAATACTCAATGCTTCCATTCGCGGGAAAGTGAGGAACGGAAATATCTCAATGGGAACAGAGTGCCTTAACACTATGCTCCCAGGTTCTCTCTGCCTACCATGCTTTGTGCGGAATACAGCGAATTATACGAAATACGGTGAATCTAGAAAAAAATTAAGTTAGCAATTTGAAGCAAGCCTAATAGTTACGTAATCACAATCACGTACAGACATTTTATTTTGATGCGTTCTTTTGTAATAATAACCTTTTAGGGCTGCCAATGACTTGTATTATCATCGCAAAACCTATAAAACTATTATTCGTAGACTTTGGTTAAAAGGAACAAAATATTCATTTTTTAAGTATATATTTTATTGGAAGTACTTAATATAATATATAAAATAATGTATAATTACGATTATCCACTTCGCTTTCGAGTACAAGAAAGTAAAGTTAAAAATACACTTAATAGTTTTCCCATCCACTTAATAGTGGTCCCATTTCTTTTCTGGAAATTGTAAAAATAAAAGTATACTAAATAAGTCAAATCTACCCCACCATAGCTCCATAATCAATCGCCTAGTTTTCGGGACATTGCTATAGCACCAGCTAACATTCGCCAACCCTAATTGAATACCTATTACTACTCTATCGTGATGAACAATAGATCATAAAAATATTAAGAACGCAATTTAACGATTATATTTAAGCTAGCAATGGACTTTTACTTCGTATTTATAGTAGTCATAAAGTTTACTACACTTTTTTATACATTTAATTTTACTAAGAAATTTGTGGTTATAAGTTTTTTGTATATAAAAATTAATGTGATTTTAATCATATACTTGCGAATTGGTCATTTTATTTTCGTATCTTATTTCTCTTATGGGTTATATTTGTTTGGTATACTTTAAAGGGTTAAGTATTACATTATTATCCTCAGTAGTGGCATTCAGTCATATTTTTATTAAAATTCTGTGTGTAATTAAAAAAAAAGACAAACTTTGAGAAAGAATTTAAATTTTGATTCGTATTCAAAATACAGGATAAATTTATAAATAATGTAAATACATACATATATGTATGTATGTAACGATACTTCAGCGAGGTAAGTAATCAAATTGATTGAATATTTGATTGATAAGATTAATGACAGTAGTCATTAATCTTATCAATCCAATATTTTGAGTAAAAAATTGAGCATAAACAAAAACTAGCCAGCTTATGCCTGATATAATGTATATCATGCATACATACATACACATTCA
The DNA here is from genome assembly GCA_013403645.1 of Heliconius nattereri. Taxonomy (NCBI): domain Eukaryota; kingdom Metazoa; phylum Arthropoda; class Insecta; order Lepidoptera; family Nymphalidae; genus Heliconius; species Heliconius nattereri. The sequence continues at coordinate 1,896,980 of JAAIXI010000230.1, forward strand.
TACATGAATGTCTACATAAAAATATAGAAACATGATCCTTACACTAAATAAAAACGACTGATTTTAATATTTTTTCATACAACACGATCGAGAAATACTGGAACGAATTTGTACGAGAATATGGTGATTAGCAATTTTTTTTTAATTGATTTGAATAAAATTGATAAGTTTTTTTACGTCAGCAGCTATCAGCTAAACGTTGGCAACAATAGAGTTTATATTAAATTCGTTAAAGTTCTATTGTATTTAAAATAGGTAGATTAATTTTGTATTTATTAAACTTGTACTAATTTTAATTAACTTTTTTCAGTTTCTTTTGTTTACTTTTTGTCAAATATTTTTAAAAGTATAATTTTTTTTTTTAATATATTAATGATAATAATCTAGGATAAGGCTTGAGATTGATGTAACCTAACTACGATACAAATCATGTCAACGTGGAATCTTGGCAATGCTAGCTGAGTTCCCACGCCGGAGTGCAATCCCGATTCTAGACGAAAAATGTCTTCTCTTATGTCTAACCCCAAAAATTTTAAAAGGAATAACATTCTAAGTTATTAAATATGCCCTTGATTTACTAAAACAAACACAATAATTTAAAAGATATATTGTTTTTGTTTTAATTGTTTTTTTGTTTTTTTTCATGTCTAAGTGTCTTAGTGAAAAAACACAAAAGCTAAAAAGATATATATACCATAGAAAAATATATGAAATTTAAATAGCACTTAAAATTTATTAAAATTTTCACAATTGTCATAAATCTTTTATCTTAAACCAAACAATTAACATAAGATGATGATGATGATGATCACTAAAATTTTTAACATTTAGTTAAAACAGTCAATATTAAATAGGAAACTATCTACAACTTAAAATATCAAGAAGAAATACAAGTGTAGATTCACATGTACATATAAAGTGCATGCAAGGTGCAAAGTATTAAAGGTGGATGCATCCGTCACTGATAATAACACACTCATTACTCAAGATAATCAATTCTCTAAGTCGGCACTCTAAAGGCAACGTAAGTCTAAGCTATCGTATCAAAATTAGTTAGAGATACGCAGGAGATTCTCACAGACTTCTTATCTAATGCTTGTTTTCCATCTTCTTAGTAGATTCACACTGTAGCCAGCAAATAGCGAGGTAGGCAGTGAGAACATGAGAATCTAGTGTTAAATGTTAGGACACTTCCGTTCTCCACTTGCCGTCGAATTCCGAAGGTATTGCGTGATGAGTGGTGAAACTCAACCGTTACAAGAGCTACGAAATGTAAATATTAAATATTTAATTTTCTCGAGTGGGAATCAAACCCACCATCAATCTCATCATCATGCCTCTGCGACACGACCGCCCACAAAACCTACCTATCTTTCTTTCTATTATTCACAAAACAAAAACCACAGTAATAACATAGCAACCTATAGTTTCGCATTCAGTAGATACACAAATCCTGTAGCAGGTGCATTTTGAGTCAGCTACAACCGGTCGAATATCAAATAAATAATGTTTAAAATGTAGACATACACGTTGGGCATAGTGTTTTTATTGACGCGCTAATTGTATAGGCGTCCTGGATTTTGAAGCGGTTATTAAATAGACGATTTTATTATTATTCTTTTTTTATAATTAAAGACTCTACCCGTTTTGGTTGAGTTTTTGCTGTGGCATAGTAGTTGTGATATTACTTTTAGTTGACCAGTTCTTGGGAAATTATGGTTTTTATTTGCTTGTTATTTATAAGATGAAGTAGTGTGTTCGATGACCATTTGAGGGATTGAATATTTAATATTTTCATTATTTTGCCTCCGTTTAGACTCCAGAAATCGGCGGAAACTGCAGAACGGAAGTTAATGGGAACGTTCTTAATACTGGGTTTCTATGTTCCCTCTGCCTACGCTGCAATAGATATGTGGAATACATCATGAAGCTAAAAAAGAAATTAAGTATATATTTGAATGTATAGACTTTAAAAATGCCGCTATAACAAAAAAAAAATCTAGATAATTCTACGGAACCTTTCGTGCGCGAGTCCGTCTCGCACTTAGAAAATTACGTTAATAAAGTGCCCTTTATAGTTATGGTTTCTATAAAACTTTGATTACTTAAAGAGCATTACAAGTAAATATTTCAAAAAGAAAGAAATTGCTTTTTAGTCTTTCAATAATTCAACGACTAGTATATTACATTAATCATCTCCCTATTATAATATAGTTAGTTACGATGAGAACTGGATTTTATTATACCGTCTCGATTTTAATTTCAATCCTTTTTAACAAGTTGTAATATAAGTATGAAAAACGTAAGTAAAAGAAGAATTAAAAATAATACGTTTATTTATCTATTTACAAAACTAAAATAGTTTACTATGCTACGAAATAACTCTTCAAAAAGTATAGTTAGGTGTAACTTGACGTGATTTGATTACTTTTTGCTTAGAATTTGTAGAAAATGTTAGCACTTAGTGCTATGGGACTGTATTTTTATTTTGATATAGATTTGATGAGAGTTGAGTGGCGGAACTCTACAGCCCACTTTGTTTAACTAGAGTCAAAAAATATATTTTTTTAATTTTAACCGTGGATAGTACCTACAACCAAAGCCTGTACAATCAGAAACTGTCCCACCAGACTACCATGGCTTATTCCCAAAGACTCATTTAAACATAATTGATATAATTATAAACGTACATACATCTATTCCAGATATATCTATATACAAAAAAACTATAACTTAGTATTTCAAAGCAATAAAAACTTTGTGTTACCATTAATCGTGTTTTAATGGTAGCAGTGACACCGCACGACTGTAATCATACTCGTACCTCCTAGGACCCCTCGTATCGCAGGGTTTTTAATTAATTCCTCTGTAGAACACTCTTTTACATTTCCCATAATTTTATGTTGCTTTATAATATAGATCAAATGAATATAATATTATTTATTTTAATATGGATGAACTGTTTTTAACTGGATGAAATCGTTCATAACAGTTAGTTCATGGTGTGTAATTTTGAATATTTCGTTAGTAAATCAAAAATGTGACCAAACTATTGTTTTATTGAAAATTATACTGTACGCAATTTCAACACTGGATTTTGATGCGGTTTTCACTAGTTGACAAATTCATTGAAAAAGAAACTTTATATGATAGTATCTGTTTTATACATATTATATTAATGTAACTCGAGAAGGAGAAACCCCGAGTGGAATACAAGTTAGGTATTAAATAAAAAAAACCGTGTTTTTGCTTTGAATATCGTTGCTCAACACGCAATATCTCGAATTCGGGAGAAAAGTGGAAAACGCAGTGGCAGTAAGTTCTCTGCCGATCTGCAGTTTGCGTAATACTAGAGTTAAACTAACATCTCAATAGTTAGACAATTGCGTAATCAAGCACAGAACTATAGGTACATAGTACAATACCATAATTGCATTTATATGATATATATATATCCGATTAAAAGGATTTCTTAGTAGTTACTTTATAAAGTGTTTTTGTTTCTTAACAATAATAATTGGCTGTTAATGGTTTTTTGTTAAGCCTTAAGTACGTTTGCCCGTTTCCATTGTTGTTTTTATCGTATGACGTCATTTGTCGAGGTATACTAGTTTGTTGGAGGATTAGCATTCACCTTGACTGTATCGGGGTATATATGTATAATACATTTTAAATTTAAAAGACAGAATTGTTATTTATACGTTAAATGATCTGATAGTATAGAGATGGTTTTGAATTAGAATACCATTTGCCAAAATGATTCAATTTCTTAAAGCTGAAAAGTGAATGTATGGTTGTTACTTATGAAGTGATATCTTACAGGCGGGTAAACCGCTTTGTTACGTAACGCGTTACGGCGCCATTCTATCTGGCTTCCCTTTCACACAAATACGGCAGCGGCAGGCAAGCTCCGCCTCTCTCACTCTAACCCACAGGATTTCGGAGAGACATTTCTCTCACCGTATTTCGGAGAAATTTCTCTCTCTTCTCTTCGCATGTTAAGTGTGCGATAGACATATACTGTTGAAAGTTAGCGTAACTTGTGTGGTGTAACTCAATGTCGCGTTTTGCCTCGTTATCGGAGTATGGCAATGAAAATATTTAATATTTCATTCCCTCGAGTGGGAATTGAACCCACAACCTGTACCGTTGATAGTCAGACGACTGCGCCACGAACAGTCTCAACAAGATGAGATATATGACATGAAATAAAAGAAATCGTTCACACAAATGCTATAGGATTATAAACCACATGTACGTACGATTTATTATCGCATCGTATAATGACTTCGCGAGTTAGCAAGACGATACTTTGTAAGTAGCAACGGATGCAATTATACCTTGGAAATTAGGCCTCGGTATCGATTTGTGTACAACCCGTACAAGTTTAATAGTCGCATAATAATAAGAATGTTATCTGAATCGTGTACTTTTTAATTTGTTCGTGTTGTAATAAATTTGCCTTTTGATAGTGTTACTTTTGTAAAGACTCGTTATTGGGTACTATTTTGTTTCTTTATTAGGCTCTGATTAACCTTAATACGTGGTAATTGTGTTTGGCTGTTAATGCTACGTTGTAGGGTAACAGGTTCATTTCATTTTATTTCAGATATCTTACAGACCAGTCGTTGCGTAGGGGCACATAGTGTAAGTGTAAACGCGACAGGTTATGGGTTCCATTCCCACTCGAAGAAATGAAATATTAATAGGTTTTTGCATTTTCTTCACGCTCAAAGTACTGACAGCGTATTGATAGAGGAAACTTAGTGTCTTTGCTCTGGTGTCGAGGCAAGGCGCTGCGTTTAGTTCCGCCACTCATTACGCAATGTTTTCATATTTCGGCCGACAATGGGGAACGAAGTGTTTTAACACTAGGTCCCTCTGCTTACCTTGCAGTGTGCGGGAGGGAATTATAAAAATCTAAGATAGTAAAGTAAATAAGCAACTTTTTATTTAAAATTAAAGTTGCTGTCTATTCTTAGTGACATAAGAAGCTTTTCTTAGTTCCACTTAAGCTTTTAAGTAGCAAGTTCTGATGCATTTGCCCGATACGATGCAACTACAGGTAAAACAAAGATAAAATGTTTTACATTATAATAATATATAACTCTATCTAGAAAATATAGTGATATTTTACTCCGCTCTTCTCTGTTAGGTATTGATTTATTTAAATTAAAATTAAATAGCTCTATTCATGTACGAGCAGCGTAGAGCAGTATTCTCGTATAACAGCGCAGTGTTAAGAAACTCCACTGTCTACTTTCCCGCAAATTTATCTACGACTACGTATTGAGCGGCGCAACTCAACGCCGAATTTGCTAGGAAAAAAAAGGGAACTCAAAAATGCATTTTCTCTAACGAAATCCTAGAAACATTCATAAAGATAATAAATATAAACGTTCCCACACCATTACATTTTATATGCACATCAAAATTATAATTCAGTATAGTTTAATTAAAAACAAGAAAATGATAGTGATAAAAATAAATGTACAATGAACTTATAATTTGTATTTGAATGCGATAAAAGTAAAACTCGTTTTCTTCTGTATTTATGAATGTATTGTAAAACGTTGGTAGCGGTGGCAGTAAATTTGTACGATATGCACGTACGTATCATTATATTCATTTGGTGCAAAAATTATGTATAGCAAATACACTACTTACTACCTACTTTTTTTTTAAATACTGCAGGAGACGCAGTGAAAGTGTGTAGGTAATATTTAACATGTTCTCCACAAAAATGTGAAAATACGTGATTGGCGCACCAATTATTAGCACCAATATTGAGTGAAGATTTTTATGTATAGAAAATATGACTAGATGTCTCTTTTTTTGCACCTGGACACCTGGCCGTAAAATATTCCGTTTAACGATTTACGCCAAGCTAAAGTCCTATTTGAGACGATTTAGAATGGTCAAGTTATATGTATTGTATATAGTGCCAACATAACTAATGTAGTATGAGATCGAGCATAGTGATGGAGGTGAGTTCGATACACATTCGGGAAAATAATTATTTCAATTTCTCTATTTTCTTTTCACCACTTGCTATTTTCATATGTCACACAAGAGAACGAAGAAAGTTTTCCTGCCTAATCTACTCTATAGGTACGGGATAAATAGTGAACCCACAATAGCATAAAAATAACCTTTCAAATACACCTACCATAGTAAAATAGCAATTTCAGAAATAGCATTCACGTTTAAAGAAATAATAAATATGAACAAAGTTGAAACAAACGCGTTATAACTGCGATACAACACCGATTGCATCTATAATAAGCATTACAAATAGACTTCTCACATGCGACGCGACGGAGTTGGGCGTCAGATGTTTATTTCTATTGGTTCGAAGGGTAGTAGGTTGATTATTTTTCAAATATATATAAAACATGTATTTAGTTCCGAAAAAGAAGTAGTGTAGAAGTTCACAATTGTATACAATAGTGTACTATACGAGCATAATATGTACATAGTACATGTATATAATACACCAGTATAAATGGTTAAGGTGCTTAAAATGAGCGGAAATTTTTTAAGCTAAGTCCCTTTCTCTCTGCCTTTTACATAAAAAAAAGAAAGGTATTAAAAAGAAGGGGTCCGAAGTCGTGGCGGAGGGGTGTAACCGCTACAAATTGTTAATTCGCTTCCCACTGGAGAAATGAAGTATTTACAAAACGCTATGTCTGCGGGAAATGGACTAGGTTCCCTCTACCTTCCCTGCTATCTGCGTTATACCTTGCTTTAAGTCATTTCTATCCACACTCAATCAACGGCCGCTGTTATCACATGCAGAGTCAGCTGCAGCCATAAAGCCCTTGCCCGTCCAAACGTGAAGATACCATTATCTGGTTAATATGCCGAGTTGCTGTCAGAATGTTCTTTTTGCGTTATTTTCAACAAAACAATAGTCATGAGAAGGATGATGCGATATGGCGACAGGGCTATTTGTACTAACAATGGAAAAATAATCTGAACTATCTTAAAAAGACCACAGCCGTTCATAATTTTATTCCTAGAACATATGTATATACTTATGGGGGTATGTCTTGTATGTTTTTCAGGGTACTATTATATTAAAGTAAAAGTCGAAGAAGTTTATTCAAAACTAGCGACTCGCTTGCGGCTTTGCCCGCTTAAAATGTAGAATTATTTATTTAGTAACTTAATTTAAAATAAATCAAATATAATTTAAACGTATGTATGTGTAATGAATCTTGTTCTTGTGAGTCTTCTTCGTTCCTAAACTTTTTTTTATCAAACATTATTAATATATGAATATAGCTAATAATAAAAACAAAAATAAATTACTAACATAAAAAAAAACTATAAGTTTAAAACTAAATATAAGACTTTTACTAACTAGTAAAATAATGAAAAAAAAGTATTATTGGTACTTCTGTACCAATAATTACTCACATATGTTACTTTATATCACGCTTAACCGGTTTTGTACTAACAATATACCATGTAAAGCTCCCATGCCTGACTTTTTATTAAATTTAGTAGCCATGTTACCGTGTATTATAAATCAAATAAGTCATAAATAACATTTATAATATGGATTCTGATTATTTTTTTATATAGAAGTTGAACAATATAAAAATGGCAATATAGAGCAAAGTATTATAAGTGCAAAGACGCTTTTTAGGATTTTTGACCTTTTTTACTGTACTAGTTTTGTAGTTAGTGATTTTTTGCGTGGCCTAAGATCTTGAGTTCGAATCTTGAGAATTTGGACCATTGCATATTGAGTGGCGAGACTCATTCTCGGAACGGGAATCGAAGCTACGACAAGCGTGTTTACAGACAAAAACAACCTTACCACTACGCCCCTATTCTGTTCTGTCAAATGAATAGTAATTAAAAAGTATGGTTAATGAAGCAATTAATTCATTCGTCGTCTATCTGGTGTACAGATGTTGAAAATTACGTATATATCGATGACTATTAATAAAATAGTTAATAAATATATTATTATGTGTTAACACCGTATAAACAATTATACCATAAACTTAGACTAAAAATATATATAAGTATTTTAATCGAAAAGCAGAAGAAAATAGTTTTACGATACTCTGTTCCCCATTTATCACCCATTTTCGAGTTATTATGTGTTGAGTGACGGAACTAAACGCCTCGCTCTGTCTGCCATATAAGTAAAATGAAAATAGTTTAATTAAAATCTCTTTAACAATAAATGGGCAAATTAAAACTAAATAAATCAATGCATTTTATAGTAAAATCCATACTAACATAAGATTAAAAAGTAATCATAATTTATATACATAAAAGCGTCCATCATTACAGCATCCTGTTAAATAACAAGATCTATTTTTCTCAACAATTGGCTATGACCTCAGCCGTCTGGACCTAAGTTGTTATTGTATGAGATGAGTTAGATTTCTGAATGGCACATGTGTGCCATATTAAATCACGATTACTGTGACGTCAAGATAGCGGTCTATTTAAACTGATATTTTTTTGCTTCACGCTCTATCTCGCACGTAGCAGGATAGGCAGAGGGAACCTGGGTACCTAGTGTGGGAATGAAATTTTTTCAATTTTGTCATTTCTCAAATTTCGCAATTTAACATAATCGCGTCTCTTATTTAAACAGAAAGCGAAGAACGGTGAGTCTTACCACTAGGTTCTCTCTCCTGCTTCGTGGAGTAACGTCATTATCAACTTTTAGCAATATTGGTAGGAATGTGGCCTGTACCACTGCGCCACAATGGGCTCAATCCATAATATGTGATAATAAATAACATTGAAATTGAAATACTATAGAAATAAATTATAGCTTATCAGCACGAAATAAATTGAATTGAATAATAAACATTGCTATTATTATGTGTACATTCCTAGGTACAATACAAAAAGTTATAGCACCTTAAAATACCTATAATATAATACGATACAAACAAATTTATTTCAAGTGCCACTTCAAAATCCTATGCTTTTGATGGAAAATCTGATAAAGTTAACCATACCCATAGAAAAACTATTCAAGTGCAAATTACGTTCAATTCGAATAGTTCGCAATATCGATATTTTATAGCACACCTCTCTCTCTACCTGTATGTGTAAATTGAATAACGCTATAAAATTTCGAACGATGAAATATTGAAATTTATAAATAACCTTATAGAGTAAAGTACTTTTGCAACGGTGGCTACTAGTTTATATATAATTTAAAGGTGGTTGTAATTTTAAATTGTTTTTTAAAATAAACAAGTTTTATCTAACAATAATTGAAAAAATACAAAAAAATATTATAATTATATACAGGTTTTATATATGGTAATAACTTTGCAAATAGTATGATTATTATTATCATTCAAGTAGTATCTAGAAGTACTTAAAATTAATGAGCATCTATTGTAGTTTAATTTAATCTAAATTAAAACGTACAAAAACTAGATAATAGTATATCTAGGCTGAGTCGAGTTATGTGTGTATTTATAAAAGACAAAAAAAATCACAAAAAATAAATGACCAACTAATGACAGGGTCAATGTGCTTTCTATTCAGATTGATTGGCAGTAGAAAAACCAAGTGCGACTTAGAAATGCTTGCAACTGGTTCCGTAGCATATTTTTCTTATAGACTGCAAGTAGGTATGTAACGCCTTTCCGGTACAGTTGGAATAGATTATATTTTAAGTACTGGTAGTGGCTTCATTTTGCGCTCAGTGTGTATTTTTTAAGGCTCTACGGAGATTAGGCTCTTTTTGGCTATATATTTTTTTATTTGTGAAATTATAAAATCTAAAATATTTCGTTTAAGCCGTATTAGTTTTATTAATGCCTAAACGTATTTTCATAAAGTATGTGTGATATGTTTATAAAATATGATGGCCGAATTCAATATTAAATTTGAATAAATAAAAAGCCATGCACAGCTTGAAGACATCCTGTAAAAACTTTTTGTACCAAAAACGGCATCGAACCCTCAACCATCGCGTACCGACATTGCAGTACAGTACAGTATATCAGTACATAAGATTCTTCAATCTGTCTTACTTCATATTATTCTTAAAAAATCTCAATATAGATAAAGGTCGGTGAGGTTATTTCGACCGTACGTTAAAAAAGCAATTCATCACATTCACAATGAAGGGAGCGCAATCTGTTTGTTTATTGCTGCGATATACAAGTATATTTCATATATTGTGTTATTATGTCATGATTATAATTAACGATCTACATGGTGATGATCTTGAGCATTGTTATTTCTTTTACAATTGTGTGAAAGATTCGATTACCGTTTGTGGTAAATATTCTAAGTTTTTACAATTTGTTAGCTCTAAAATTTTAAGCTAGAATTTTGTTAAAGAATAATAACTACTATTTAAAATATGCAGGAATATATTTATGTATCTATCTTTAAATATTTTACGAAAGGCATTATATTTTAGCTATCTTTAAATATTTTTTGTAAAAATAATGTCTTTATAAATATAAATATGAAATAAGAGCCAAGTTCAATATTGAATAGGTAATGTGTCATTTTGGACTTAACCGGAAAAGGTATGATGTTATTTAAGTTCCAGACTTGACTAGACATTTTTAACACAAATGCTGTCGCGTGTCTAAAAACCTTGTACATATCTAAACTTAACTGTAATGATCAGTTAATTAATTAATAATATTAAATATATTACTCAACCCGGAACCAGGTATCACCTATGATAGTGCAGATAAAACTGATTAATAGAATGAAAATAAATGATATTCAAATTTTGTCATAAAAATGCTATATAATAAACAAAATAAAATATAAACCTTCCTTTCCACCGGATACTCAACATAATACATTATATAGAAGAAAAATTTAATAGTTACCGTCACAGCGAGTTGAATTTAAGACGGGATGTAGGTAATGGTCATTTTATTGCATACATTTTAGTTTAAGTATAGATTTACACAAACTAATTTTAGTAATAAACTTGGAATTGCGGAAAAGATTTTAATAAATTACATTCACTTAGCGAGAAATTGACCTTGGGACAATATATTTAATTACAAAATAGTACATTTAAGACTTTACTTTAAACAATGATTTTTTGAACGTATACTTCTTTATACACACTCCTGTTACTACCCAATCGTATATCCCTATTACTTCAAATTATACGTTTAATTATTTGTTTAGACTTAGATTAAACTTTAATAACTTGTTTTTTAAATTCTAAAAAAATGTTATAACATGTTATAAATGTTATAATACTCTCTTAGCATCATACACGCATATCCGAGCTCTGATTTTTTCAGAGCTCCTCTAACTTGGCTCCCCAAAAGTCTAGTGACTGTAAAAACCATTAGGGCAATGGTACTATCATTTTGAAGATTAATAAATCAACATGCGGCTTGTCCGATTTTAATAAAGTTTTTTTATATTGAGAAACACATAATTTGATTATGTTAATAATATTATTATCAAAACTAAACTAAACGAAATTTATAAAGATATAACGAAAACTTCAATTTAATTTATAATAAAGATTAAAATACGACTCTGTAACTAACATTAAGGAAACCATTTAAAAATCAAACTCATGCACAACATAAATACTAAGCCAAAGCTAATTTGAAACACAAAAACTCATAATTAGAAGTGACGTACACACATACATCAGGGACTCGCACGATACAATATTTTGCACAAAATTATACATTGGAAGCTTTTTATTACGGCAAAACGCATTTGCATAGTGATTTATTGTTGAATTATCTTCCCTCTGCCAGCCAAAATAATTGCGTTTGAGCCGCGCCAAGTGTTCAAAATGTTCTTGGTAACTTGTTTATATTGTGTGGCACTAAATATTTCTTTTCGGAGTGATTAGACACTGTATTTTTTATTTTTGAATATGGATAATTAAATATACCTAATGAGATTTTGACGTATTTTTAACTTGGCTTATACTTGATGTACTCGTATTAAGGGTTAGGTAAGCAAACTGGCAAACATATGTATGTAATATGTTTGTCCATAAATTTCTGGAAACTAAGGGAGGATGTACAATATGATTATCTAATTGACAGATTAAAATCTTGGATGATAAATTATGCATAAACAAGTTGAGGAATATGATAGTTAAAAAATTTAAAAAATATTCCAATAGCAAATATGCAAACTTCGCCACAGCGGTACAATGTTATACAAAGAAATTATCATAGTCACGTAATACTAATATTACCAGTAAAATAAATATATTTTATAAATATTTATTATTTTAGTAACTATTATAAACAATCTGCCATCATCCACGAAACAAGAAAACGTGGTGTTAAGTCCCACCACCCAGCGTGCAATGTGTCGAAAGTGAAGAGAGGAGGGTCTTAACACAACTTTCGTCCTATCTTCATGTGGGACACAGTGTGAAACTATAGTTTCTCACTTCAAATAAGAAATCCCCAATTCCAAATCATTCAGCAACATCTATAAAATATTACAATAATATTCTATAGAATAATAATACAAGCCACTACGCTAAGAACGCAACTCTCATTGGAGACGACCTTGCCAGCCAATTTGTACCATGTCAAGGATCAAGCTCATTACATCGTTTTCAATTTGCTATTATACTACGGCCTTGCCGCGCCATGAATCTATGTTGAAGTTCATTAAGTATGATTAATTTTAACTTTAGCCTTTAAAGTAATGAAAAATGGGAAGTAAGTAAATCGATTTTTTAAGTAGAAGCACGGTTAGCAAGACAATCCATTTTGCTATTTTAAATAAGAAAGTTATGAAATAAAATAACGTTACTTCAAATACCTGTCAACTGTCTATAGATAATTGTACACGCCTCTTCCAGAAATGCGTGGATAGTCAATATGTTAAAAACTAGTGAACCCATCTTGATGATATTTAGAGAGACACTTTAAGTTGAATATGCCTCACTTAAACATAAAATAAACAACTTAATGCCTTGTAGTTCCCGAGAAATTTGTTAACAAATATAAAAACATACACACTACTACTAAATTAAGAATACTTACTTAAAAGCCTAAACAGATATTTTTTTCATTTTAGCTTTAAGCCCATAGCATTGTAGGCAGAGGACCTCGGAAACGGAAATATTTAATTTCCGTGAATCGAACACACAACCGTCGCGTTTACATTCGTACACTCGTGCCCCATAACGGCCTTAAATTCTAAATTCAACGGATTAAATATTAATATAAAAAAATAAAATAAAATAAAGATCATATAAATTAATTTAAAATAGTGAAACATTACATATGAACAGTAACTTGTAGTTAGAGTGAAACTTGACTTAACTTTATTAAGTATTGGGAATAATAAAACGTGTCGAACGTTTAAACTATGGAGGCCTTGATTCTGTTTAATAGCTCGGCCTTCAGAACTGTGTTAAATTATTTAATTGATAACAATTTTCTATACTATTAATATAAATATTGTAATAAAATAAGAAAATACTTCGTAGTTCATACTGGGTATAATTGAAAAAGTAACTAGTATAATTGAAGAGTATTATATTACATAACATATTAAGAGGAATATATTTTTGTCCACTTTTCGCCGAGTTCTAGAGGCGTTGCGTGTTGAGTGGCGAAACTAACAGATTTTCGTTTTGCTTCCTTACCAGAGCGAGGAAATGGAAATATAAAAAAATATATATTTCTTAGGAATTTTTGATTCCCAATACGCTTACTTTGTCATACAATAATAACTTACAATTGAGTAGGACACACGCCACACACAAATACACGAAGTAAATCTGACTGCCGCAGTTTAGTACAAACTATAGACGTCCGTGGCAGTGTTTTTAGTAATTTACCTCGAGTGGTTACTGAACTGACGTTCTAATGTAACCATTTAACCACTGAGCTACAGTCAACAGACCAGTGCTAATGTGTTGGGTAAAATAACAAAGTAAATATCTGTACATTTCATATTTGCGTTCGCAGTAAAAACACATTTTACTTTTAACTCGCTTATGGTACTCTAAGTTTACCTAAGAAATTAGCGATCTTCAGCGAATATCAATATTTTGCAATGTTTCTGCCAATTTTATGTAATATTTTAAGTATTGATTTTTTTCAGTTTCACTTATTCTCCTGTAAAGCAAGTCAAGTGGAGCAAAACTAGAGCCATGGTTTTTCGATTTCCACTGGAGTACAAGACATTACGTTTGGACGGAGCTTAACAATTTTTGTGTTACGAGACAAGTCATATTATATAATACCAAATAGAAAAGCTACACTGTTTAAAATCGAAAAATCTTTTAAATAATAACGACATAACGAAAATTAAAGAATTTTCTTAACATTGATTATTGAAAAAACTTGATTAAGTACAAAAAAACAACAAAAAAAATGTCCAATTTCGCAAAAACGGCGGCGTTGTTCACAAACACACAGTTACACGTCTACTCTGTAATTATTTTAAAGCACCAATTTTACGTTTTAATGTATCTTAAGAGCCATTAACGACAATTTTACCTCAGAAATCTGTATGGACCATTAAATATGTACCTGGCGGGGGAACCTAAATGCTTATAATTTAGGAAATATACTCTGCAAGTAAAAATGTTTATGGCCTGAATATTTTAATAATATTAAAAGTTAAGTTTTTTTTCTGTTTTAAAAGATAAAGCGAGGGATGAAAAATAAATATGTCTATATAATATTATATCACATATTAACATAGCCTATTAAAATATCTTACGTTCAATTTCATTTTATATGGACTATCCCATACAAGAAAATTAAAGTCGTTGCGTGTGTATAAATTTAGTGTAATTGAGGTTAGATTTTAAATTATCTGTAGGAACTTAAAAGTTTTTTTGTCTCTTTCTTTCTAATTACTTTTTTTAGAAGGGGTAGAAAGAATACTTGGGCGAAGAGTGGGGAGTAAAATTATACATTTTAAAATTTCATGTCTTTCTTATCGGCTAAGTATCAGAAAGACGTAAAAAAATTACACAATTTTTCGTCGTTAAGATCCGACACTAAACATACAATGCTTCGTGTATTCGGCGAATAATAGGGAACGGAAGTATCTTAAAGGCAACGGACTGTCTTAACACTAGGTTCACAGAGTTCCTTTGCCTCTTCTACTTTGTGCAGGATACAGCGTGAAGCTAAAAAAATATACACGTCTAAATTAGAAGTAAACTAAAGCCATCCCCTTTGGAATGCCTTTAGTCGGGTTGCCATAATAGGTTGGTTATAAGAGTAAAGAAATGAAATATGGCATAGCACTTGGTTAGAGTAAATACTTGTACAGTATCCTGTGTCCTAAGAACGGTAGAATTACGCTTGTATGAAAGTGATGATATTTTTTAAGATTCTAAGAAGGTCGAGTTTGGAATAAAATCTTAAAATCTAAATTTGAACTTGAATTGTAAACCAATTTAATTTAAATCTGCGTTTTCATGAAACAGCAGTTGTACGTAGCGTTGATGGCAATACAATATAATGGTATCAACAGGCTGGTGTCAGAATTCGGCGGATAGTGGCGAATGTGTCTTAAGGGGATAAGGGGAGTGGAGTGCCTTAACACTAGGTTCCCAGGTTCCCTCTGCTTAGCCCACTATATGTAGAAAACAGCGTAAAGCTGAAAAAAAAACAAATAGATTTCTCCTAAGTAAACAAAAGTGAAAATATTACATGTAAGATTTTCCCAAATTTACAGAAGCAATTATGAATTTGGTAGGTTTGGGAATTAATTTTCTACTTCACTGATGCTTAGCGAAGCGTGTGACATGATAACGTATCGATGTTAGGTGACATCAGCTGATACGTATTTGGCTATCCATACATTTAATTAATATTTTTTTTGGAAAATTTATGCCAAGAGGCGGTGGCTGTAGGTTCAATTCTTTTAGAGTATAGCTACAAATATGCTTTAAGTTAAATCTAAATGTATATCTTCTAATATTATAAAGCTGAAGATTGATAATATTTGGAGATTTGTAATGAATATTTTATAGATTAATATTAAATTATATATATAATAGATTGTGTACGTTTAATTAGGTATTTATGTTTGTATATATTTAATATATGTATGCTGTTTGCTTTATAAATTTATTATAATTATTGTTTACACCTCAACCCTTTTCCTCCCTTTTTTTATCCTATGCCTTAAGGTTGCCTGGAAGAGAACGCTGTTTTAGCGATAAGGTCGCCTCTTGTACATCTCCGTTTTTGTTTTTTTGGTGTCTATTTTATTGTTATTTTCCTTATGGGTGTACAATGAAGAGTATTATTATTATTATTAAACAGATTTATAATGAATTTGAAGATTTATTATTAGAAGATATACTACTATCTTTTTTTGGTTGAACGCGACAATCTCAAGAAGTATTGGTTTAAATTGTTTTGTTTTGCGTTATATATTCTATTTATCAAAAACGGGACCTAGTTTTTGTAGCTTCATGCTGAATTCTGCATATAGCAGATAATCTAATTTAAAAAAAACTTCGTCCCACAAGTTTTGCTCAATTATTTAAATATTGAGTGTTAACGCCGCAAAATCTTTAATTATGTAAAATAACAGTAGATGTAAAATTATTTCAAAAGTAAATTGTCTCTAACCTTTTTCGACCTCTATCTCAAAAATCATAAATTACGAAGTCCACTGAGTAATATTTCAAAGAATATAACAAAAAATATTAAAACAACAATAAAATACACTGTACCTACAGTATACAACTACATACATTTTGACTTTGCGAGTGACGAGAATTATGCAGTTTTAATTTATTTCTGACCATCTGCCAAAAAATCCGATGCTCCTCAAACATTCGTAGCGAACGAGTAAATTGCTGTATTTTTATTTTTTATATATTTTTATTATTCACTTGGAATTTTACTTTAGTGCAAATGTTCTTGTGTTAATAATACGTAATAGATCTAATTAAAATATTTTTAACGTGACGCATTTTTTTGTATTTCAAAGTTACATTTTCGGTATATTTTTTGAATATAATATTTTAGAAAAATATTTAAAAATGTATAGTACTTTTGACTAATTATCAATTTTCCAAACATGCTTGTTATATTTTATTGAACATTTTTAGTTACATTCATAATATACGAGTAGAATAGACTTCTAAAAACATTAAAATTTTGTAAACATACGCCAAAAAAACAAATGAGGAAGCGTCAAATTTTTGTTTACCACAACATATAATGTTGTTTAAATCTTAGGAAACAATATTACTCATGTATTTAGAATTTCTTGCAGTATTTATTTAAAAGAATAAAAAAATCCAAGGTAATTTCGTACCAAACAAGAAGACAATCTGCAAGATCATCTTTGCTAATGGACGAGGAAGTTGGAAATAATTGCACATTTGTAGTTTTTACTCAATTTAAATATTTAATTATGTTTTATAATTATTATTTACCTATTCATTGTTGTTTCTATCAAATGAAATGAAAAGTTATATTAACATAAATATTGAAATACCTAATAAATATATTTTTTTTAATGTTTTAAAGCAGCGCCATGCTTTTTCCTGTGGATGGCAGGGCAGGCAGAGAAGAGACAGTGTAGTGAGTCATAGTACCGCGCTTTGTCGTCCGTAAAACAATTTTTATTTAATTTATTAATTTGAGCGTAAATCAAACCCACAACGAGCGTGTTTACAATCAAACGTGCCGCTGCGCTACCGCCACATAAAAAGATAACGTTTTATATATCTTCCTGTATATATCTAAGAAGTACATCGATTTACGCTATAAAATAGGATATAATATTAGCATATTATCAGTATTTAGTATGACGGGAATAAATAGAACCATTCATTTCTTCAGTACGTATGTCCTCTACTAACTTCTACGTACATAGTAGCTAACGAGTGTATTAAATCAAGTGGGCAGGTGTGGAATCGCTTTAAATGGCAGTCGGTTGACTGGCCATCAGAAGAAAGTTACTTAGAAATAGCATGAGATGAACTTTTAACAGTTTTTGATCATTTTATGTATTAGATCAGTATAAGTAGGCCAGTCGTAGAGCGGCGTTGATTTCCGCCACTCAACACGTAATGCCTTCAGTATATAGCGGAAAGTGGGAAACGGAGTGTCATAACACTAGGTTATTTTTTATCAGCATAAGATATCTACATAAGTATTAGTTAAAAAATTTGTTTGACATTATGAATGGCAATTTTGATTTGCTAACTATAAATAACTACGTGTAATGCATATTATTGTACTCAAGACGACGACAATTCATACGATTATAGTACAATTATTTCTTTTATATAATGGTCTTTTGATGAAATTCTAAGATAATAAAATATAATTATACGAAAAAATTAAACCAACAATTAAATACAGGAGATTCAACTTCCTATATTTTCTAATCTAATGTCAGGTGGACCCGTATTAATACACTAACACATTTCGTAAAATTTTCAAGACGTTGCTTGTTGAAAGGCGGCGCTCATCACCGCCCTTTGTCTACCATTCCTCTAACTGAAGATCAAACCCACAATATACTCGTAAAAACATTTAAACAAACATACAAACATAAGCTACAATCTACAACACAACAAAAATTTAAAATAAACTCAAACACAGCTACGAGTATGCTACTTCTAAATTCCCCAACTCCTCAGCTAGGATGTACTACCCACATGATTTATTTGCACAATTAACCATGAAGTCCACGAACTTATGGGATTATTAAACCGCCAGGTATATGTTCTTAGCTTTTTAACATTACGTTCGTGAGGAATTATTCATGTTAGCTAAGTATATCTTTGCCTTTGTAAACGATTCGCTATATATTGATGGTACAAAAATTCTGTGGCATGAATTATTTATTTTGATGCATTTATTGTGTTAATATTTTTTGTTAAGTGGTTTTTAAATTTAATGGTTTATTTATGACTTCATGCTGTATCCTGGGTATAGCAAGATAGACAGAGGGAAACCTAGAGTTAAGACACTAATCCCAACTTTTCGCAGCTTCTGCCGAGGTTTATCTTAATACCAGAGCGACGAAATGAAAATAACTATTTTCTCAAGCGGGAATCGAACTCACTACCGTGATGTTTACAGCGACAATAGCATTTCATTTATAGAATTCGGTGAATTAAATAAAATTCAAGTAATACAAGATTCAAAGTATAAGACTTAAATTATAGAAACTCATGTGATACTTACAATGAATAACCACCTACAAAAGGATGAGATAAACTTTTATTTGCTAACATAATATACTGAGAATGTATCTTTAACTATTATTGATTATATCGTCACCTGTCTTAACCATGGTACACTAATGATATATTAGGCGCCGTTGGAAAAAGCTCACCGTGTACTACGAAGACTTGGACATGCTACGGTTTTTTTTTATTTTGATATAAAATTGGCTCCTTCGGCAGAACTAAAAGTTTGTTTACTTTAAATTTTCTTTTGTTATCTTTTGACATGTATTTTCATAATATCATGTTGGTGTAGTAAAGCATTAAATAAATATTGAATTAATAAATTTAAGGGAATCGTTTTATCTGCTTAATATATTGTTTTACACATATATACATAGCAAAAATGCTATTCCTATAATTATGGATTTATTTTTTAGCTCCTTGCCGTATTACGCACATAACAGGGTAGGCAGAGAGAAACTAGTGTTCATTCCATTAGTATCTACGATTTTACACTTCTTAAATAGAATTATTTTACCTGTACTATTTGCGTTAAATTTGGAATTTAAATAAAAATTGACATTTCTACCGATTAACTCACCACAAAATAATTCATTCATTCACATACATATACCAGTAAACAAACAATTTTCAATACCCTGTATATTTGTCCACACATATCTTAAGTAAAATTAATATAAAATTTAATCCTTAAAGTTACTAGAAACAATAATAAATGTAAATTATCAGAGAAACCCATTGAATGACAAGACTGCACGTCTTAGAACTTCGAGCCGACAATTAGAGAACGAACCGGTGGTAATTTAATTTTCTGTGCCCATTAAACGGCCAATTATAAAAGTTATGGGCACAACTTTACTGGAGTTCGTAAGTTCTTGTAACTCTTTCGATTTAACAATCGTGACTATTTTTTCGAAAAATTGAAGTCAGTCCTGGCTCAGGGGCACAAGCGTGCGATTGTAAGCGTGACAGGTTGTAGGTTAGAATCCCACTCGAAGAAATAATATTATATATAATATTTAATATTTTCATTTCTTCACTCTGGTAAGGAGGCAAAGCGGAAGTAGACGAAAAGTGGGTAATGGAAATGTCTTAATGGGAATGGAGTTTCTTAACAACGAATTCTCAGGTTTTCCCTGCGCGGGATGCGCATAGCAGGGTAGCAGAGGAAAAAGCGTAAAGACCCTATAATGCAAAAACAACAAAGCAGTCCAACAAAAAGCCTGTAATGAGTTTAATTCGCTCTCGCACACCAAAGAGAGCAACAAGTGTTATCTATACATATGCATGTAAACTGTATAAGATTCCAATATACTCGTATATCTATTTGTCCGAGATTCCCCATCTCATTTTTTTTCATGACGGAGTGACTCAACTAAACTAAACTAGATTCTTTCCGGCTACCATAATACATTGGAAAGAGGAGATAGAATAAGATCAACAAAAGACAATAAAGAAATTATCTATTCAAAGCTAATTATCTATTTCTGTGATATATACCAATCTAATATATCAGATAAATTGCTTCGTAACAACGGTATGTCAGTTTCAGGCTCCGAATACCAGAAGTGTTCGGCAACTTTGAAACTTTGACGGCATACCTCTTAGATGGTCTCTTGAAACAAATTTCTAATTGTTTGGCCACTTTCAAGTTTGACGGTCTCTAAATTTATACCCAAATGAATTATTAAGTGATTTTTGGGTATACTGTTTGTTGAATGTGAAGAATTTAGAGATAGTAATTTGATTTATTTGTAACACTCTATTTTAGTATCGTTTTTTTAAGCTTAACAATCTACTTAAAAAAACACGCTGTATACCGGGTAGGCCAAAGGAGTATCTCGGAGTCCCCATTCTTCGTCAAACTTTTGAGGTATTGTGTGTTCATAGTCTCGAAACTCAACGTCGCACTTTGCTTTTGCTAGAGTTTAGAAATCAAAATAATAAAGTCCCACGAGATGATGATGATTGATTGATGATTTAATATAATGTTTAGCAGAATATTCCCTCTAAATAAATTACTTCCATTTTAATTCACTTACGAACATCATTATTATCTTCATTAAAAACAAAATGAAGTCACATCACTGGTGAATAAAAATGAAGCAGCCAATGAACCAGTTCCATTATCACATCCGATTGTGGAAACGCAACATTACTTCGTATCTAAGATGACAAAAAAACACTTAATGATAATACGTACTAGGCTCCTTCATACAAATATGATATTAGCTGTGAATAGATATTTTGCAGCTGCTATACTTGTTTGAGATCGCCTTCGCGAACTTACCTGTAAAGAAAAATAATATCTTTATATAAAAATCTATGACAGAAACGCTTTGCAGTGTTATTTTAGCAGTAGTTTATTCTTTTTCCCTATTAAAGTTACTTACTCCGTTCCCTACGCAATATTCAACTTTTGAGACATGTTTTATCTATCAGAGCGGAGAAATGAAAATAACTTATAATCATGTCCTCAAATGGGGATCGAACCCACTTTCTTAGTGCTAATAATAATCTTTTACTTTAATGGCTTTAATGAAATCCAACTGCAAAAATTATATAAAGCTGTTTTTTTTTCAGTACAATATATTATAACGTTTCTACGCTACTATAAAAAATTCACAAAATTTAAATTAAATCAACTGATTGTAAATTTAACTCCCTATAACTAATACAACAAGACTAATTACTTAATTTTTTACCTTAAAAACACTAAGTTCCCAAGTTAATTTGAAATAAAAATTTCCAATTAACATAGTAATAGCAATCATAAGATGAAAAAGTAACCATATATTTATCAAATGCAAGGGATCAACGAGGACTGGCCCCTTAACCCCGTTCGTGAGTCAACATAATTGTCTTTACAAAACACAAATATTATCATAATTCACGCATTATCATATTCATTGTGCAGTACATCTGTGGAGCGTCGGCACGATTTATTGTAATAACCACTTAGCAATTCACTATTTATCTCGTTTAGCGGAAAAATAAATCGTAAAATAATAATCTTAGTAGGTACCTGTCTTGGCCTTAACTTCCATTTTATAATTAATATTTCTTGTGTTTGCGTATTTACGGTTTTTTATAATTTGTTTTTATTTATAATTTTAACGAAATACATTTCTTTCTCTGAAATTCTGAGATTCGAAACCATAGAGTTCATTGTTAATTTTAATGAATAAGAATTTCACTTCTTTGTCTTAGCATCGCTCTGCCTACTCCAGTATGTGCGGGATACAGCGTGAAGTTAATAAAAAAAATTACACCGCTCTCTACTTTTCGCCCGTTCAAAAGTCTAATAAAGTGGGTCTTGGTAGAGCGGGAAAATAGAAAAAATCATTCACCCAAGTGGTGATCGAACCCATAACCATTACACTTACAGCCACAAATAATACAAGACGCCATAAATAAATATTATACTTCAATTACAATTACGAATACTTATATAATAAATATTCGCGCACACTGATAGGCGTTTAGCCAACACACGCCAGCGGAACTGTTCATAATAATCCATCTTTGCATCGCTGTACAGAAATGGAACACTTATATCCAATCATTTAGTTTTCGTTTGCGTCATAATATTATATCGTGTTTATATTGGCATAGTTGGATCTTAATATGAGATGATCAGTGGTTTCGGGGGGAAGCGGTAGGGAGGAAGTGCTGTCTTCAGAACAGTCTGGTGTTAATTCGAGAATATTAAATAGTTAAAAGTAAAGATTTAAAAATAATAATAAAAACCTCTCCAAATTAAACCATTTACACTTTTTGTTACAGAATATTTTGTCAGAAATTGGGGACCTAAGTGTCTTAATATTGGGCTCCCTCTGCCTACCCTAAAATTTTTGTCTATCTACATTTTTGTAGATAGCTAAGAGAAATAATTTTTCCAGAATACCAAGCTTGGGAGAGGGAATCCTAATCATACTTTCCAGCAGCTGAAATCGTTTCAAATGAAAGGACGATAAAACGTTCAAACTATTCCGCATTGTATATGTAATTAATGTGTCTCAGCGATTTCTCATGCCACCATAATGTCGTTCCATTCATACTTGTCGACGTACTTGATTTGTTTAGTTTTCTAGAACTACCCACCTTTGCGTCTATTGCGGTTTCTTATTTAACTATTTAAACTATTTTAATAGATGCATTGGTCGGCTTTATGAGCTTGGGTTTTTTATTTGTTTTGGAAAGAAATATTTGAGGCCAGTAAACGCATTTTTTTAAAAAACATTTTTTTATCTACAACCTTGATCCAAGTATATTGTAAAAGTAGGCAGAAATAATCTCGAGTTAATATAGTCCGATCTACGCTTGCCACAATAAATCAAGACACCACGTGGTGAACTACGGAGCTCAACGACGCACTTTGTCTTACTTTGGGGGTAGCTAAGGTCAGATCTGTTGCAGCTAGGTTTTCCTTCAAGGCTCGGCGACGCTGTAGAGCAACGCTGGACGCTGTAGACACATGTAAAGGTTTATACAATCAAAAAATATGAGCGGGAAAAACCTTCCTTTCTCCTTCTCCTTCCCTGGAGTGAGAAATTGATCGTACGACACGTTCACAGTCCGAGCCATTTAAATAATTATACTTTGTTCTCCAATTCTCACCTAATTTCAGAATCATCGTTGAGTGGAACTCAACACCGCGCACAACCTACATAATAATATCACATAATACAATCATGAAAATATGCATAAATATTTCACCAGCACGTGTAATTCAGAATAATCGCGTTGCAGCTGGCAAGGTGCCTCATCTCGTGAATCTTCTTATTGTTATATATTTTTGTACGTTTGACACGAGACGTTTATCGGTGACGACCAAACTCTGAAAATATTACATGGCCACCAACTTTTGATGGCAGCTCTGTGTGAAATATGAGTGTAAGAATGGAAATTGAAATTGAAGGTTTTTGACGCGTTTCATTGATGTTGTTTAGATCAATTTGTGTTATTATCGTATCGTAAGAATTGAATTCATCGTGGCGTAGTGGAACAACGTATGACTGTAAGCAGAGAGGTTTTGGGTTCGATTTCTAATTCGGGAAATGAGTTATTTTAATTTCTCGCTCTAACAAGACAAATCACGGCGTCGAGTACCACAACTGAGCGTGTACGTAACTATTATTTCAGAAACTAGGCGAAAAGTGAGGAACGTAGTGTCGGAAATGTGGAATACACCGTCAAGCTAAAGTATATAGTAGAGTGTTATTTTTATATATTAAAAAAAATTCTAATAAATAATATATCTTTAAAATTTTATTTCATATTTTTCACATTTTACAACGAAACAAAACGATTACAAGATCACATATCTGTATACACATGTCTTATATAGAGAAACTCAACGCTAAATTTATTTAACCGCATATATTCCGCATTTAGCAAAGCAGCCCTGAAGAATCCGTTCGAGCATTCGTAAGACGAGATGGTAGAACTCAACGCCGTACTTACTCTAAAATGTCCCTTTTTCTTACGTAGCTATTTTTTTTTATTCCATAATTCCAACTTATTTCGTATCCATTGCACAACGATAGTTTTAAAAATTATTTGTTAGTTCCTATATTGCATACTACGTGTAAATAAATAAATGAAGCCAATCGTACATGCGACAGGTTGTTGAAATTAAATGTTTAACACTTTAATTTTCTCTCTCTGGTGTCGAGAAGATTTCAGCAGAATGGAGAACGGAGTGTCTTAACATTAGGTTTCCTCTCCCTACCCTGCGATGTGCGGGAAACAGTGTAAAATTGAAAAAAAAAACGTGTAAAATATTTCGACTACTAGTGAGTTCTTGTTATGACCTAATTGGCTCAAATGCCGACGGTTGCCAAGCGACGTTTGATTTTCTGTGACAGCTCAAAGCTGTCTGTTTGAATCCATTTATCTTTACACGTAAATCTTATTCTTAAATATATTTTTTGTCTTACTATTTTCAATATTTTAGGTGCTTAACACAAATGGTTTAAAAAAGGATAAAGTATCGAAAATATATTATCATATTTTTTAGTGCTCTTATACCTATTAATAATTTAAGGCCATTAATATGATTTTAATGTATCACAATAAAAGAAGAATATAGGTAGCTTATGTGAACTACCTAATTAATTTTTTATCGAAGTATATTTCAGTTATAATAATATTTACGAACAAAACATCTATTTTATCAGTTTATTATTATTTTTATTTTACTTACTACTAGTATTATTTCATCAATCATTTCGAATTTCGTCAGGCAGAGAGAGGAGTTCGGTCACTGGATGCAAACGTCATGAGCTTTTTAAAGGGATACTGCTTTGAGATCTAAATCTTCAAGGCGTAGACCCACATAGTAAATCCATGGAACACTAAGAAGTCCCATAACTCCTCTCTTATATTTCAAAAGTACTTCTTTATTATTACTAGTCAAATAGTTTTCAACAACATACTCTAACACAATTTTGTTGATTAAATTACAATTGATACTATCTCAATGTAGCTGTTTTTCTGTTAAGTATTATCATTAATTATAATACAAACTCAAATGACTTTTAGTAACGCAAATCATTCACGCGAGGCCTTGTTGAACTAGTCGATGCAGATGCAAGCAATGTGAATAAAACATTTAAGTATTAACTATTTTTATTAGTGAATTTAAATAAGGAAAATAATGTTTCCTCTCTTCTGAAATTAAACCAATTGTTGAGAATCGAACCCACACAAGCGTTGTAAATTACTTTATTTCGATATTCACTTGTTTTTCGCATCGATAGACAAAGATAACCTAATGCTATAATTTGTATCACCCCTACGTTATTATACTATCTTTAAAACGGTGCTAGGTTGAACTAGGAAATTGAAATGATACTTCACACTTAAATGTGTATAATAAACATATTTCCAGTCAAGAATCGAACCTACACTAATCGCATATACAATTAAAATTTAAAACAACTCCTAACTTTAAATCCTCATCGCAATTTCAATTCCTTTCGTCTGACAAAACCTTTAGCCTTTCAATATTAAATACTTCAGTATAGTTTTTGTATTATATAACCGTGTGAAATTTCTAGGTGTTTTTTTAACAATTTGCCGGTGCGCCGTCAAAAGGAATTTGATTAGAGTCGACTCGAAGTATTTTATAGCAGCCAGTGAGTACTTTAATGGCTTTGAACCTATATACGAAACGATATTTATTATTTTCTTGCATTGCTATAATTATTATCATTGATTGCTCGTTTGTCTTTAATGTTTTGTCAATTAAATTGTGATAAATTTAAATTGTTAATCGTAAACTTAAATTAATTTGGTTTTAGTATGTGATAATTCGAATTAGAGTTATTTTCGTATCACATTTTCGCTCTACTTGAATGGTTAAGTTCAAAATTAAAAGCATATGACTGTAAACGCGATAGGTTGTGGGTTCAGTTCCCACTCCAGAAAATAAAATATTTAATATTTTCATATGGCAAAGCGCGGCGTTGAGTTTCGCCACTTAAATATTTACACTTTCTAATCAAAATGGCGACGACGATAATCATTTACTTCTATAGAAAATATAACCTCAACCAAAATTGTTGTGTTTCCATACATTTTCACTTTAAAAATATATGCTTCATTGCATAAACAAATTAACTAAGACATCGACCGCAGGTTACAACGCTCCTGTCTTGTGTAATACACTCAGATACGAACAATCACATAACATTGAAAGATTCAAGGTGAAGTTTCATAATGAATGAAGTAAAAGCAAAATATATAAATTTTAGGTGAGATTATTTTGCAAAAATTCGTATAAATTTATAAAATTTGTTAACTGATTCTATATTAACAGTAAATTATGTATGGTATATAAAATTGTTTGTATTGAACTTGGCTCATTTACCGTGCATACAAAATTTATAATTTAACGTAGTCCTTTGTCTTCTTATTCTCTGGTAAGCAAATAAAAAAAATTAAGTTCTTTGAGTGACAGTTAGAACTCACAACCGTCGTTTTTATAGTCGGACGATGTGCCGCTACGCTACAACGGCTATAAAAAATATATATATTTACGTATGAACAACAAAAACATAATAGTTTTATATTTATTGCTTTTGGTATTCATTTACATAAAACTAAATTATTAACTATTATATAAACATTAAATAATAGAAAAATATAAAATGAATCTTGAAGTCCATTTATTATATTCATTTAAATAAATAAATGTAATGTACAATTATTTAACTAAGCATGTTTAACCGCGTGAACAGTTCAAATATCGTGTAAGTGAATATTGAATTTTATTAGATAATCTAAGTAAATATCAATATGGGAAGGACGAGGCTGTGACTTACAGAAGAAACAAGTATTAGAGGAAATACGCATTTTGATCGGTCATTATATGTAAGTAAATTACATATAAGCGTCACGCTTTTTCGCGAAATAATAGAGCGGAGAGTACTTAAGAGTTTATACATTTTATGTTCACATACTGTATGTCGAGTGGCGGAACCTAACGCCGCACTTTTTGTTACCACAGCGAAGAAATGTAGATAATTCCTTCCCCCAGTGGATAGAGAACCACACCGTTTACCTGCCCCACTTCGCCACTATACTACAATGCTTTATTTGCCTGATATCCATTAAATAAATAAAAGATTTCGAAACACAATCTTTCCAAACGAGGTTAAGAACTGCGAAGTCGTTTACTGTAGTTAATTGTTAACCGCAAATGGTGCACGCAAAGTTAACCCAAGACGTAAGTAAGCCGACCCCGTATGTTACTGGGTCAGTGTCCAGCAGAAACTTTAATGATAAACATCTTATTCGCAGAAACGCTAGGTTTCTAAGTAAAATGTATGTAGGTATAATAAATATACTATATGTTAAAATAATACTAGTAATATATAAATGTGCTTATTCAAATATATAGGGTTCTGTATGTGGTGAAGGCACAGATCGTGGACTTGATTTCCGCCACTCATTACGAAGTGTCTTAACACTGGGTTCCCTTTGCCGGTCCTGCGTACAAGTGATGGTTATAGGTTTGATTTCCACTCGATGTTTCTAAGATAAACGGGGGAAAGAGAGTTATTTATATTTACAAGTTAAGTTTTGGCCTATTATTATTATAATCAGACACTGTGCCACTGCACTACGACGGCCTAAATAATTAAAATTAACTCAACATATGGTCCATCTAAATATAATATTAAGTCATTAAATATTCGTATGAAACGGAGACATGTATCACTAAGCTCTCCGTATAGAAAATCCA
Organism: Heliconius nattereri; assembly: GCA_013403645.1. Lineage (NCBI taxonomy): Eukaryota > Metazoa > Arthropoda > Insecta > Lepidoptera > Nymphalidae > Heliconius > Heliconius nattereri. Next base: position 1,925,395 of record JAAIXI010000230.1, read on the forward strand.
TGCAGTAATAAAATGGCAGACGTGTCTACCACTTGGGGAAGGCGAAAGTGACGCGCAACAAGGTTACGCATGAAGAAATGCGTACGCGCATACGCTTGCGTAACCGTTCTGACGTTGACATTGATAATTCATAACGGTATATAATATATTATACATTCAATACTTGGAGATTATGTTAATTTTGTTTTGGTTTTGCACTTTAACGTTTATATTATATATACCGAAAGCATTGTATACATATTAGTAGTAGAAATGTTAACAAAAAGAAGTCTATGTTTGTTTAGCTTAACGCTGTATCCCACATAATATAAAGAGTTTCCCTCTATGTATCTGTTTAAAAGAACCCGTGGTCCACTCTCCGCCCAATATATGATACTTTGCACATTGAGTGCTGGAACTCAACGTCGCCCTATGTTTTGTCACGAACAGCAATTAATAAATAAGAGACAATAATAATAATTTTTATATTTCATAAAATCACTTACAAAAATTTATTATATTATAAAAAGAAAAAATAATAAAAAGACATAATCAAATCGTAAATTTATCCAAATTAAAATTCTTAGTTTAATAATATTCAACAAGCGTCTATACGACGCCGAATTCATCTATTGTTCCTAGCGATAATCTGCCCTGAGCTGGTCATCTGCCAAATGACCGATGAGTTATTTTCGTCTGGCGTGTTACTATCGTCCCAGAGTTTAGCTTACACTGGGAACCTTCAGTCGTAGACTTATTTATTTCATATTATTTACCTTTAGCATTGTGGTGAGTTTTGGCAAACGGTGACTTCCTGATTGGGTGAACAGTAAAATTGTATTGAAAATAAAAATATAGTCTTAGTTTTTATTATTTTATTTTCAGGGTTACGTATACTAATAAGAAATGACCGATACTTTATAGAGTATAACTGTGTTGTCTGTCTGTCAAGATCATTTATTTATATGATACTTTCCGTTGACCTACAAAAACTAAATGAGCGCATACGCCCGCAAACTTAAGTTTGTCATCTTTCATAAATTCTACTTCCCGTTTACCTAAATAATGAAATAGGTTCAGAACCCTACGTGGGCGAGTCAGACTTGCACTTGATCGGTTTTTTTATTTTAACCTGTATAAATACATTACACTATATAAATATAAAATAAATTGTGTCTTCAGCAGTAGAAATTAAATTAAATGAAATACGTTCCACTTTGACATTTTAAAATGAAACAGTTTAACATTGCAGAAGCAAATTATGTTAATCATTATATCCGGATATGTCCATACTATTACCAACCAAAAAAAAACAAGCTACAGAAACTTTTAATGATGCAACTATCAACTTCACTCAAGTGTTGAAACGTACAAAAATATATATAAATGTTAATATATTAGGTAGCTTATAAATGAATTCCGTTTCCGTTTAAAAAATATAAAAAGGCAGCTTCACGTGAAACAAAATGAGGAGAAAACCTAATTTAAAGACACTGTTCTCCGGTTTGCGCTAAAATTCATTCAGTGGCGGAACTCAACGCCGCCCTTTGTTCGTCTGAAAGCCAGGAAGTGAAAATAATTCATTGCCCGAGTGGAAATCGAACCAAAAATCATCGCGTTTATACTCAGACGCTATCTCACCGCAATACAGTGACCTAGCTACGTAATTTTATTTATATTTATAGCAGGATAATCAATTTAATAAAAAGAATAAGAAAAAAGTAATTGCCTTGAAAATATTTATTTAGAAAGACGCTATTATAGAGTTGTAAATTCACGATAATATTATAGCTTGGTCAGAGTTCAAATAGTATCTATTAAGAAAAATGTTTATGTTTACTGTAACAGTTTGAAATATAGAATCGAAGGTGGACTATAACTTCATGTAACTTATTGTCTTTGGCACGATATAAGAAAAAAATTGTTGTACAATAGTAAAAGTCATGTATAAGAAAATAGTGATTTCTGAAAACTTTATAAGCATTGTAAAATGGGTTTCTAATTAGTTTTTAGCTTACATTTTTTTTGCAAGAAACATAGCAGATTTTTACAAAATTTCCAATAAGACAATTCCGTCCTCCTCTTCTTTTCGTTTCTTCTATAGCATCATTCGCTTAAATGAGAATTGAACCTACAACAGTCGATATACAGTTACACGCTCGTGTCAGAGACGTAATCAATAAAGAATTCTACACATCCAACTATTAAATCTACATCCACTATTACATTTCGACATACAAACATAAAAAATCACCGATACAAGTCCAACAAAGTACAGTACGTGTCTATTTGTGACCGTCGTAAAACGTCCGTTGGATTTGATCCGCCACTTGTACTTCAAAGCTACTCGCGAACGAGGTCAGACCGGTGCGGTGGCATGTATCGAGTGCTGCATATCGACGATGATCCGTCATTATTGATGGTCGGAATTGAAGAGAGATTTTAAATGAGTTTAAAAGAGAATCACAGCTAGGATGTTGTTGAAAATAAACTAGAATTTATCAGAATTGAACATTCTAGAATTTAAATAAACCATGAAACATAATGAAATATTTTTAAGAATCTGAATTTCAAATTTTATAAAAATCGGTGGCGATTTAAGGATTTTTCCATACAAACTTTCAACCCCTTATTTGCTCTCTTAGGGGGAGAATTCTAGAAAACGATGAAACACGTATTCAATTAAGATACTTTTAAAAATCTAAATTTGAAATTTTATAACAATCGGTGCCGGTTTAAATTTTTTTTCCATACAAACTTTCAACCCTTATTTCCTCCATTTAGGGTTAAATTTTTTCAAAATCCCTTCTTAGTGGACGTCCAGATTACGAAAGTAAACATCTGTNATGAAACACGTATTCAATTAAATACTTTTAAAAATCTAAATTTGAAATTTTATAAGAATCGGTGCCGGTTTATTTTTTTTTTCCATACAAACTTTCAACCCTTATTTCCTCCATTTAGGGTTAAAATTTTTCAAAATCCCTTCTTAGTGGATGTCCAGATTACGAAAGTAAACATCTGTTCGAATTCCACGTTTCTACGCACAGCGGTTACGGTTATTGTGCGTGCGTCTTACCTCAGTCAGTGAGGACAAGTCCTTTTGTATATATAGATATTAAATATTAATATTTATTCATAAAAAAACATAAACATTGTTCTGTAATGCTACTGTCGGACAAATGTAATGTATGAGCCAAATGAAATGTATGACATTTAAGTCAATTAACTATATTTCGAGAGGTAAAATTTAAATTAATAGTATTTTATTTCTTTAGGACTGCCGTGACACGGGTCACACGCGTGTGACTAGAAACGCGACAGGTTCTGGGTTCGATTACCATTTGAAGAAATAAAATATTTAATATATTCATTTCCTCGCTCTGGTAAGCGTGGCGTTGAGCTCCGTTCCATTTAACGTCAAGCTAAAAAAGTCAAGCTCGAAATGGTCTTCTTACTCTAATCTAACTTCTTCCATTACAAAGGTTCCTATTTGATTTCAAAGTCCATATCTTATTACTTTTATACTAAGTAAAGATTCTACAGGTTTTTTCAATCTCTACAACAATGGATTTGCTTAAATTTAAATTGCATGTTTCGTTTCAAAGGGCGTCGCTCGTTTAGATTAAAGATATTTTTTGTCGATATTCTTAAAAATATTTAATAGAGGCACCGGTTTATATAATATCGATAATAATACTATTAAAACAAACGTTCACGGTAATTAATCTTATATGAATTGATGGAAAAAAACATTTAAGTGAACTGATATCAAGGTGAGACTGAGTAGTGACTGACTGTACATGATGCTTGTAGTTTTATATTAAAAATGCATTACCCAATATCTTGGGCTTGGGGCAATCTTCCATCGAATATAGAGAATTTTGGAAGATACCTTCTTTAGTAATACTTATAAGATTTAAGTTAGTGAGAAAGTAAATTTTTATTCATCGAAATTATATAAAATATAAACATTTATAACCATACTATTACGATATATACAAAGACAAAAAATACCATGGACGTGTCGGAGTAAAGATGAGAGTAAAGCTCATATAGAGCTACAATATTGCAGGGGCACGAGGATGTGACTATAACGCGACGCTTGTGGGTTCCATTCCCACTCGAATTTTCATTTCTTCGCATCAAGGAAATAAGCCCGGCGTTGAGTTCCGTCACACAATGCCTCGAAAAAAATTGGCGGAAAGTCGGGATCGGAGTGTCTTCACACTAGGTTCCCTATGCCTACCGTGCGGGATACAGCTAATGCGTTATGAAGCTAAAAATTTTAAAAATGCGTGAAAAAAACACTATAAACCACACAAAAATTAACTACAATTATCTCTAATAAGCTACAATTTTAAATTGTACACACAAAAAGATGAATCGTTACTCGGTTCATTATTGACACGTCAATTAATAGACGAATTGCGTGAACGAAACACAAAAGATATTATTTCTAACGCGAACAATTTAATTGGCGTTATTGGTATAATAATCCAGAGCCTCGGGTCGAAAGACAAAAACAAAACCATTGTTATTATAATAGTCTTTTGTTTCTACCATTTGGTAGCTAAAGGTATTATAATAAATTATAATATTTTGCTTTGTAACAAATCTTATTATTAAAAGTAATTATAATTATGTCAACTTTTGGTACTTTTTTCCGCATAGAATGGTAGGTAGAGGGAATACATTGGTAAGAGGATACTCCATTCTCATTAAGACGCCTCGGTTCTTCATTTTCCAGCGAAGTATTGAGTGGCAGAACTCAACGCCGCGCTTTGCATCTTTGCCAGAGCGAGAAAATTATTTAATTACTATTTTTTCGAGTGGGAATCGAACTGACAACCATCGCGTTTACGGTTCAAGTTTATTTACAAATAGATATTTGTAATTAACAATAACTATAATTACATATGTCAATTAATTACTAAAAAAAATAAAAAAAACGAATTTAAAAAGTAATTTACCTACATCTTAAGTAACCAAAAATAAACCATAGCCCATACAAAAATCTCTGTTATCACTAAAAATAGACACCGAAATGCATTATGTAAAATGCGAAGTGAACAATAAAGCACACCCTGTGTCATCAACGTCACTGCGCCACTGACCCAAATAAGAGGACAATGTCGCAAAATGGCCATACTGTAGATCAAGTTTACCTGGAAGGACGTACATTTTTAACGTGATTAAAATTAACTTTCATATAAAAATGTTCCATACATCTTTAGTGCCTACTATGCTTAAAATTTTGTATGTCAAAGGGAGGGAACTGGTGACAGACTACTTTGTTTTACAAAAAAAAAACTGCATGTTTAGGAATATTTTATTTTTAGGGTTCCGTATACCTTGAAAGAACTTTCGCTACTTAATCATGCCTATAGAATTGTTCCGATGTCATAACTTGCTTCTGCAGCTTCCTGCTATTTTCCGTATAGTACTGGAACCTGCGTTTCAGACATCTTACATCACTTTCCAGTCTCCAGTTTTTGATATATTACGTGTTGAGTGGCGGAGCTCAACGTTGCAATTTGGCAATCATCATCAAGTCTACCAAATATTTGTGTATATTTATTCAATTAACATATGTTAGGTGAGATGGAGAAGATTACCAATAAATTGAACCAGTTATATACTGATAGCAGTTGCATATGAGAGATATTATACAATTCAATTGTGGAAAAAGTAAGAAATAATAATTAACTAATGAAAAATAATGTAAAATGTTATTTAAGGCATACCTAATATCAAAATTTAAATAGAGAAACTAACTAACCTGTCCATTTCCTTGTATATACAGTAAACAACCGTAGCAGGTAATTACAGCTGTAATAATTAACTAGCACTAGCTTTTAGAATATACTAAATATTTTACAACCAATTTGTTATACTGACTAATATTCGTATGAGCGTGCGAATCGATACGCGTGAGAACTGTCAAATTCAGATTTTCACACTTTATTATTTAACCTCTGTGGTTAAATCATTTTGTGTAAAATATTTGTTTTATGAAATATTATGTGTGGCGCTAATATTGGTACAAAATAAATGTATATTTTATCTGTAGCTATATTATATTTTGATATTTTTGCAAGAAATGAATAAGCAAAAATGTATTAACTGTATTACGTAAACACATATCTCAAAACCAATAATCTCCTAGATAACAAACAAAACCATATTAAAACGTTTCGCATTTGTAAAATACAAATTATGCATCGTAAATGTCATCGAGAAAATTGGACACAAACATACATACATACATACAAACAAGATCTATTTTCAGGGAAATATGCACATGTTTACAAGATACGGAGTTAATTAGCCTGTCATGTTGTATTGAATGTCTTAGAGAATAACATCGAACCGCAGTCTTTTGTGTTATACTCACGTCTTTGAACTAATAATTAATTTCCTTCTTCACATTCCTCTTTTACTTTATTCATGTAAATTAATTGAGGTTAGTGGCGCAGGGGACCGAGCGTGAGACAGCGTTATGTGCGGGATACAACGTGAACCAAGAAAATTAATTAATTAATTAGTAATATCTAGAGGTATATATAAAAATCGTCTGTTAGCTAGTAACAAACAGACAACGCATAGCCGAAACTGCGCAGAATAGAACGCTGAAAATTAGCTTCCTTGAAAAGTGTAGAGGAACACTAAAACAGAGCCTGCCTGTAATTCCTACAGGGACGGGAAAAAAAGGGATTGTACAGTTTACACAAACAAAGCCCCGAGGCACAAATAGTATTCTATAAAAAACTAGATAAAAAGACAGATATTCTTAGAGCTTATAAAAAATATCCAACCATCATTACTCAGTCGTAATCAAAACCCCAAAATTCTTAGACATTTGGTGCAGAATAATAAAAGATTAATAAAATAAATCATATGTAATTCTTAAACAGAAGTGACCACGTTTAATAGTGAAGGAAAGAATAATATAGCGACGACCCGATTTTATTGTGGGTATTTTAAAAATAATCTCGCCCACGCGCTTAGGGCTTACGAGGCCCTTCCAGTTACTCTTGCACTGTCAACAGTGGCGCTAGGAAATGGGGCGGTTATCACGCGAGGAGTACTAGCTGAACTTTTAAGTTCTTTTATTTTCACGCGATTTCTTGTATTTAGGTGGGTAGATAGGGAATTTAGTGTTAAGATTTTGTTCTGTTTTCCATTTTTTTTCTTTAGTTTTAGGAAAAGGAGCTCAACGCTGTGTATTGTCTACACTGATAATTAAAATGTTTATGAATACGAATATTCAGTCTAGCGGGAATCGAATCTACAACCATCCTGTTTACATTCAGACGCTGTCTCACTGCGCCAAAACAGCGCTAACTTTTAAGTGATGTAGAAAAATGATGACTCATGAAAATTTTGTAGGCACTCAACCATAATTATGTTTCCCATTAAAGTAAATGCTAGTGGACTTAGCAAATGTGGTCAAGGGTGATTTGTAATTTTATAGCAAATGCTTATTCAATTTCTATTTCAGGAGTAAATGGACGTTTCCTTCCGTGATTTCTTTTTATATAATGGTTTTAAATTAAGTAAGAAAAAAAGGAAAAGAGACAAAACCTGTTCTGTTTTCTATTTTCTATTAATTTATAAAACATTTCTTATAATTAATTTTGATGGTTGTGTTTTATTGACCATATTGTATTCAAAATTGAAACAATTTTATATTGCAAGATACCAGAGAAAAAGATTACCCATAAATTCCTTCTGTCTTTCATACAAACGTTACGGTCACTAGCACCTCGTCCACTATCATGAACCTCTGGAGTGTCCTCATGTTTTTTACGCGTTTCCTCCAGTACCATTAATAATGTTTTTCTCGCAGATAAACTGCATTCTCCCCCTGCCTCTCTCACATCAACAAATCGCATACTAAATACTCCAACATAAATCTAAATCCGTCACAGAAACAAACAAACACACATCCACAAATAAAATACTAAATTTGGTATTTAAATACATTCTATTACAATCTGGGGCAGCCTGCAGCGTTAATCACTGTCCGCGTCAGCCGTCTCGATAGAAGAGATTGTTATATTTGTTATGTTAAATTTGTACTTCCGGTGCATCGTGTGTCTTTGAGATCGGATTTCGTCAGTGCTGTGAATATGTTGGTGTTAAATTTAAATTTACTGTGTCGTAATATGGAATGTTGATTTTGATTTATTTGTATTGGTTTTATCCTTTTCTATGGATTTGTTAACAATCCTATTTTTTATTTTTGAAACGCGGTATAAAATAATATATATATTTTTAATTGTAACGCACTCCCTTGTGTGGAAATGGAACCCATAACATTTCCCAGAAAATAAAGAAACAAAAATGTTAAATCAAATATACGTATGAAACCTATCAATCTATAAATAATTATTCGAGCTGGGATTAAAAAGTATAAGCGTCAAAGCATTGAATTCTAATTTCAATGACATTATTTATAGCCGAGTTGTTAGCGCGGTGCAAACGACGGGTTTTTATTTCGTTCTAAAATTTACAAGATCACATACAATGATTTCGTATAACAATTAAAATCCTAATATATATGTAGAGTATTTATATCTTGCTGTATCTTTTCAGATACAGGGTTCAGATCCCACTCGGGGGAATTCGGAGGCATGTAGGGGACGGAGAATCTTAAGACTAAGTTCCATCTGCCCACCTTGTAATAAGCGGGATACAACGTGAAACTAAAATAATTATAATAATAAAAAGAAACAAACTGCGCACACAAATAAGCTCCATGTGTTATTAAAACCTACAATCTTCACATTAAAATCACACACATGTAAAAATATTAGTATTAAATTATGAAATTCAACTATTTACGTTTCCCTTTGCCAAAGATACGGTTGCCTTGCCAACGTTCACTGTACTAAAACGTGAAAGATCAAGTATACTAAGTCAATGCTACAATGTTTTAAATGAATAATCAGCTTCACTTCACTGTATCCCGTATACTGCAGGATAGGCAGAAGTGTGTTAAGACACTCCGTTCCCCGCTTTCCCTCAATTTTTGAGGCATTACGTGTTGTGTGGTAGAACTCATCGCCGCTACGTTCAATTTTTTATACGTTTTCTAAATAAGTATTTTTCTTTCCTGTGGAATAACACTCTTAAAATGTCAAAAATATACCTGTTATTATTATCAAGCTACAACACTAACGCCGCTATAAATTATGAGTTAGCAGTTTAATAAACTTTTTATCCATAGAATGAAACGCAGGTGTTTTACAAATTTTAAATATAATATCAAAATCTTTCAAATAATATTAATTTATATTGTTTTTATCAGTAAATTTTATATATATATGTATATATATTAAATCCCTAACTGACTGAGTCCGAAGGAGGGAGATGTTTTTCGAGCGTTTGTATGTATGTTTATTTCTTTGACAAGCCCTAAAATATCCGTCCTCAACCGTTTTAGATTTTCAATTGATTGATTTTCAATTGATTGATTTTCAATTGATTGATGAGATTGATTAGATCTAACAATAAATATTAACATATTTTAAAACACACTGCCTTAAATGTAATTTTTACAGATTTTTTTTTAATTTCTCAGGTAAAATATAAATAATAAACTGACATTTTAGTATACGGGACACAATTTACCTTCTGAAACTAAGTAGCAGAGACTCTATGATCAGTTCGGAAAATTGCCTGAATTCTAAGAAATTGTGCAAGAAACTTTGTAAGTTCTTTTTTCAATCCTTTATTCCTAAGTCTAGAAGTTCAAGGTAAATTTATTGCAGAATTTTTGTTAAGGATAAGATTAAATATTGGGCTTAGTGTTTTTTTTTTCACATTTGCAATATTAGCAAGATTACTTATAACGTTTTAGTAAATAGAATAATCAAACAGCTTCATCGTTTTCCCTGCAAAGCAGTGCAGACGGAGAAGTCAGTGTCAAAACACTCCAATTTTTTAATTTCCTCTTAATTCGAGTCATTACGTTTTGACGCAATACCTCCACATTTTGTCCCATGGAAATGTAGTCATCAAAAAACTACCACCTGGAGATCTCTAATGTCTCTCTTCTAATATAACCAACAATCATCGCGTTTACAGTTAGATGCTGTTCCACTGAGTTACGATGCTCACATACTCGTACATTAAAAAACATGTACAAGGTCAGGTTTGTTGCGACTACAAGTACGCAGCTTCTTAATATAAACGAAAAGAGGAAACATGTGATTGATCACCGGCTACTCGTCTGATCTGTTCATTTAAATCACTTTTTTAAATTTTATCGATTTGTTTAGTTAATATTAACTATTTTTTTATTTATTAACTATTTTGAATTTTATTAATCTTTACCATTAATAATTCAAATATTGCAACAGATAATTAAAAAGACACAATTGACATAAAAAATACAATAATATTATTTCCTATTAGCAACAAAAATGTTATACTAAGTTTATTACGTTAACTTTGTATTAGAATAGTCTAATACTGATAGTAGTTAGTACAAGGCTACCGGCAGGTATTATGTGTTAATGTACTGCACACGATGCTTCATACTGAATAGAGATTGACTATAATAATGCGGTTTATAATGCATGTAGTGGTTCACGTTGTCTGTATGTACGTACGTAAGCGTTAAAACAAAATTAATATAATTATGTATTTATAATAAAAACGGACAAAATGATTTTAAAATAATATTATATTTGAAATTTCAATTCGTATTGAAATCGTTACTTTTTTTATTAAATTTTCGATATGTGCCACGACGCATTGAAAGCTAATAAATATAAGTGCAAAAGGAAAGAAACCTAACATACCGTAATTCACTAAAATAATATTAATTTACTTCTACAGAAAACGGGCAACCCAAATATCTGGACTTTATTACAAATTGAGAAAAAAATAACTTATATTTTAGTATCAGAAGAAAATGAACAAACACAAAATCTAAAAAATATGTGCAGCTTTCGTTATGTTTTTTTTTCTAAATTATTAAATACCGACCACATGTCCATAGTGACTAGATAAAATAATGAAAATGTATAACATTATTACCCAACTGCACAACACAAAGGAAGGTAATGTATGAATGAATGTATGCATATACATAATATATTTCTATGTGGCTTTATAGAGATCAAACGAACGAAACCTATTCTCCAACCAACGAAATGTTCACAAGGAGCCTCTTAGCGTTTACCTAAATATTAAATAAAACAGAATATATTTCTAGTACTTCTTATTTTTGTATTTTCATATTTATTTTTGAGTAAGCACACAGTAATGGTAATGTCACTCTTCATATATATATTCTGAAAAGCAAAGGCGATATAAAGTAGAAAATTACATATATAATTGTGTACATGGAAAAGGCATTAGCCGTAACGTATCGGTATTATTGTTTGGTGTTTAGGGAATTTTGATGTAAGTAAAACAATATAAATTCATTTTATATAAGATATAAAAATATTATATCATTTTACATAGTGTAGAAACACTCGGTTCAATTTTTGTATATTGAGTGGAACTAAACACCGATTTTCGTCTTAGCCGAGGGGAAAAAGTAAAGCAATTAATTCCTCCGAAAGAAAATCGAATACAACCAGTGTATTTACAGTTAGAAGTTGTATAGAGCAAAACGTAATTAAAAGTTATTTAAGAAACATATTATTTTAATATCTTAAGACAGTAGAATCAAAAATCAGTAAAGGCACTTAGTTACTTCTCAATATTTTTAGCTTTGGTCAAAATATTGAAAATTTATAGAAACAGCTAGAGGTGAACATCGCAAATTAGTTTAAAATAACTATTATATTCAAAGAAATCCTTGTAAATTTATATCCGGCAGCTTTGTTACAATGCAATCTAATTCTACATACCTAAACTAAACTGCAAAACTAGATTTTTTAGCTTTTCGATGTATCCTGCACATAGCAGAGGTAGAGGTATCCAGGCATTGCGTGTTGAGTGGCGGAACTCAACGCCACGCTCTGCCTCGTTACCCGAACCAGGAAATGAAAAAAAATAATATTTAATTTTGTTGAGTGGAAATGGAATCCAGAACCACCTGCGCCACGTCTGGTCTTAGACCTAGTTAATCGCGTATGTTTAGATGATGATGACTTCACTGTAAGCGACCACCATTTGACCACGAACTACTGTTCCCAAACATTTCAACTTAATACTAAATATATACGATTGAACCAATTATTGAAGAGTTTCATGTAAAACACTCAGTCCTAGCAACACTGGTAATTACTTTTGAAAATGGGTGTCGCTTGAAGCGCAGATCACGCTCTCATATTACACGTTTATTATACACAATACAAATAATAATGGGATGACGACACTCAGCTAAATTAAAATCTTTATGTTTCGAGTTATAACGACTTTCTGTAAAAGCGTTTCTTGATTAAAATGTATGAATTTGCGATTATTGTTCAACAAAAGTTTGCGTGTTGATTGTTAAATTTAATGTGAAGCAGTCTATATTTTGAATATCACAGATATTTTATTTAATTAGTTAATGTATAAAAACTTTAACAAAAGGTTTTATATGACAGAACAGTACGTCGACAGACGACAGATTCGTCACTAGCTCTACTTTCTTTGTCAAAATAAAACTATAAAATACAACAGCACTGTCTTAGCCGTGAGTTCTCTGTCTACTTAACTCTTGTAAGCAAGCGAGCGCTGCATGCAAAAATAAACGATTTCTAAATATCGTTATGTTAATATTAGTTTAGATGTTTAGATATATATATATATATATATATATATCATATTGCTCCCATCATATATCCACCATATATAGCACCAGTTAACGATGTAACGAAAGTATTTAAAAGTAAAAGTTTTGTATACATAATTTAGGTTTTCATATGTCATCGCTCGCGAAACTTCTGGTAAACGCTTGTATTTAATAAAACTTATACAATTTCTCACACGAATAGACATACAAATATGTACATAGAATCACTATACCGGGTCCACTTATATCCACAGATAATAACGTTAGTAATTCAAGAGGCAGTTAAAATAATGACAAATTGGGTTCTTTAACGTCTCATAAATAAGCACGTCTCTCAGCGTCTGTGCGTCGCACTAAATGTAAATCTTTACAATTTATGTATTGGTTTACTTCATTATTACCTAACAGTGGTGTTCGTGTAATATATGGTAAAATATAATATTATGTATGTATGTACATATGTATATACTGTATTATATAGAATAAGCGAAGTTTAAGCTGAAGTTACATTTGAGTCACACAAATGATTATAAAAGCAGAGCCAAAAAAAACCTATTGGATTCCTTAGGAATTTTAGGAAGTCTTATTTTAGTGTACTCCTAAACTGTCTGACCTACTTACATGTTTAAATAAAATTTAATCTTTTGCCCATGGAAATCGAACCTATAATCATCGCGTTTACAATCATAAGTATTCCCATTGGATTACCACGGGTTTTTCTATTATTGTTTATAATAAATATTAAAAATAAACGAATTTATCATAACATCACCATGCTGTTAATCATAATTTTAGTATCTAAGCATTACTTGGATATGCACCAAATATTTCTGGCGACTATAAACAACGTAAGTTATTGGTATTTAATTTTCAATATATACATTATGTATGTGTGAGTCCCAGTGTAACGCAACAGAGGGCACAGGTTCAAAGCCCTTTGAACCAATACGTTATTAGCAATTGTTTGTAAAATTTAATATTTTTGGTAAAATATGGCATGTGTTGTTCATAATTTTTGGGAATAAGAAAAAAAACAACAATCCTAAAAATCTATGCAAAGTAATTCTAAATATTTTCAAATATACTTGTACTAAAAATATAATTGAACGTTACGCCATATCTGGATATCTGGCGTTTAATTACCAATGTGAAAAACGGAGTGTCCTAAAACTACTGCGCTAATGATAGCTCAAACCACCGTGACGCAGTCAACATATAATGTCTTGAAAAATTGTTTCAACATTATGTGTTCCTCTGCCTACCCTGCTATAGAAGAAAAAGCTTGAAGCTGCATTAAAAAAAACAGTTTAAGTAAATTTCAATAAACAGTTAAACATTTCATGCTAATTTAGCACTTATTTCAGTATTTAAAGATAATACCCGTATGAGTTTTAATTTAACGCCAAAAGGAAACGCAAGTTGTTGATATCGTGGCCTTGGTACAAAATTTATAGCGCAGGAAGTCCTTACGTGCATTCGTAAAGATGGTTTGAATATTTTCATTATAATTAGACCCGTGGGTAATTGAATAGCTTGGGAAGTCTAGTAATTTCAAATATTTGCTTTGTAAATTTAACTTCTAGAAATATGTTGTATTTTTTTATTTTTCCTTTTTGGTTTACCTTCACACTGTATTCCGCATATAGAAGGGCAGGCTGGGAACATAATGTTGAAACACTACATTGCCATTAAGTTCTGATTTCCACTTTCCGCCGATAGAACTGAGATTGTAGAGGATACCTAGTATTAAGACACTCCGTTTTCTATACTCTATTCAATTATCTTTCATTAATCAAATCTACAACTACCATATTTACAATAAGGATGATGTGAGCGATTATACGAATCAAACCTATTACTGACAATGACTCACAATTTACTTACTTACCTTAATAAATGTTACTTACATACACCCCTTGCCGCTTAGGGTTAATAAACTTACACCAATATCACAGCAACTGGTCGTTATTAACTGTCTCTTATAAATATTATTATATATTAGGTACTTAAAATTTACTATTACATTTAATTTCCTGCAATTTTAATTATAAATTGATATAAGTACATCTAGATTGTATATTATTATATAGTTCATTGGCGTCAGGTGAGCTATGTTTTCTTAATAAGATTAAAAGAATTACATTTTGCAAATGAGATAAGGAGGACATCGTTGTACAGTAAGACAGCGTCCTACGAAAGCGTGATGTGGATTCAATTCTACATGAAGAAGGACATTTTTATCTTCCTCTTCTGGTTAAAGACAGAGAGTCCAACGCAAGAAGAATTTCTCAAATCGAACCAGTAGTTCCTGAGATTAGCGCGTGCGTAAACACACTCTTTAGCTTTATAATTAGATTTACAAATCAAGGTTAGTCAAATGTAAAATATATGCAAAAATATATAAACGCAAAAAATCATACAAAAATCCTCATTTAATTCCATCTTGATAAGCACCTATTGTTTTTACAATTACTTTTTATTAATTCTGAATGTATCTTCAGTCTCCAAGTTCATTGTTAGGACGTGCTAATGATATAAGATACTTAAATTAATTAAATATATACTTATATAGATAAGAATAGTTGACCGAGATTTTTTAAAGTTTTAGAGAAAAAGGGGTTTTTATTTTATTTGGCTGATTATTTTATTTTTTGATCTACTATGCCAGAGCCGTCGTGGTACAGGCCAGTGCTTAGCCTAGTATGCACCTTGGATAGCAAGGTAGGCAATTTGACCCGGGGGACCTAGTGTTATGACACTCCGTTCTCATTAAGACACTTCCCTTCCCTACTTCTCGCCGGATTCTAAAGCATATCGTGTTGGGTGGTGGAACTCAATGCCGTTTAGTGCCATCAAGGAACGTGTCATTTTTATATTATATGCAAAAGTTAAGGTCATTTTTTTGCAATTCGCAATTTTTAACACACATTAATTAGGAGGTTAATTACAGGATGTACATGTTTAGTCATTTATTTGTATTTTTCATTTATTTTATAAATTGTAAGCCTTCTTTCGGCCTAAATTATTTGCAATTACTCCTTATCTCTTTGAAATTAAACTTGTTTTAAAATAATTAACAAAATTATAATAATTAAAACATTAATTCATAAGCAAAAAACTAATTTGCTCAAGGTCAGCAATATATGATTGCGGAATCACATACAATATTTCGATTTAGTATCAACCTAGTGTTAAGACACTCCGTTCCCATTGAAACACTTCCATTATCCAGCTTCGTCCGAATTTTGGAGGCTACAAAAAATATGATTATATTATACTCGTATATTTCATCGAACTGCATTTACCTCAAGTTGATTTCTGATATAATTCATTAAAAGGTGCAACGTCCGCCGCTTCCTTCGTGCTTGTGTCCTTCAATATAATTTTTACTCCGTATTGCTATCATATGTTTAAAATGATAATAATTTTTCGATTTTATTTTATATTTTTCTTTATACACAAAGTTATGATTTTAACTTAATTTATTTGATGAAACTTAGACGTAAATTGTTTAAGGTGTTGGGTTCGACCTCATCGTCGGCATATAATAGTTAAAATAATAATTGATATCTGTCATGGTAATTAAATATTAAAATAACGGTTTCCCATGAATAGCTATAGAACCATGGCAATGGTTTTAATTTTCCTTCGTAAGTTAGAAATACACGAGTCGCACATTACTGGGTTCTTAACTTTCATTTTTCACCAATTTATTTAAAACGAATATTTTTTTTTTAAATGGGGAAAAAATTAAATAAGGCATCGTTTAGTTAATTAATGTAAACAAAAGATAAAAAAACCGAACTAAGGAACAGAATTAAGCTTAGATTAGTAGTCTATTAATACATAATAAGTAAAAAAGAGAGTAACGTCACTAACTTACTCTACCTACTCTACAAAATACCGAAGATATATATATCTACCAAAATATACCAATTAAACCAATGAAACTCAATTTTCAATAAATAGGAAATTAGCGGTAACTGGAAATACAAGTTTTGGGTGAAGTTGCTTTTACCAATAAATATGTTTAATATTATGCAACTGAACTGAATGTATAAGTATATTTTTTTATTTATATTAACAACGATTTTTTATACGTTTTTTTTAGTTTCGGACCAAGTATTCGCATATACAGAGTAGGTCAAGGGAAGATAGTGTCAATACACTCCATTCTCCGCTTTCTTGCGTGTTTCACGGCGAAAATTAATGCTACGCTTTGCATTTCAGTAGTGGTGAAATAAAAGTAATGCGTTCCACCAACTGTGAATACAAGGAGTACAGAAAGCTATAATAATATAAAAACTAATTTACCCATAAAAACATTACAATTTCAATACAAAAGTTATAAATACTTTTGAGTTTGCCGCTAAAAAATCTTAATTAGTTAATATTTTCTTTAGAAACAATTCGAAAAGTCGGTCCCGGTAAAACCTTTTTCCAAACGTATTTTCGTTGCTAATCCCCGGGAACCAATTAAATATTTTTAAATCTCCTCAATGGCTGAGCAAGCGAAGCGATGGAAAAATTAACGATCTAATTTTAGCCCATAATTTGGGTTTCTATTGAAACGAATTTTTGTTTAATAAAGGAATATTAGGAGCGTTTATATTTCAAATTATAATAATATAAAATTTAATTAGATGGATTGTTAATGGGAGCTATGGTTTCTGTGGTCACCAGTGTGTTTTTTAGCGCGTTGGGTCCCGAAGTTTACGCGAAAAAATTCGCTAAGAATATGAAGATTCATGAAACTATCTTTCTATCTCATCAAAATACAAAATTACATATCAAATTCGAAGTCAAATATTCGAAATTCATATTTCTAACTACGACAGTTAATTTACTCAAGTTAATTTAACTACATATTTACATATACTTATAGTTAAAAGTCAATATCATAGCGACCTTTAGTCAGCAATTACGATAGAAAACATAATATTTTACTCTTATATAGCGGCAGTGACTTTTCGACACTCATTACGTACTTGACGTGACTTATACGTTAATGATATGTTTTTTACTTGATTGCAGTGACGTTACGAAACATTGGTAGGTATTTAAGGATGTTTTAATATGGTCATATATTATGTAAGTCTGCTTAAATAATAATATGGTGGAACGGAGTGTGTTGACACTCTGAGACGCGTAACATCGCGAAGCAAAGGTAGTGGTGCTACACCACTCTGCTCCCCACTCACTGCCTTATTTTCGAGTTATTGTGTTTTGAGTGACTACCTTACGTACCTTGTGACCAGAGATAGAAAATGAAACTCATTTCGCCCGAGTGGTAATCGAATCCACGACCGTCGAGTTTACAGTTGACACGGTCTCACTGAGCCGCGATGGCCTCATATAAAATAACAATACTATAATATAAAATGGCGCAGCTGCTTCAGATGTAAATCTTCACACACATTCTACCTATAAATAAAAATCAAGAATAACAATAGGTACATAGGTATAGTTTTAGAACAAAAATGTGTAAAATTTAAAGTTACATTTAAATGATAATTATTTTGTGGGCGAGTTTTAGTATTGTGTGATGTGAAGGAATTTTGTAAGAGAGTTTTAAAAAAAGTAAAAAAAAAAAGGATATAGGTTTTTGTTTGTGTCCTCGTAGTGTCTAGTGACTAGAGACAATATGTAGAGGTGACAAAAGATTCAGTGTCTTGCCATAAAAAGACTATAAAATTATGATTAAATACAATAAATGTAGAGTTCAATGAGCTATATCAGCTATACAATGAAAGTTTTTAATATACTAAATATAGGTTACATATAAATATGTAAATATTTCACACATACGTAACTAAACCACGTGCCCAAAAAAAAAGCATTGGCAATAGAATACTTCAAGCCATCAGAAGACAAAAGGTAACCTACCTACCGATCGTACAGAAGACGTCTTCTTAAAAATAAAATACGGCCAGCTCGTCGTTAGCCAACTATCTGTCGCTGTAGTATTAAAATAGCTGGTGTCCGCCCGACGCTGCAGACAATACCGTTGACTGTTAGACTGATTGTCTATTTCTAGTTAAATTTTACTATTCGCTATTACAATGTCTTGGTTTTTAACTGACGATGCAAAAAGTAGTAGGTTGACGTGGATATGTACATACGTGTGTATGTGCCATCATAAGTCCTAAACGGCTGAACAGGTTTTGATCTAGTTCTTTTTTGTTTGATAGATGACTTAATCGAGAGTGTTCTTTGACATGATTCAGGAAAACATTGTTTTTTTAAATACTAGCTCTAAAACTAGGCAACGTCTATTAAGTTGAGGCATCACACCAGTTATTTCAGTGCATCTATGAACCTAATGTTCCAAATGAAGCAATTGAAATGTATCTAAAGTTTATAGAATAATTTATTGTTTAAATAATTAATTACTAAGTAGAGTACACTAAAAAAAAAAAATTTATACAGTTTAAAATGTTATAAAGGCTAGGCAAACATCGTAGCGCACTATATGTAAAATTACTCACAGATTCATTTACTTATTTGAATTTACACTTAGTTAATTAAAATGTTGGAGCAAATATATAAATGAAAGATATCGAGCAAACAAAAATATATTTCATATCAACATTCAGAAAATTGAAACAAAAACGCCATCAAATATCGAAAATACATTAATAAAATTGAAAAACAATGTGTATGAGTAGTGTTTTGATATCAAAATAGTTTATATTCCTTTTATCTTAACGCTGTATCCTGTACATAGCAGGCTAGGCAAAAGGAACCTGGGAACCTTGTGTTAAGATATTCCGTTCCCATTAAGACATTCACGTTCTCCATTTTCCGCCAAATTCCAGAGTGAGGAAATGAAAATATGCAGAAAATATTTAATTTCCTCCAGTGGGCATCGAACTCACAACCTGCCGCGCTTACAGTCGCACGCTTGTGACCCTGGGCCTCGACTGGCCTCACGAATGTTGAAACTACATAAAGTAGTTTCAATTAACAAAATTGAAAAACAATATGAATTAGTATATAATAGTGTTTCGATATCAAGGTAGTTTATATGTAATAAAATATTACCCGCATTTCCATACGTAATGCGATAACGGAGCTCGATAAAGCACGAATAAAGAGTTTAATACCTATGTATATGTAATATACGTTTTGAATTAAGGATTTTATATAATAAAAGTATTAAATTTGTATTATAATATATATTTTTTAATAAGCATATAAAATATGATAATATTGTAATCGTCAATCCATTATTTGTGGTTCCTTTTAAATAGAATATTAATTTGTTCATTGTACATTTTCATATGTTTATATTTATTTAGTTAATAATGTATTAGCTAAACCTAATAAAGTTTTACCACGTTTTAAGTTTTCATCTTACATTAAACTAAAACAGATTTTTTTTCTTTTTATTTGCCGCATTTAGCAGGATCGGCAGAGGTAACCTTTTATCAATACTCAGTTTAACTTTCTCGAAACATTGCATACTAAGTAGCAGCACTTAACACCCTTCAACTAGGTACTCCCCTTGAGTGTAAATCGAACCCATTACCATCGCGTTAACATTTAACATACCGCTGTGCCACGTTTCGATATTCTTATACAAATTAAAAATATAGAATATATTTTTTGGTCGATAATTTTATTCAGTTACTTTTAAATAAAGTTAAACATATAAGTTTCGTTTATACTACATACAGTACCTACCTACTGTGTTTAAAAACTTAAAAGAAACAAAAGTAAACTACACAAAAAAACCAACAATAATTTCAAGCAAAGCTCTCTCTCAAACAATTCAAGATATCAATGAAACATATAATAAGTATAATTAAAAATCACTTTAGTCCATACAAAAAGCGCAGAACAAGTAGGTATTTATTGTGAAAAACTAGAAATGCCAAGTTGATATACGGCTCGTAAAAAGTTATCCAGGCCGGCGGGTGACCGTCTTTAACCTGTTTACTACGCAACCTGTAGCTCTGGTATATCAATTCTTTTGCAATCATATTAAAAAACTGTCCATTATTACGTGTTTATATATATTATGTGTGAGTATGGTGGTAGCGGGTTCAAATTTTAAGTGCTGGAAATTTGATTAAAAATATATTTTCTGGTTAGGTGATTTTGTAGGTTATATTGTTGTATTATTGGCCGATATTGAAACCGATTTGAATCTGTAGCACCTCTGGTGCTGCACGGGGTCGTGGGCGGCGGTGATCACCGCCAGGTGACCCGTACGCTCGTTTGCCTTGTCCTTTTTCCATAAAAAAAAAAAAAAAAGAATACAATTTTAGTGCTGAGTTTTATTTTCTTGTTACTAGAGCGATAAAAAGAAAATACCTCATTCCCTCGAGTAGAAATAGAACCTATAACCGTCACCCTTACAGTCAGACGTGACGCTACGACACGATGACCTCAATCAACGATTTTCGTTAAGCGACTGGGGGGTCAGGGGGAGACAGGGTATGAAGTGAAAAAAACGTGAGGGAATCTACACTAACGTCTTTTTTCACTATTCCTAAGAAAAAGCATAATATTAAAATTGTAATAAGTAAATTAACTTTCATATTAACGGTTAAAAGCGGCGCGTGTATATATTTTATGACGGGAACATCCAATAAATTATATTAAAAATAGATCCATTTGATGTTCACGAAAGTTACGTTGACTGTTACGAGACTAATTGTGTAAATTTGAAATTTCATTTCCTTTTTATTTTTAGGTGTGTTTAATTTGATATTTTATTATTTTGTTTCTTTATTCATCTATTGTTTTCAATAATACAGGTATAGATAATGTAGTGATCTGACACTATTCTTCTTATTTACGATTTAGCAGGTGAAACAAAAGAAAGTATCTCGAATATGAACATGCCCTTTAATATAAACCCAACTACCGACTTAAAAACTATCAGCGTGTAGTATTTATTGGTAAATGTTTAATAGATTACGCTAATATTACTTAGAAAGCTATAAAACTTAGTTTGGCTGAACGCTCTAAGCTCAGAAACATTTGGTCCGAATTGTAAATAAAAACACGTATTTCATCAATAATTCATTCGATGCCTATCGTCAAGTACATGTTCAATTCTTGACGTTATAAAATGATTTAAGCGAATTTATTACTATCTTGTCACTTTAGGTAGGAGTCTATAGACTTAAAGCCCCATAAGATTATAGAGTTCCATAATGAATAATATATGAAACAAAAAAGTCATCTTTTCATTCGATATTAAGACATTAAGTCATACATAATAACTACTATAGAAGCACTTTACGTGTTTTTGCTAAAGGTAATTACGCCTTCAGGTTTTTGCTTTTACAAAGTTTTGTGCTCCAACAAAACATTAGTGTTGAGTAATTGTGAGTTTTCACATGAGTGATATTGAAAGAAAAACTTAATTTAGTTTGTGTAAATAAACATATAGTTAATATATACATATATATCACTAAATATATTACTAAATTAACATATATACCTACTAGTGATTTAATATAATATTTTAACCTAGTAATACTTTAAATGAAACTCATAAATTGGATTAATCTCATATAGCTGGACTCTAATTAGGGAAAATCTACGCAATTAGTTTCACACTATCCATCAGCATATAGCAGGGAAGGCAGAGGGAATATGGGAGCCTAATGTTAAGACACTCCGTTCTCCATTAGGCTCTGTTTCACACTTTCCGCGGAATTCTGGAGGCATTGCGTGCTGAGTGGCGGAACTTAACCACGCGCATTAGGCAATTATCGAAGATATAAAATATGAACATTCTAAATTTTATAGTTGACCATGTGGACGACCGACAATGTTTGTAGGCTTCCCGCACATAGCAGAGTTGGCTTAAAACGAATTCAATACTGAGTGGTGGAATTCGAAACATTTTGTTTAATTAAAAAGCAAATATTTAGATATGACAGAATATATTTAAATGGAAAAGAATATTCTACAAAATTACGTTTACAATAATTGAAGGTAAAAGGTTTTAAGTACGTGTTTTTATCTATTACATTTAGATTGATACTAATGAAAAATTTTTTTTTAATATTATAAAAGAAATTAAGCATTAAAATTATAAGACGCAATATATTATGTACGTAATAAATTTATATAAAAATATAATATGTAATTATAATGACTATAAATGCTTACCAATTTTTGTAGCACCGAAAAAGAAAAAATCACATTAAAAATAATGAGATATATTTTTCTTCATAAAGTAGATAATAATTTTGTTTAAATGTTCATGAAAACAGTGTGTATATCAATTTTAATACTCAACAATTTCCTGCAATCAAACTTCACTCGAACTTTTTGCAAGCTTTATGAAATATTGACTGAAAGAGCTAATATTTTTCAGAATATCTCGCAATTTCGCCATTCGAAGAACAAATAATAAAAATCTCTTTATAGAAATGGTAACAAAAATTAAATTTCAATACTCACGTTGAATGTAGAGTCTCGTGAAAATCCGTTCGCCTATCGATTCTGTTATAATATATCACTAAAATCCCCTTGAACACGACTCACACAGTACATAAACACACAAACATAAAAGAAAATATTATAAAAAAGATATTTTATTACAATTTTAATTGAAAATCCATAGAAATCGTAATCGAACGTAAATTTTCGCGGGAAATGTGTTATAACGTAACACGTCCCGCCCACGTGACGGTCAGAGAGCAACTAAAGACTAAAAAGCGGATTCACCTGCAATGCGTGCGCTGATCGGTTCGGACAGAGGAAGATGGAACTATATTATTTGTATTGGGTTGGAGAGGGACCGATATAGAGACACGTGCTCACCCCCTCCCGTAGGGTGAAGCCGGTTTCAGGAAAGTAGTTGGTATGGAATGAAAAGTGCGTACACTGTATTAAAAGATGGAACGAATGGACGTGATTTATTAAATTTTATTTCTTGTTTTTGTTTATTTTTAAATAATAACTATTACTAATAAGTATTTTTGTGACTTAGTATGGGTTTTTTATACGGATGAAATATTCATTTTATTTTGTATATTTAGTTAGCTGTGGCGCAGCGGTACAGCGCCTGATAATAAAGATGAGGTCCAAGGTTCGATTCCCTTGAGAGAATGAAAAGTGGCCAGAAAGTGCCTTAGCCAGAAGCCTTGTAATACACAAGACTCGTGAGGTTAAAATATGTTTTGTTTTTAAATAACGTTATTTTAATACGTGAAAATAATTTCTTCCCGGTATGGATATGTATTGTATTCAAATCTGTAAATGCAGATTATTATTGTAATCAGCTACTTGTGTAGGCATCACAAATTTTATTGATAAAATGAATATTCTTATTTTTTCAATGTAAATACTTAATAAATATAATGTTTAATATATGTGCAAAAAGTCTTAATACTCTTTTAAATATGTATTACGTATTAAATTTTGACAAAAAAATAAAACAATATTTCATTAAGAATCGCTGTCCCAGCGACTGTAAATCCGATGGTTATGGGTTCGATTTCCGCTTGCGGAAATGAATTATTTTCTTTCGTAGTAGAGTTTCGCCACTCAACACCTTTTTATCCGAATTTGTCAGAAAATAAAGAACAGAATGTCTTGACACCAAGTTATTTGGCGTGAAACTACGTATTGAAGATTCATACTAGCTAATAAATTATGATTATAAAATAGGTCACGTAAGCTGCTAACAAAAACTTTGTACGCAATTGTATTTATATATATACACTATTTTATAATTATACTTTGCAAATTGGCCTTGAGCCTCATTATAAGATGTAAGTTTTTCATACATTTTTATAGTGTTAATTCAAATAATTTTTTGATATCATATAATCTTTTACGTATATTTCTTAATAATGTATTATTATTTGATTTTTATATAATGTGATGTATTTTGCATAAATATACAAATTAGTATGATGTATGCCAACGTCATGGTACAGTGTACACTCTGTCCGTCTCATTATTTGAGGTAGACAAAGCGCGGCGTTAAGTTCCGTCATAAGACAAGATGAAATAAAGTATAATTTAACTATGACATTGTATGATGTTAAACGCTATGATTGTGGATTCCACTTTCGTTTAAATTTGGAGGAATGATTATAAAAATTAATTTGACGTACCAGAACGGTACGAAATGTTGAAATGAATGCTTCGAGAATTTGGCGGAGAGTGGTAAACGGAAATCTTAAAGCAGAATGGAGTATCTTATCACTAGGTTTCAAGGTTACCTCTGCTTACTAACCGGATATAGCGTGAATCTGGTACAACAAAGCACCGATTTCAGTTCCACCAAAAAACCTGCAATGTTTGTTGAATATGAGCGGAAAGCAGAGTGTTTTAAAGGAGTGTTTTATCTTTGCCTACTAAGAAGACGAACAAATAATGAAATATATAAGCAACCAATAAAAATCAATTCCTCATATTTCCTTCGTTTGACTAAAGTAATTGACAAAATGATTTTTAATTGAAATATCGCATGCAACACAAAGGCAGTTCATCCATTAAGTCTTTTGACTCCTCGTATAATTATAAGAAACGTGTTTTAATGTAATTCACTGCATCATGAGGCTTACTTACTGCTGAGGTCATGCCATTACCTGTATTAAAACAAAAATTAAGTTAATATTTTTTAAATTATGATATTTTTTTACTAATAAATTATAAACGTTAAATTATAATATGTTATGGTACAGTATCTAACTGTAAAGACAGTTGTGGGCTAGATTTCTACTTAAGGGAATGGATTATTTTCATTCTCCTCATTCTCCCCTCTCATTCCTCTCTTCTGATAACAAGACAAAGCGCGGCGTTGAGTTCCGCGTTTTTTAAACGTCCATTTGGATAGACAGACATTTATGAATTATACCAGAACTGCGTCATACAATCAATTACTAGTATTAAAATAAATATGACTGAATATTAATAAAACATAAACTCTCCTATATTCATAGTTATACTAAAATTAAACTAAAAACTAAAATTATAGACGCAGTACAATATAAACAAAGCTTAAAATGGAAATGGGCAGGTCATGTTGCTCGGACAACAGATAATAGATGGACAAAGCGAGTCACCAAATGGAAGGGCCCAATTGGCAAAAGAAGATCAGGAAAACCTAAAGACCAATGGGTAGACGACATTCAAATAATTGCTGGAAAAGAATGGGTACAGACGGCACAAGACAGAAGAGAATGGAAAAATTTGGAGGAGGCCTATACCCGAAAAGGGGCTATGTCTTGAACATACTCGTATATTTGTTATAGTTTTAATTTTGTATTTTTTGTATTATCAAGTCATAGAAATAAAGGCTTATTATTATTATTATTATTATTATATTCATAGTTTCTAAGAATTTTAAATCGAATCAAGTTGAGGTTTTACTTGTATATTAAGAATGCTAGAGAGCTCTCTATCATAATATAGAGGTATAAGTATCCGGATTTCAGTATATTTCTTTAACTCACACTTTACCTACTGCTACATATTTTTTGAGTCCATCATTGTATTGTGAATGTGTTAATTTGAAATTCTGGCGTAGAGTAAGGAATAGAGTAGCATATAGAATGTTTTATGGCTTCACGATGCATCCTGCACAAAGCAGTGGAGGTAGAAGGAACCTAACCTAGGAAACTAGTGTTAAGACACTGTGTTCACCACTTTCTACCGAAATCTGAAGGCGTAATTGTTACGCGGCGGAACTCAACACCGCATTTTAACAACTTCAACATAATATATGAGATGGAGCGTGAAATTGTAAGTATTTCTTTCCATTGCTATAAATATATTCCAAATTTACAAAATATAACAACGTTTTTACTATAACATTCTATTAAAGCAAAACATAACATTACCTCGTGTACTACAAAATATTTATGTAAATAAGAAAATCTACTTATTATTGACTTTTAGAAAAACATTGTCGTGACTTTAATTGCACGGTTAATGCATTAATGACGTAATCAGATGTTAGGTCATCTATACTTCTATAACTACTAATATTACGCGAATTAAGATGAAGAGTTTGTTTGGTTTAACGCGCTAATCTCAGGAACTAAGTTGAAAAGTTATTTTTGTGTTTGATAGTTTATTTGTAGAGAAAGTGCATAGGCTATGTTTAAGGTATTTTTTAAGCTTCATGGTGAATTTTGCACATATTAGGATGGGTAGAAGGAATCTAGGAGCGCACTGGTAAGACTCCGTTCACATTAAAATACCTACTTCCTTCGAATTTTGCCGCCGAAAATTTTTAAGTAACGAAACCCAACGTTTCCAGAACGAGAAATTAAAATTTCAAATATTTCATTTCCTATAATGGTATTCGAACACGACCTGTTGCATTTGCACGTGACTGTAAAATATTTAATATTAATATTAGCTTGATACCTCCACTCAATGTTAAGATAAATGGTCTTGACAGACGGACAACACAGTGTTTCGTTTTTGCCTTTTGAGTACGGAACCCTAAAAATTAAAAGAATATCCCGTGAACCTTGCACCTACCACTATCGCAAATATGCAAATATAACTTATATAAAGAAAACACAAGTACAATACTATGTTAAATTATAACATTCTAGTCCAAGGCTAGGTTTCTCGATATTTATCGTTTAATAGCTCGAGTTAAGTAATTTCAACTTAACTACATCATTTTTAATGCAAAGAAGTATTGAAGTTATATAAAATACTTGCTTTTTCCCATGACTTCACCGCTGTCGCCAACTGAAGATAACTAAGGGTTGTCTGACGTCCGGCTGTAAACGTCACAGTTATGAATTAGACACCGACACGTGAAATGTACAATATTTTCACGATAGTGATTTTATTTATAAACTTTGAAGTGAAAACTTAAGCAGAAAATAAATTGAAAAAATCGATTTTTTAAATTTAAAAGTATAAAAACAAAGAACAAAATTATGAAAAAAATATATTTATAATTTATTTCATTCAACATTACTGCATATGTCCGAAAACTTAGTTTTTATTAGTTCCTTCCTATATGAAATTAATACAGAACTTTAGGTGGGCGTGTACGACTCGAACTTGACCGGTCTTATTATTTGGTTAATAAATAGTATCATTTCCAACTCTATAACACCGAAATGTTTTTATCTACTAACGATAGTGTCTGTTCTACCATATGATTTGCTTCATTAGGGTTGTCTCAATGGCATATGACAAATATAATATAAACATTAAGTTGTCTAATAAAACATCATGTAATAAACGATCCGTGTTGAGTGGCGGGAATTAACGCCGCGTTTTGCCTTTTTATCAGAGCGAAGGAAATTAAAATATTAAATATTGCATTCCCCGAGTATCGAACGAACGACTCGTCGCGTTTACAGTCGCATGCGTGTGACCTGGATGAATGTAGAGTTTTAAAATACCTATTCCGCAAAGATTTTACTTCTATTTATGTTTCACATTGTTAAAGTAACTTACTTACCTACTGTAGTTTTAGTACAACAAAATAAATATTTAATTATTATTATATTATATTTTATTAACTAAAAAAATCAAAACAAAAAACTACATGCATTTTTATAACCTTTAAATCAAATAAATAAATTAAATTAATTTCTTAAACTAAAATATAAAAAACATGCAAACTCTATTTCCAAAGTGACAACCCTAATAAATAATAAAAAAACATTGTGAGAAAAACTGCATGTGCGAAAGTTCCGTAAATACGTAACATCGTGGATGTAGTTTGCCAGTGAGTTAGGAATTTTCACACTAAACAAAACTACTGTATCTCGGATATTTATGCGTTTCTAGTAGTGGCAAAATAGATATAACCCAAAAAATTCTAAGACTTTATATAATATCTTTTAATTTATAAATAATTAAAGTTATAATATGTGGCACATCGTTTGATCGTAAACGCGGTTGCGGGTTCGATTCTTACTCGGGGACAAGAAATATTTGCATTTTCTCGCTCTAGTACAAGACAGAACGCGTGGTTGAGTTCAGCAACTTTCATATTCACCACGTTATGTCTCAAAAATTAGGCGGAAAATAAAAAATGGAGCGTCTTAACACTAGACAGAGGAAATTATCTGCTCTGTAATATGCGGGATACATCGTTAAGCTAAAAAAAATATATATTAATTTTGTCTGTTAAAATATTAAATATAATTTCATAAATGAACAGGACTTGTCACAACTATGTATAAGATTCACTGTGGCGGGGTGTAAGCTTAAAGTTTTCATAGCTTATAGCGCTTGGATATACTGTCTTAGAGACGTGACATATAATATTTTCAAGTTAATAAGTTTCTAGTTTAAACCACTTTTAATAAATATAAAGAATATTATAAAGTACAATGACGAAAAATTGTGTTTAAAGTTATCTGTCTAATTTGGTCATATTGAATTAAGTGGTGTATTCTAGCTCTGCTCACCATCTTACTCTATCAGGGCAATGAAAAATAATATAATTAATAGAATAATCTAAAACTTGGTGTCCGGATTGGTGGTTAAATCTTGCGTTCATAATATAGTTTTTTTAACTTTACACAGTATTTCACATATAACAAGTTTGCAAAGGGAACATGAAATAATAATAATAATAATATGGTATAGAAATAATAATGATATTCTAATATAACCAAATTCACAAAATTAAACAATATATTTTTATTTAATATAATGAAATAAAATATTTAATATAATTAAAAGAAAATATATTCGTTACTTCTCAAAGAAATCGAGCTTACATCTCTTTTCTTTGGAAGAACGGATTCGAGCTCTTTGATCTTGTAGCTAAAACCGCACAGTATAATAATGTTTGTTGATATACGACGCCTTTGTAACAAGATTTTGGCAATATTAGCACCATGTGGTTTATAGTTCTGGGCGTTTAAAGTTCATTTTAACTAATATCTTTTTTTATTTCATATGTAATTTATGTATGGTACATTATCTTGTTTGTATGTACATATGTATAAACAATTCTATTAAAAAATAAAATCGCGCGTATTTTCTTAATGTTTAAAATAAAAAACGATTATGTGCAAGTCGAACTCACCCACTGAGGCTTCTGTACCAATTTTAAGGTTATAGATCAACGGAAATACAACTTACAAAAGTATTAAGTTAGCGGGCATTTGCACTCATTCTGTATGAAATAAATTACAAATATAGGTAATAAAGTTTTTTGTTTATTTGTATTGGAAGTTCCCACTTCGTGCTGACAAAATGAGAACTTCCAATACAAACGGAGAACGCATGGAAAGTGATCCTGTAAAGATTCCGTTTTTAAAGGTACGGAACGATAAATACGAAATTGAATAACCAAAGAAAATAAATAATTAATTTAAAATATATAATTAATATTGTTATATAGTAATCAATTCTACGAGTATACTTAGCGAATTTCGTTTAAAGTGTGGGAAAAAAAGACGAAAATTATTCACAACACAATTATTCATCCGGAACTGATATACGCAGTAAGTAGTATAACACTGAATACATGCATAACGAATAATCACTTCTATAGAAAATACAATAATATACACGATGACGTCACACCCCATAAGCCGGCAACTGAACGACCACTGTTTAGACATCGCTGTTAAAACAAACAGCCATTGTGTGATGCAATCTGAACGATGACTTATAGTTTCATGAATTAGAATAGATGATCTAATATAGAGTAATTGTGTTCTTTTATATATTTATTATATAAAATATAATATAATGTAAGGATTGTGGGTAAAAATCCACATTTTTTTAATGGAAAAGGCAAGGAAAACAAGCGTACGGATTATCTGATGCTAAGTGATACATTTGCGCACAGGGGCTAGGGCCAATGAATTAATTCCAACTTTAAATAATATAAATAAGAATATATATTTAACATATTATTATAATCTTACCAGTTTATTTATTCTATTTTGTTATATAATACAAAACGGCTAAGCGTAATTGAATAGCAGTTTAACTGTGCTAATTAGACGCATACCGTGTTGCATTACTGCGCCGCATTAATGCATTTCGATATCTACATACATATTGTACAAAATACATTTTTTTTTTATTATAAGACATTTCTAAATTTCGTCGTAGCTGGTTAAACAGAAATAATTTAGGCTTGTAGTTATAAATCGCTCTCATGTCTGAGATCGATCTTGAGATGCCGTTTTTATTAATACATTATAATATAAGAATATGTCATCTCAAGTCCGCTCGTAAGGCTGTTCGAGCGTAGTGTTGTAGGGGTTCCGCCACTCAAAACACAATGACTTGAATATGGGGAACGAAGTGTCTTAACACCAGGTTCATCTCTGCGTGAAGATATCATGTCAAGATTGCTCTCAAAATCAATCTCTAGAGTTAAGAGCCGCGAAGAGTGGGCCGTAGTGTTATGGCCGCCACCGTTATTATTTTTTGCCCATTTTAGCGACAATATGGATTGGGCAGCGGAACTGAACGCCGCGCTAACACGAACCGTTCCGGGAAAACATTTTTTTTACACATATATAAACAAAAGTTGTTCTGTGCGATTATTATCGAACCCACATCCGTCGCATATATAGTGGGAAACGAAACTGTGCACTAATGGCATCTGTAATAATAATAATATATAATATAGAGTCATGTTATAAACGTAAAAACCACTGTTTCTACTTATTTTAATGAATTATTTGAAGGATCATCAACATGACGTAAGCTAATGAAACATAATTTATGAAGGTCGCCCTTGCGGTCGCTATTAACCTAATATTTAGGTTCTTTTTACAATCTGCTAGTGTATTATTCACGGTTTTGTTTGCGTGAACTACTTTTTTTATTCCCAACATCTTACAGTAAGACAGTTATAGAGGTACCTACCCTCAAAAAAATATTTTCTCGGTATTGGAGATATTTTCAAGAAATTTAAAGTGAACGTAGTGTAATTTTTTTTTCTCAATTTTTCCAATATTATAGATTGTAAAAAAAAAACTTATTACCTTTATTTTAAGCACAAGAAA
The DNA here is from genome assembly GCA_013403645.1 of Heliconius nattereri. Lineage (NCBI taxonomy): Eukaryota > Metazoa > Arthropoda > Insecta > Lepidoptera > Nymphalidae > Heliconius > Heliconius nattereri. Next base: position 1,957,069 of record JAAIXI010000230.1, read on the forward strand.
TTAAAATAATATGTTAATTTTATTACTCTTTATATTTCAGATAGGCGCTTGAATCTAACATAACAGGATAAGTATAACGAACCGACATCAACACCCACTGCTCTTAATTTTCCTCTGGAAATTCGAAACATTGAGTGTTGAGTATCGAAACTTAACACTGGGTATTGTTAATTCAAGGGCGGGAAAATAAAAACAATTTAAATAATATAATCGAGATTAAAAAAATAACTAATATAAGTCCACTGTAGTTTTCTCATTTCCTAAGGTCTAAAATGCATGATTTATGATGAACTTAACAATAATGAAAACCTTATTAGTAAGGTTATATTTAGCGCTTCTTATTAAGGTGGATGCTCGTGGGAATAGGCTCGACCAGAGTTAAAACAGTAATCAAGCCAAGGTCTTCGCTGTCGTTATACAAAAAATATTAATTAAAGACTGTTTTTGCCTCATTACGTGTAGTGGTTATTACGGGTTCAAATTTCTCTCTTGTAATTATAGTTGATGTAAAAAAAATATATTTAATAGGTTTTTATTTTTTTAAGCGTAATTACAAGTATATGTTGTTAGAATTTATATAAACACGTCGCAACTAAAGGGTTTTTTTAAGCTTCATGCGTATCCCGCATATAGGGTAGACAATATATATATACGTTACGATATGTGTATACTCGTATACACATATCGTAAAATATCGATATACAGCCATTAATATTATATTATAATTAACTCTATAGTACAACTTACATCGGCTTCATTTAGCTTCATAAATTTGTAAAATTTTACAATTTTTATCGTTTCTATCATAAATTTTACATCATGTTTATGGTCGATACGTTATTTTCGATAACTTTGACATATTTATAGGCGGCTTAAATCATTGTTTTATCGGTTATCGAATGTTATCATAATAGGTGTTTAGTGGTTATAATTAAAGTAGGGTTATATTTTGTTATTTTTTTAATAACATACTTAAGATTAGAACGAAAATAGCTATGAATTAAGTATATTCCTTTATTTGTGTAATATCTTAATGAGAACGTGTGCATTAATACTAGGTTGCCAGGTTCACCTGCTTACTCTGCTATGTGCAGTGTGATGCTAAAAAAATGTTACAGTAACAACATTAAATATAGAGCCAATGGCAAAACACCAAGGTCCTCGCTTTTACAAAGGGTCTTCTTAAACCTTTGAAGGCAGGGTTTCACTTAAAATAGAAAGGTTCGTTCAAAGAAAATATACAAGGCTCACTGAAGTTAAGGTGAAACAAAAAATTAACTAGTTCGGTTTTCTTACTAATCTTTAAATTTTCTTTTGGTACAGAGGTAAAGATTAGTAAATCGGAACTTTAATTATAAAAAATAATGAATACTTTACTTAAAATTTGAAATTCATTAAAATTATCTAGAGAAATAAATAAAACAAGAATTTTCAAAGAAAAAACTATTTTTCAGATATATTTTTTTCATATTTATGTTTCACTATTAAAAGTCTAGTAACGGATATTTACCTATATATATCGGATATAACTTTTATCTTTATGCAATTTAATATAACTTGATTAGCGCAGCATCGCCCGCTTATATTAATTGTCATATTACATCCAAACTATACAAAATGTTTACGTAAATAGGGGCCTATGTGTTTTTATGACAAATAATGAATATTAATTTAAAGTTTAATTTAAATCCGTTCTTTAGTTTTTGCTTGAAAGTGGAACAAATATCAATTCTCAAAAACTTAAATATTTATAATATTATTAGGATTAATCTATGATATTATAATTAAGTAAAATAAAAATGTATATAAAGGAAATAAGTCTAGTTAAGGAAATAAATTCTCACAGTCGCGGGCAAATGTCACCTAATATTTTATTTCACTATCTCTAGGGAAGGGACTGGGAGGAAATAAACAATCAGTCCCTTCGCTGATGTATTTGACACAGCTGTACGTTTGGCTTTACAACTATCAATATATACCAAATAATAACTTAAATATTACCATTGTTTTTAATTTCATCATGTTTTTAATTTGGTTAAATATATAGGGAACCTCAGCTAATTTAAGTGGGCGTTAATGAGTATTTAAAAGGACACTTTAAGAGATACACTTGGGTCGCAAGTCCAGGAACTAATTGATAAACTAATAAACTTATTATAATTAAAATCGTATTGAGGCCTTCGCAGGGACACAAGCGTTCGATTGCTAAAGTGGGACTCGGGAAAATTAAATAATTCATATTTTCATTTCTTCGCTTCGGTAACGACTTTAAAATGTTCCAATTTTTAAATGATTTCTAATAAAAAAAACAGAATTTCGTTAATTTTTGCTTAATGGCATCATTATTAAAACTATTATATAATAAGCGTTTTTTGCGGTAATTTGAATGTAAATAATCAAAAATATGAAATAAAGATATGACAAAAAAGATATATTGACAAGAAATTCCATCAAACAAATTGGTATTGTTTTCATACAATGAAATCACGAATATATATGGCAACGTATAATAAGTACGCTTTGTTATTACTGAAATATTTCATACATGATTGTATCGGGAGGTTTACAATATTGGATTGTTTTCTACTCAGACGGTATTGTTGGTTATTTCACTATAGCTTGGAAATCTGTTTTCTGTAGGGAGAATAACTCTTTAATTACCAATTTAAAGAGTGTCTCCTAGCTTTTAACTTATCTTATATAATTACATCCGGCTTAGAATTGTGTATGATATATGACGCATTCTAAATGAAAGAAAAATCTTTTACCACAGGTACACAGTTAACTGCGTTGAGGTCCCCCACTCAACACGAAGTACTTCAAGAAATTGGCAGAAAATGGGAATGGAAGTAGCTAGATGTGGACGGAATGTGACTTAACATTAGATGCTCAGGTTCCCTACGCAAAGGATGCATACGAAAAGACACCATTATATGTAGCGTTCCTCGATATATGAATTACCTAATAAAACAATATTTTTTTATGTTTAATCATTAAATAAAATAAACAAATGAAAAATAAAGAGCTGAGCTTTTCCTGTACTATTTTAAGGAAAAGCTCAGCAATAAGAGCCTGGATTTGTTATCAAAGGGTGTATTAGATTTCAAATAGATTCGAAATTTTTATTCACTACCGTGTTTTAATGTTCTAAAGGGACATAAAAATAGATCTACACTAATATTATAAAGCTTTGTTTTCTCTCTCAGAAACTACAGATTCGCATTAAAAAAATATGTATTGGATAATCCAAAGCACGTCGTTATACTCCGCCACTCAACACTCAAAGCCTACAGAAATAGATGGAGAGTGGGGTGTAGAAGTGTCTTAATACTAGATTCTCAGGTTCCCTCTGCCTACTCTGCTATGTGTGGGATACAGTAAAGCAATAAACAATCATAAACGACACCTAACACAAATTAGCAATTAAGAAAAATAAAAATTCTATATAAATTTAATAACTATCTGCTATATCATTACTCGTATAAAATTAGAAGGTTGCTACAATTAATATCATTATCATTAATTAAATCAAATTTTTCTGTCCATCAAGCGTAAAGCCATCTCGCTATCTGGCCGTATTGGATTACTATTGTTTCGGGACCTTGCTTTGTGTTCGAGTAGGAGAATACTTGGAAACTATAATTTTTATCCATTATTCATCAAATTATACAGTTTTTGCATAACTGCGTCAATGTCGATTTCGCACGATAGTAAATATTGTATTTAGTTGTGGGCCTCGTGGCGCAGTGGTAGAGGGTTTGGCTGTATTGGATGGTTGTACGTTCTATTTCAACTAGAAGGATATTTCACTTATTCTGTTTCTCCCGTCCCGTTAAGACAAAGCTATCTTAAATTTCAATTTTTATTTTTATATTCCTCCTAAACACCACGGGAGAATCTATGGTTAACACATTGAGCTATTCTCTTTTTGTCAAAATTGGAGGCGTTAAGATGAGAAGCAGTTAAGTTATATATGTAACCGCATTCTTTAACCCTTTATTTAGTAAATGAAAATTAAGAACATAATCTGCCCTTTCTCAAATTCTAAAATATATTTGGTATTTATTTCAAAAAAATAAATTTCCTATAAAAAGTACTGACTCTCTGACCAGTCTCTGACTCTTAAGTGCGACCGTTCTTAGTTCGCATCCCACCTGGGGAATAAATTATTTTTACTACCTCGCTCTGATAAAAACACAAGGTGCGGCGTTGAGTTCCGAACCTACACACAATGTCTCAAAAAATAATAAAGCAAAAAAATAAAGATCATTCCTAACGTCTCATTAATGTATTTCACTTGAGAATTGATACAAAATTCAAACTGAATATTCATAAACGTTTCACAAAATCGCTAATACACCTCGAATTTTGTTCATAGAATCGATAACGAATTGTGTTAAAGAGGCCAAATGGGTACATTAAGTACCTGCAATATAAATTATCTTTACTGCGTTGATAGCATTGCGGTATGTTTAGTTTTTTTTTAATTTTAGTTTTTTTTTATTATTTCATATTTCCTCAGAAACACTCTGTTTCTCACACAAAGAAATGTATCAATGAAATAAAACAATTATAATCTTTAATTGTACTAAAATTTATAATCTTTGTACTGTCGGAAAGTTATAAGTAATTAGTTTAAATATTAAAAAGCAAATAAAGACCAAATTATATATAAAAAAACATCGTTAGTTCAAGTTTTCTACTTACTTACCGTTATCTAGTAACAAAGTAATATTCTCCAAGATCTCAGCTAGCTCTGAAGAGGCTCCACAAATAAATTCAATCGCAAGCACTTTGAACTAGAATGGCCCGTCATTAGGTGTTAATGCGTACTGTGTTGATGTCCTACATGAAAAATTGGTAGAGACGGTAACGATCGAGAAAATAGGTTGGGAAATTGGAGGCTGGAGCTTTTTATATTTTTATATTATTAAGGGCAATAGACTATGTTAAAATATATTTTATTTCTATGGTAATAATGTGTTGAAAATACATGCATAATAGACTTGTGTTACAAGTAACGAAGTACGCTCGTAGTATGCGAAAAAGTACCAAATAATATTTTATTAAAATATATAAATAATTTGAGTATATATTTTCAATTTTGAATAAAAACGATAAGGTATAAGACCTACTTGATAAGTCAACTATAGAACACTGATTTAATAGTCACTAAAATTAGTGCGTTATTTATCTTTGTAAAAAAATATAATATTAAAAATTACGTATACGAAATACGAAACGAATATACGAAATAGTGATGCGTAATTTGTAACGAGTGGGTATTCGGAAAATTTTCTCAAGTTCTTTACGATTCTTACAAGAATCTGGAATCTATAGCTTCTAGAAAATTTAATATTAAAATATAAAATCCCTTTCAATGTAACAATGAAAGCGAAGAACAAGAGCTGTAACTTCTTTGTGTTTGAAAATAAAGTGAAGTAAGAAAACAACTGAAACAGTATAATAAATTAAAACAGAAAACTGAAAATAATATAATAATTCCAAAATGTAATTAGTCTGACAGTTTGCTTTAATTGCAGTGCCGGTAGCGATATCACCTTACTCACGCCAATCAACATGCGCACCAAGGCTTGAGCGGGAGCGGAAATTAAGAAAATACTTTTATTCGCTCCTATTTTATATTATTTAACCATTTAACGACTTTAATGCAGGAAAACTTGAATAACTTACTCAACACGCTTTTGCGAAAAAAGCTATATCGCTTTTTCCGCACGAGAAGTCACATACACAGTTAGGGTTGGCCCTAATAATGATACTCCAATAAGTTATATAGTATTTGTATTAACATGTAAAATTATTCATTTCTATAAAGTTGATTTAGAGATTTATATACATATGCAAAAAGTATATTTCATATGATTTTTTCTAAATGCCATAACTAGTTACGTCACGGAAAACTCTGTTCACTCTGTTGTTCAGTATTGTTTCTAAAATAAAAAAAATATATAAATGAACATATATATATTGTTAGAAATAATTAGAAATAATGACCATAGAGGTTATATAAGAACGACTCTAATTACTGGCTGGCACTTTTATGGGGTGTCAACGACGACCTAAAGAAAAGGATCGCTAACGTCACTCTACCCGATGGATTTTTTAGAACCAGATATTGTTATTAGACTGCTAGATAATTCCCTTTGGTTGTTTAATAATTATTTGAAGCCTTATTTTAATTCATTACCTTTCACACTTTATTTAATATTTTCAATAGTTTCTAACAATATATATATGAATGTATGAATGAGTGAGGGCAGGGGCGTGAGCGAATGTATAGAGAAGTAGAACGTATATACACTTACACTACAGTACAGTATGCAACGTGAGAAACGGAGTGTCCACTGTCTTGGGGAATATACAGCGTGAATCTAATTTTTTGTTTATTTACTACATACAACATCTATGCATCAGCAACTCATTGAACAGTATAAAAATCAGTATCCCACTGCTCTCTATCTTGTGAATAAATATCCATATTTAAAATCGCTACATTTCCTTACTCAGGGCACACCTGATCCGAGTGTAATTATTAAAGAAGTTTCGCCTATCGACGTAGAAGGTAACTGGATTCAATTAAAAGTTGAACAGTGGGCGTCCGTCGTGTAGTTCTGTTTGATTCGGAATCTCAATAATAAACTTTGGAAATCCATTGTTGTATTAAATTCTTTTCTTCTATGAATTGTTTTACAATGCTGTGTTATTTTGGTACTATGTATTGTTTCGCTTCACTTTTTGGTATACACAGCTCGGTTGGGTTCGATTTCCACTAGGGGAAATTATTTTATATTTAAATTATTTTAATTTGTAGCATTGAATTCTGTCACTAAGCTCACAATGACCTTAAAATGAGAGATAAATATGATAAAATTACTAAATACACTAACAAATGTTTTGTCTCCATTTTACTCGAAAAATATTTTACTAAGAAACACTCGTATATTTTCTTTTCTTTAAGAAAATAACCTATGATATGGTTGTATATAACACACACAATGAAAATACCACACGTCCCAAATTAAAACGACGGCCTCGTTAATTGGTACATTTGTTAAAATAAACTACAACAAGCTTCTAAATTTTCAATTATTTCCAAATTGTCATACATAATGGAGACAGACGGACTAATAATTTATCTATTTCACTTTAAATTTATGTGCGTTCAGGAAAGTCGGAGCAAGATGAATGGTTACTAAAGTGAAGATAGACGCTTGTCAAAACTAAATGACAATCTACAGTTGAATGAAGTTTCCTGTGAAATTATTAAAATATGCCTCCTAAGTTTTTTTTGGTCTTTTTGTTTCTACTCGAGTTGACATTGGCCGTCGTAGCTTAAGCGTAAATATGACTGTAAGCGCGACGGTAGTAGATTCGATTTCCACTCGGAGGAATGAATTATGGAATGATTATCTTGATTGTATTATTTGGCCTTTTATATTATAACTAACTCTTTCTTCCTAATTCTTGCAAACCTATTCATCGCATTCAATCAAATCTAACCCAAGTAACTATGACCACTAAGCATACTATTTACTGCATACTTGTTAGATCCTAACCGAACATAGCTTTATAGAAAACCACTTAACCGTAATAGAGTATACAAATAGAAAGTAACGTTCGTTCACAATCTCATAATGCAAATGCCTATGGAAAAGTATATAACACAATTTATTTACTCCACCTAAAAGGTATGGCGGGTGGGAGCGAGCGAAATGTAAACAAAACTTTTTTTAGCTTTAAATATATCTGAATTTGTTACAGTTCATATATTTTTTATTAAGTTTTAAACTTTGTATGGATGGTCAATGTTGATATTGGATTTGCGCTACTATAGCTAGCATGAAAGTAAGGTTACAAATGTTAAAAATGCTTTAAATGTTAGAAATATATTTTAAAACGTAAAATCTTTCACTCATTATATTTTGTATACGGCAATAATTCCGTTTTACTTCTTAAACTATAATATTTATAACTCCAATAAAATAGACTTCTAAATAGTAAGTATAATATAAATGTAATAGGTCTCTATCTGAGTTTTTAAACAGCCTAGAAGTTAAACAAATTAATGTTTAAATACTGAAGTTCTCTCTAAGTGACATGTTAAAAACGATTCTTGAAAATAATCAAATATAAAATAACATTATTTTGAATATATTCTAAAAGCTTTTTACAGGAGGGCACATCGATAGCCCTTCGAGTAAAACAGTATAGATAAAACAGGAAGAAGGTTACGCAAAATGCACAAAGGCCCCTCTGAGGCCATGTAAGACATGTTGATGGACAATAGAAATAACGAAACGACGATAGAAATAAAACGTAAAGCCAAAAAATCCAAGTTGTCTTCTTCTTATCTGGAAAATTTTATACTATAAACGTAGAATATGCTATATTATAAACACTTCAAGAACTCAAAAAAGCTTTCCATTTAAAAATCCGTTGTATCAAAAGATTATAACATGCGTATGTTACATCCAAGTATTTCTGTTCACGCGTCGTCAGTTTACAAGGGGCTTTGAATAATCCTTCTAAGACGATAATGGAGAGTAAACGGTGAGAATACGCATGTTACATATATATGTATGTTTGTATGTATGTGCATGTTGGGACTAAGCCTAAAGTATCCCACACAACTTTCAATTGATGATATAATATATAAGTTATTTTGTCATTGATTAAAATTCGTAAGTTTATTTTTTTTACTTTTGATATAATTAGAGTTATTTGTGCTTGTATTGATTGAAATAAACCACATTGTAGCTCTTACTAGTAAAACATACAGAATATTTAGGCAATCAATACTTAATACACTCCGTTGCCCATTTTCCTCTCAACGCCGCGTTTTCTTTTGTTTGTAAGACGAGGAAACTAAAATTACTTCTTGCTTCGAATGGGAATTGAACCCACAAATATCGTGTCTACAGTCTGCCACTATGTTGCTGCATCATCTTCTTTTGAATTTGAAGAGAAAGAAGTAGTAAAGAAGAGAAGAAGTAGAAAAATGACGTCATTTTGAAGTAATCGATTTCGAAAAATTTTTAAAGCAAAAGCTCTCTATGTCCTACTAATGTATTCGTCGTGTCATTCCAAATTGTGAAAACGGTAGTTAGTGTGTATTTTTAGTTTTTAAATGTGACAAAAAGCATTTTATTATTTTAGAATTTGGCCGGCTATCTTGACCTAAATGACGCGGAAAGTGGTTCTTCATTGCCGTTATTTATTGGATTAGCACCAATTAGCACGAAATACGGCCATTTCTAAACCGAAGGTGATTTCTTAACAGATAGGAATTAAAATGATAATTGACTCATATTAAAAAATCGATATACGTATATACAAAACTCTTATATTACTGACCGACAGACAGAAATCACTTACAGGTTAGGGAGTATGAAGGAGCATTAAAGGATTTCTCGAAATTCCCATGGGAATGAAAAAAAATAGTTTTTCCATTTTGTATCTTGTAAAACAAAAGTTGCAGGCGACGGCTAGTGTTATATAAAGTGTAGTGTTTTAACTAAACATGACGTAATATCGATTAAGGCAGACCAATATAGGCTACTAATGAGTTTCCAAATTTATCATCGAAATTCTGGTGATTCATTCTCTACTATATATCCATTTAAAAAGGTATTTTATAATGGGTGGTAATTAACAGGTCATCTAGCCGGAGGAGCCTATAAGCGTAAGCGTGTGAATGTAAACGCGATAGGTTATGGATTTTTTTTACCACTCGAAGAAATTTAAATATATATTTAATATTTTCATTTGATACACACTTATAAAAAATATATTCTTTTTTTGTAAAAGTCGGAAAAACTCGGTTTTCTACTCAATTTATTCTTAAATCACATTGAATTTTAATCATATGATCTTGCATGACGCAAGCATCTCCATCTGGAACTAAAATACGTCAGCGTTACGTATCAAACTAATACAGGCCTAGCTATCCTATAGGCACAGAACTTTGAAAAAATGAATAGGTATATAATGGTATGTAAGGTAAATTATTACCTTACTGACGTACTCATATGAGAAATCGGGATCGCTGTGGGTTCGATTTTCGAGAAATGATATATTAATATTTTTATTATTTTTCCGCTCTGGTAAAAGACGCGCGGCGTTGAGAGTTGAGATTTGAACTTATAATAATCGCGTTCATTCATATGAAACAAAATAAGTGAAATCATATCATCTAACTTCTGTAAGTTCACTTCAATAAATTACAATTATTTTCAGCGTAGCGCAAGAAGGCAGTGTAGTGTGAGCTCCACTTAAGTCAGTATCCCAAAGTTCTTAATGGTGCTACATTTATTACAACTAACAGAGCGTTTGTTATCAGGTAGGCTTTTAAGAAAATACAATTTGAAAATGAAATAATGACTATCTTTATAGTTTCTCATAAAAAATGCAAAAGTCGAGGGTTCGACTCCCGACTTACAACTTAGCAAAAAAGTATTTAAATATTCCGTTCTCTACATTCTCTCTGGATTCATTCATGTCAATATGATGACATTGTCATGTCTTACCATAACTAAGAAATAATAATGAACCGGCCAAGTGCGAGTTGGACTCGCGCACGAATGGTTCCAAACCATTAACTATAAAAACAAGCATAAAAATCATGTTTTCTGGTATGGTAAATTAAATATTCGTTTTATTCCAGTCTTTAATATTTGTTGTTATTGTGAAAGAAAAATGCATCATCTATGAGAACTTTAATTGTCTTACTTCCACGATTCATGAGATACAGACGGGCGAAAGGATAGCAGAGTTACAATTATAAACATAAAACAATTATTTCTCTCAGCAAGAAATCGAGTCCACAACCACCAATGACGAACCAATGGCCAGACGATACATACTTTTGAACTCCACATTAAATTTTTAAGGCATCAATCACTGACTTTTGGCTACTTGCTAAAAAAAGTATACATTTAAAATTTTCAATAAATATTAATTGAGTCATGCTTCCGTGGCGTGATTTGTGCATGGCGTGCGCGTGGAAAAACTGCGGCCGGATGATGTGTACATGGGAGTAAGGGGAAGCACAGACGTTATATAGAAAAGAGTTTTTCTTTTTATAAATTTCCACTCGGGCATAGTGCCTTAGTTTGTGGTAACAAGACAAAGCATTGGGTTTCGGCATTCACCTTAAAAATGAGCGGAAAGTGAGGAACAGTATGTCTTAATACTAGGTTCCCCCTGTTACGTTGAATACAGCGTGTAGCTGTAATTAATATATTTTATATGAAATATAGAGTTGTATATATAAAAGGTTCGTTGATGTATAGGTATTTTATATCTCAACATATTGTATTTTGAGGTTTGATCCAAATTGATATTTTTTTATTTTATTAATTTATTTTCATCCATGTTTGCGCTAGCCCTAAGATTTTTAAATAAATCATGAACGTCACAGTTCCATTCAGAAGCGCTCGACAATACTACGAGTCGTGGGTTACTTTGAAAAAAGAAAATAAAACCATGCCAACATTGTATTAGTATTACTTTCTACATGTTACAGCTGGCATATGCATATGTAATCTAACAATAGTTCCAATATAACAAACTTATTTATTTATCTTCTCTCACTTCACTCATGATATCATCATCATCACGGCCTTTTTATACCACCCCACCAGTGCTGAGGGGAATTTACTGTTAAAACATTTTTCACCATTTTTAGTGTATTATGTGTTAAGTAGGAATTGATTGCTATATTAAAGAACTTAATTCTATATTTTGTCTTCATAAGCAATCTTGTATAAAAATACGTTGTTAGTGGCCCTGAATGCGAAATAATTTCTATATATTGCTTTATGGAGAATTAATATCATACTAGTTGGTGAGTAATTACTTTATTTTATCTACACGAATACTCGTATATAGGTAAATACATAAAACATTAAAAGAAATAGGTTTACCAAAAGTAAAATTAAATAATGATGTAATAAATGCAAATCGCTCTACTGTATTACAATGAATTGAAACCGCAAACTGCGTTATGCAGATTTAATTGTACATGTTCCTCTTTGAGTCTAGAAACCTCATATCGTATATATACCTAGCTGTATATTAGTAGACATCCCATGCTATTCCATAATTTTACATACGAAATGTCAATATTATGAGGAAATGAAAATACCCTCAGGCGGGAATCGATCCGTCGAACGTATATATTAATGTTATGCTATAAGGGTCCTCTTTTTCTTTTGGACGTACGCAACTCTAAGAAATCGATTCAAATTATCAATATTTAAAAAGTAAGATCTACGTCACTGAACAAATATAGTATTTTTGTATGGAAAATATATTTACGAGTAAATTTTATGATCATACCATTACCGAGTAATGTTTCTGGCGTCTTCAGCTCGTGTAGTATAATATCTACATAGATACATACGAGTACCTCCACCTACGTCTACGTCTACAGTATATGTACTAGCGAAGATATACGTATGAAGAGGCGTACGCTAAAAATAGATTTCATTCAAGATATGTAACGACATTTTTATTATATTACTAGTAGTCGCTCGCAACATTGTTTGCTTGAATTTCATAGTTATGAGTTATTCCAATTTTTTTTAATTTTTATTTTTTTTTCTTATTACTCCCCTACACTCCTTTAACTACCTGAAATCCAATTTTCAAATTTCCACCCAGTTACATTCAGCAACGGAAGAGTTTTACGCGTATATATTATACGGATTCGTTAATTTAATGACCGTGGTGCGTTCAAATCTCTCTTGGGGTAATATTTACAGAAAAAGATAAAATAACCTGGGTTTTTTGCGGAGTTGTTCAAAAGTCAATATCTTTTTACTTGCGGGATATAACGGGAAACAATAATAATAACTACTCCAACTCTTAGCTTCACGCTGTTTCCGCACATAACAGGGCAGGCAGATGAAACCTACCTAGTGCTAAGACACCCCATTTCCATTAAGACACTTTCGTTCTCCACTTTCAACGGAAGCAGAACGGACAGCGGAACTCAACGCCGCGCTTTGCCTCGTTACTAGAACAAGGAAATGAAAAGATTAATATTTCATTTCCTCAATTGAGAATCAAACCCACCACCTGTCGCGTTTACACACTTTGCGCCCCTGACTGACAAATTGATTACAAATGTGACATAATTTGCATTAGATTTACGATTTTATCACTCCATAAAGCATCTTGAAACGTATACACGTACGATTCAAACACGTATAAGTTGCACCGAAATCTTCTTTAGACGATATCTAGGTCGGGGAAAAAGATCTTTTAAACTGTTAAGCCGGCGGCTTTAGTGGTGGACTATTCAGATCTCACCACACGCTACTGTATAGGACCCTATCATCTGCTTCTGTATGTTTTTAGAGCTCTAGCTTACTTGAAATACAACTGGGATTTAATTTTCAAAAATGTTAACTTTTTAAGGAGAATAGAGACAAACGTCGTTGATTTTTTTACAATTTATTCTCAAACCTAACCTTATTGTTTTAAAATAAAAAAAATGATCTATTATTTTCCTATATATATTAAAATAATTATATTTTAAAAGGGATGTGAATTTAACCACTTCTATACCTACTAATATTATTAATTGGTAGTTATTTCAATTCCAATACAGATACAAAGCCACTACTAATAAAAACTATTAAAAGCTAATGAGTTAAACTAGAAATAAAAACAAAATCACTATAATATATTATAAAAATGTACGTTTCCATTTCAAATATGTGCATTGTACACACAAACTGTTTTGAAATCTTAATGTATATAAAATGGGGAACAAAGTGAGAACAAAACTGACAATTCAATATTCACGCTCGGGTTGCTGCGAGAAATATATTATTTTGAGCTTAATCTCGTAGCTTTTACTAGTATTTGGATTTTCTTCGAAAGCTTTAGAACAACTATAGATTATGTATTTGAATTTAAAATTTATATGATTCTGATGATTAAAGGCAGTGTGGCGCTGTGGGACAACGTGGAACCGCTAACGTGATGGTTGTAAGTTCGATTCTTAATTGAGAAGATTAATTATTTTCCGAGCCTAGGCAAGAAAAACCGCAGATCATGTTTAAGAATGTCTACAAAATACCGTGTCAAAAAACGATCTTCAGAGGCGATCTAACAGACAACGAAGAGATTCCATGAGGGTCCTGTTCTAATCGTTTTAGGCATAGAACCCCAAAAATGATCCACAATGTTTATATTTCGTTCAAATTGTACCGTTTAACTTAATTGTTTGTGATCTATGAGATTTTTGTTTATTTCGTAGCCATGAGCGAACCTAATATGAATATTTCTGTATTAATGGACTTGGAATTTTCTATTATAACAAAATATGTGAATGTAAGACTTTAATAAAATATCAATATTTAAATAGATTTTGAATAAAAAAGAATCATAAAAATAAGCATGGCTCGTATGTATGTATGTATGTAAAACATACATAATTATGTTTAACTCTAGGATTATGCAGTGTGTAAAGAGATCGTCAGTTCAAATCCTGATATTTTTGTGATAATTTATTCGGAAGCTTTATATTTTAATATATTTATTTGTATAATAACTCTTTCGTATATACGAATATAATGTGAATGTTATTTTATAGTAGTAATTAAAGTAATTATAGTAGTAATTAAAATTTAACCGCTATATTAGGGACATACTTATGATAAAAGTTTATTTTCCCCAAAAACTGTCTAACATTTTTTGGGGTTTTTGGAGTAGGGAAGTTTTTTATTGATATTAAGTTGTCTTTCAAAGGCCTTACTGAATTGTTCTGTATAATGTGGCCCAGATATTTAACTGAATCAGCTGCAAATGTACTCTTGGAAAATTTTAATCTTAACCCCTCAATTTTTATGGCTTCAAATAACTGTTTTAAGTGTCTAATATGACCTGAGAAGGATTTTGAAAACAGTAAAATATCATCAATATAGCATACTGTGAACTCACCAAGATTATGTTATACATTATTCTCTGGAATATTGCCGGAGATGTTTTTAGACCAAATGGCAAACAAGTCCAGTCCATTGGTAATAACCTTCTTGTGTGACAAATGCTGTTCTATGCCTATCTGAAACACGAAGAGGAATTGACCAAAATGCAGAGTTTAGATCCAGTGTAGAAAAAAAAATGCAATCTCTTGTTTTAACTAATAGGTCCTCAATAAGTGGGAATGGCTGTGATTGTGGAACTACAATTTTATTTAAATCTCGAAAGTCTATGCATAACCTTGATGGTTAATAAAAATTTTGAAGTTCTCTTCACTGTAATTTACATTGAAATTTATTGAATTATCCAACTTAATTTGTTTTGGAATTGTAGTATATGATTCCTTAGAATCTACTTCTCTTCCCTGTAAGGGGATTTTCTGATAAACTTCCAAGTCTTCATTTTGAATTAAAGAAAATTCCTTTATATAATCCACAGCCCAATAAAAAATTGTAATCAAAATTATTACTATCTATTACAAAAACATCCATTTCTTTTTCAATATAAAAAATAGTTATATTAAGTTTTATTATACCATTTGCTTA
The DNA here is from genome assembly GCA_013403645.1 of Heliconius nattereri. Lineage (NCBI taxonomy): Eukaryota > Metazoa > Arthropoda > Insecta > Lepidoptera > Nymphalidae > Heliconius > Heliconius nattereri. The sequence goes on from JAAIXI010000230.1 coordinate 1,972,626, forward strand.
ATAAGAAAATCGCTTACTCTATCATATTCCAGTAAATAATAAAGTACCTACACTACAAATATATAAAAAAGCTTTCAGTAATAAGCAAACATACACAGACACAGACTAAAAGACCGATGTCAATTGAACATAATATCAATAGAGTGATCTCGTCAAACAAATTACACTCGCATAGACTCCAAAGAAACCGACAAGTTTCAATTTCACTTCTGTTTAGAAGTGCCTTGGCTTATTAAAGACGCTCATAGAAGCTAGTTCGAAAAGGGTCGGAACCTTTGGAACCTTTGACGGAATCTGGTCCTAATATCTTTAGGGACGGTGCGACGCGACGGTCTGTTTGTTTCTGAACATGCGAGGGACTTTCGTATATGGGATGTTGACATGTAAATAAACGCTTTTTTTGTAATATAGAATGTATTGCTGTTTTATTTGTTTTTTTTTTAATTTTATGATGATTTGTTCATGTTTGCGGGAATAGCAGAGGCTAGGCAGAGTAAACTTAGTGTTAAGACGGAGTGTCTTGACGGAGTTTTCGTTGTCTTTTATTAGCCGAGTTTCCGAGATATAGCACGTAAGAGGTAACTGTTACACCGAAGAAGCGAAATGTCCATCAAAATAAAAACAAATAATAAATTTCCAGTTGGCAGAAATATTATACCACTATATATATTCGAAACAGAAATCTTTGTCTAAAACATTTCTGACTGTAGAATAGTAGATGTATTGCTCTGTTAAAAATACGCTTTTCGCTCGAATTTCAAAAGGTCAAAGCCGTTTTCATGCACAATTTGTATCGTACAATGGCAGCATCAGTTTGCATCTGAGTGCATTCAGCGGCGGTGCGGTGCAGTCGCTGGCTGGTGTTTAACTGACCTGTTGATAGCGATTTACTGTGGATACTTTAGGATGAATTACCTGGGAAATGGAGAAAATTGTATTAATATAGTTTTTGTTACATTTTTACTTTACGCTTTCTCTAGCTCAGTAGTCATAGATTTTTTTTTCAGTTTCACGCTATATCTCGCTTGTACTAAGGAAGCCAGAAGTAGCCAAGCATTAAGACACTTCGTTCCCCACTTTCCGCCGAATTCTGGAAGCATTGCGTGTTAAGTTTAAGAACTGAACGCCACGCTTTGCCTCTACATCAAAGCTTACTCGATTGGAAATCGAACCCATAACTGTTGTCGTCTAAAGTGTGTCGTCTAAACACTTGTGCCATTTCGCCATGATCGGCATCAAAAAGAAAAAATATATATAACTAAACCATTTATGTTTTTTACGCCCTATCTACCTCATGCTCTCACACATAGCAGTGAGAAATAATCATTTTTATTGTGCAGATATTCTATTACGAATACGCAGCCCGATAGGTTATGTAGATCTTGATCCTACACGTTACCTACTAAAACATATTCAGTCTTCTCGCCACAGGCTGAGGCTCCGGGGACCAAGGAATGTTTCCATAATCCCGGAGATAAGCTAGTGTTAAATCCGTTCATTACTTTCTACTCTATTTCAAGACTTTCTATTGAGTGAAGAAACTCAACACTATTATTCGTCTTACCAGAGCTGGTTCTTTGAAATACCTTTACAAGACGTGGTTGAAATCGAAACATCTTATCCATCGTATAAAATAGGTCAATTAGACACACTCCACAACCGAACGTAAATCGAAATAGATTTTTCTTGGAATCGATCATAGATTTTATTGGGACTATTTTAACGTGGAAATAAAAAGCCGTAGAGACGCACATACGTACATTGGGCATTAAAAACTTGAGTTATAAGCAGCGCCTACATCATTAAGACGTCTCGTCTCAAAGAGATTTTATGGGTCGTTTGGCGGTGGGCTATTGCTCTAAATGAATTATTTTCAAGCGACGCCACGTCGTTTGAAGTGCCTTAGCTATTGTTATGAAGCGTGACACTCATTTGGGTGATAATCTCTAAAATATACACGATTTTACTAAAATTCTATTCTTTCTATTCTATTTCACTTTTCTTCTGCTTAACGTTTTTTTGCTTGCGTATAAAGCAAGGAAAACAGGGAGAACTCGATTAAGTCACCTGTTTCTACACTTTCCGCCAAATTTTTCAGACGATACTGCACGGGAGGGAATCGCATTTATACCCACTGCGTTCACAGGCGTACACGTTCCCACTGCGCTACGACTGCGGCTCTCTCTATATATTGGTGGACGCTTTTTATGTTTTTTTTTAATGCTAATCCCTGCAGTACTATTTGTGTAACTAATATTATTTTTTGCCGCTAAAACATTTTTCTTTTAAATATTTTTTTATATTTGTATTGTAAAAAGCCATTAGTGCTTATGCGGGAAGTTTTTGGATGTAACATGTTTAATATTCCACCATAAAAAATACTAAGTTCGTAATGGTGCAGGGCACGAGTGTGCGACTGTGAGTACGACGGTTGTGCATTTGATTTCCACACGGAGGAATAGTCGAAATATTACATTATAGTTGTTGGCAGGGTAGACAGAGACAGCCTTGTGTTACGATCCTGTTCCCCCAATTTTCGAGACATTGCGTGTTGAGTGGCGAAACTAAACTCCGCTCTTTACCAGAGTGAGCTACTGAAAATAATTGAGTGGGAACTGAACCCACAAACATTGATTCTGCAATTAGCCCCTGCGATGATTTCTTATAATATAATTATTAGAATAGATATTGTAGACTTAATTAGGTACCTTCTTATAATATAATTATTTTACTTTTGTCCATAATTATTTTTATTAGACATGACAGCATCATGAGTACTTAATTAATAGTTATAAACAATTAACTTTGTAATTAAAAATCAACTTTACTTACAAATTACACATTACTAGTGATAGCTTGAAAGAGTAAAAACTAACAAAAAATATATACTTCAAATTTTAACCAACTAGTTCGCTTAATTAGAGTCTAATTTAACAAAAAAATTAGCATTTTAATTTCGCAGACAGAAGACTATCTAAATGTTTTTCTCGGTCAAAAAAATTCAGTGTAGAACAAAATTACGTGGTTGGAATGATCTCGGAGTAACAACGAAGCGAGTTAAATGATACGTATCTTAATTTCAGGTGGTCTTGGAAATTTTAATTACATGCTTTTAATATAGTGTTTGAGCTGTCCTGGTTCAGTTGAGATGTTATTGTAGTGGTAGTTGGTTCGGTTCCTAGTTGTTGAAAAGTTGTAACAGACAAACTGACAAAAACACTCTGTATATGCTTATTTAAGAAGGCCTTCTTTGCAAATTGAAATATACTATACCAATGAAAACATATTGTATGATCAACACAAAATAAATTCTAAACTCAGATATATACTCGTATAAAAAGCGTTCTACTAAATACTACACAATACATAAGCCGGATTCAATAAAAACGAAGCAAAGTGAAAAAAACCAAACAAAAACTTACTAAAACACTAGGTAGCGAAATATCCCGAGTATTACTGTATTGGAACCAGCGACGTGTAAATATAGTATGAATAAGCCCAACCATTTCATTTGATTCGATAAACCACAGCGACTCGCTCTAGAGAATCCATTCATAACTAAAATAATATACGAAATACATGGATATGTACAGTATAGAGGCCAGCCGTGGACGTAGTTTGTCTGTCAACGCGACAGGTTGTGAGTTCGACTCCCATTCGAGGCGATGAAATATTTAATATTTTCATTTCTTCGCTTTAGTGACAAGACAAAGTGCGACGTTGTTTTCCGCCACTCAATATCTCCAGAATTCACAAAGTGAGAAGCGGAGTGTCTTAACACTAGGATCCTTTACTCTTGACACATGCAGCCTGAATCTGGAGAAATATAATTATATTAATGTATAAAACTACACGCGGCTACCAATTAACATTGGAATGTAACATGATATTACAAAATTGAGACGCAAATAAATTAAATGGACTGATTGAGTGATTAGTGATGATGATTGATTAGAGATTAATCATAGATCATGAGTTCGATTTTCAGCATGTATTTTTTTATTTATAACTGATTTTCTGGAAATATTTAATAGGAGCGGGGATCAAAATGGTCTTAATGAGGAACTGAGTGTTCGATCGAACATTTAATTCCCAGGTTCCATCTGCCTACCTCACTACCTTTTATGTGCAGGACATACAAAAATAAAATAATATTTTAATAGTATCTCTCTGCCTATACTGTGTAGAACAATGCATGAAGCTAAAAAATAAGTACTGTAGGAAGACGAACGGTATACTTGTAAGGATTTTGACGTCGAGCGTATTTAAAAGAAGTGAGTTTACATTCCGCTATAATAAACATTTAAAAGGAAAAATCCGTATAGTTTTAAATATTAATAAGACAAATAACTCTTCGAAATATTTTAGTATGTCATATCAAGACAAAGACTACGCTTTTTAAAGTACAATTATACGCTTCCCGTTCCCACAAAATCGAAATGCCGTACCTGCATTCTGGGCGAGTGGATAAATGGCCGGTTAACTATAAATCAGTGTTTCGTAACGTTTGCGAATGCGAAGTGTTTCAGATAAGGCATTTCAGGCTTTCTAAGTGCTGCTACAGTGCAGTACAAAGACACGGGTGTGTTCCGGGGATGTTAGCTTAGGCTGTTAACTTTGTTAGTAAATTCTATATCTATATCTGCACAATATTTATGTGTTATTGCTAATGTATTAAACGAATTAATAATACCAAATATTTTTATATGGAGACGATATAGTGGCATATAAATATCACTCTTTTTTCCATCTGTTCATGTCCATGTACTTCGATCTAATGTGTATTGGAGGGGCATTGTATAATATTTAGATAACAATAGATATATATAATAAAGAGTCTGTGCCGAAAACATTGCGAAGTCAATTCCTGAGCTTGAATTACATCCCGAATAAGCACAAAATATGATACCCAGATCTCTGATTTAATATTAACTTCACCCACAAAAGTGGGCTGTCTGTGGCTGGAAAACTTGGCTGTCATTTTACATTTATGTCTTTAGTGGAATTAGAATTTCCCTTTACGAGGATCGAATCCTCAACATGATTGTTCCAATGCGCCACGACGGCGTATTATAACTAAATTTAAAAATTAAATTAAATATAAAAAATATTTGTACATAAAAATAAAAATAAATATTATCATATAAAAAAAGCGTATAAAAATCAACAGGAGATCCTTTATTGAAAAACGTATTGGGGACGCCAAAACTTTCCTGTTGACAAGTGGCTTAGCGGATTATCGGCGCGAGTGTTCATTTTCCTACCGCACTTCATATTTTACTCGTTTAGTCGTTCCTTTCAGAGGAAGTATCCATGAATATAGCGTAAGTTATTCAATCTATAATTTTTATCTCTTATAGCGGTGCAGGGATATGAGGACTTTGGTTGTGGGTTCGATTCCCACTCTCGAAATTAAATATTTCATTTTAATCTTTTCGCGGTGTAGAGGCAAAGCGCGGCATTAAGTCCCTCTTCAGAATACCTCTAGAATTCTTATCACTAGGTTCCCTCAGCCTACCGCTGCTGTATGCGAGAAAGAGCATAAAGCTGAAAAAAAATTCAAATAAGGTATTTAGCTATTGTGTCGCTCAATGAAAGATGTCGAGTTCAGTCACTTCTTAAAGCGTCGGAACGGAACTTGTTAAAGCTTCCCTTTGCCTATCCTGTTATACGCGGAATACAGTGTAAAAGAACCCCAAAACCTACCACAAAATTAACTATAATAATTTATAACTGTATTTTTCCTTGTTAGCGCCAAATTTTTAGCTATGTTAAACGACAATGACTTGCTGTTTCAGACAAGATGGATGTATTAAAGTATGAAGTATGGTAAATTATATTTTTGGACGTCCTCCAACTCACGATAACTTGTTAATAGATAAATTTAATATATTAAACGGAAGCGAGGGTACCTACGAAATTATTAATGGGATATACAGAACCTAACCTTATTGGTATAATTGTATGACTTCGTAATGTTGATGGTTGCGGGTTGCATCGTAGACATAATAGGTTCCCTCTGCCTACGCTGCTATATGCGGGGTAGAACTACACTCAAATGAAACAAAAAGTAGGCAACAGAATGTCAAAATAATTAATAGAAAAAATACCTACGATTAATGTTATTCAGAATATCTTATAGAATTTTCATGTATGTACATCGGTCAAAATCCTAAGCAAATTGAATTTCGATACATACGAGTATAACAAGCAAGTTTAATTTAAATATTGAATATTTCATAACTGAACTTGTGAATGTGAATTTAAATCTCATATGATATGAAAATCCACAAATTATATGCGAGAGATGAATTGCTCTTAAGCCGTGAGTACTGTCTGGCACTTATTAATTGGTTTAAAAAGCCATAATTATACGAGATTAAACTTGAAATTATATATATAATTTTAACTTATTAAATAAAAATAAGTCTATACTATAAAAAATATATTGGGGCATTTTGTTAGCATGGTAAGTGCAATGTTACTTTGTGCTATATTCTCCCTCCATTTGAAGACATTACGTATTAATCAATAGTTTCCTACGGAAAGAAAAGTTTAAGCTATAAAAACTATTTCACATGTATGTCGGTAGTGTTGAAACAGTCCGTTCTTCACTTTTGGCTCAAAATCGACATAACGCGTGCTGAGTGCACATTAAATTGCCACACCAAAGAAATGTAAGTAATTTTGATATAATTATTACCTTAAATGGGAATCAAACTTGCAACCATCTATATCACAATGCCTTTTTAACATAGCTTCCTACCAACCCTTATTAGTTACAAGCGTAGATAAGACCGACGTACTTATACAATTACCGCCTTTCATATGGAAAACTTTTTTAATTTCACCAGGGTTGAAAATTTATTATCAGAATTCATTTTTGTATGAAATAATCCTCACTTATCCAATAATCCTGAAACATTTACTCGAACATATAAATTGGTATTGTACAAAATAAATATATATAAGTTGAAGTATTATTAAAATTATTGAGTTTATGTATAAATATGTACAACTTAATTAATTACTGTAAATTGAGGGTAAGCGACGCAGGGAAAGCGCGCGATTGTAAACGCGACAGGTTGTATGTTCAATTCTCTTCTTCTTCTTCTTAATGTGCTTCTCCAACTAGTGAAGGTTGGCAGTCAACCTCACATACCTAGTTCTCTCCCTAGCCAAATAAATCAAATCTACGGCGGTTTAATTCTCACGTAAGTGTGGTGTTTCATAGAACGAAGAAACAAAAATAAATCACCCATTCCCTTCAGTGGGAATCCCCTACTGTCGCAGTTTGCACTTCAGTCAGACGCCGCACCGCCGCGCCACGTCGTGTCGGCCTCAAATAATAAAATATTAAACACTTTTTATTTACTTATATCACTTAAGCGACTTTTTAGCTTGAGTAGTTTCATACTTGTTTATTCGTTATTTTCAACAAGCATACAACGGAACGGCATATATATACGAATATAATATATATTAAAAAAAAGTATAAACTTTAAAACATTTCATTTCTAAAGTATTCATTTAGAGTAAGATGAAGCTTAAAAATAATTTTCATATATATTTTTTTATTTCTCTAAGCATACTTGCAAGTTCATAATAAATGTATGTCCTCTTTAACTTCACTGCATGGTTGTTTAAAATAATATTATAGTGCACTCTTTAAAATTACATTTACATATATTATATGAAAGAGAAGAGACTGAAACACTATTGTGGCACATTTGATACCAGCATCAATGCTTGGGGTACACTTTCTACTATCATTTTTTTTTATCTTCACGCATTATCCCGCATCTCTTCTTTCGCTCTAAAATGTAAATAATAATTAATTTATTAATTAATTGAAATATTTAATCATCAATCCTTTTATTCATTTATTGAAATATTCGAGAAACACAAGCGACTATTAACGTGAGGGTTTGGTATTGAACCCAAAACCGTCTCGTTTACAGCCAAGCGCTGAAGAGCTCGAACCTCTATAATATAAACAAATACATTTCAAACAAAATATATTTTTCCCTGAACCCCAATATCCCTCAGTTTTTAGTATTTTGCACCTTATTTCGTCTATGATGATACACATACAGACATACATATGCAGATGATACAGTGCTTGGATAAATAAAGCTTACAGCCGTAGCATACGAATAGGTCTCGTAGAGCCAACGTGATAGGTGTGCTATGCATTTTAATAAAGACGTAGCGCTGTTATTGTTACATCTGGTATTGGATTAAAAAATATACATTTGTATACTGTAGCTGTAAAAGCTGACGTTTAATAAAAATAAGAATTAAATTAGATTAATAGATAGATAAAGTGAAATTAGTAGATAGAGTGAACATAGAGTTAAGTGCGGCGTTAAGTCCCGCAACTTAACAATATAGTGACACTCATGAAATTAAGGAATGTCCTTACACTTGTTTCCCTCCGCCTAGCCTTGTAATTGCGGGATACAGCGTGAATAATGATACCTTCAGGCACAAAACTTAAAATCCTTTCACCTCTACCTTGTAAAGTCAGTCAGAAGATTCCATTCCATCTCCATATAATCGTAACCAGATGTGCCCACTAGAGATACTAATTCAATATGAACACGTATATAACGATTTATACGGACTTATATTCCGAATGGCTGAGTACAAATCAAATAGACTTGGTTATACGAGAATGATCAATATCATTTGTTTGATGTTGGAAGGCAAATTTTAATAGGAAATAGGGATATGGTCTCTATAGCATTCTATTCATAGTTTTGTAATTTAGGATACTACTTGATGTTAGTGATTTAATAGTAAAATAAATATATATGTTTCTCGTAGTTAGGTAGTTCTAGATTAGAATCCAAGTTAGGTTTCTAACTAACTAAAGAAAAGGCAGAGTCAAAAAACATGCCACTTTAAAATAAAGATTCTCTTTAAATAATTTATATATTAAAAAAAAACGGGCGAGCCTAAAAAAATACTGCACTTATGTACTTATATATATGTCACCAATATTACTAATTGTATTTCTGTTCGTTTCCAAATAGACAATATTATAAAAAACACCAACAAAATATTCTATTCAAACCCACTTCTTCCATCAACCGATATGAATTTTAATACTACAAACTTGGAAAACAAAAATTGAGTTTTTACGTCAAACTTTACTATTGGCTGACGGAATATTGTAACGGAATATTTTCGACAAGCGCCTGTCGATCAGGTGGGTTTTATATGTAAAATGTTAAAACATAGTCGTGTCAGAAGTGAAAATTGAATGTAAAAATATTTTTTCATCTTCGCACAGCAAAAGATTTCATTCTTTCCACCTTCCAGAGAGGCAGAACTCAACGCCACGTTGGTAAACAATCAGAGAGGGTTCGATTCCCACAATGCAATGGCTTCAGAATCCGGCGAAAAGTGGGGAACGAAGTGTATTAACACTGAGTTTTCTCTGCCAACCCTGCTGTCAGTATAAAACTGATTTTTTTTATAATTTGTATGCTGTCAAACTTATGGTTTTCGTTATATTGCTTGTTTATCTAACGCATATCACTAAAAACGCTTTTAAACATACATTATATGTTTCAGTAAGCAATCGAGGATAAACAAATCAAATAAAAGAAATCTAAACATCTAACAACATTAATAAATCGTTCGTTATATTCATGAGCCATGCTGTCCATTATTTAATGTGACGACAACTCCAATATTGCATTTGTTGTTATAACTTTTAAGATTTTTTTCAATAAATATTGTGTACGTACATAATAGTTCCAGCGCTCAATGATTCACCGTCTGTAAACGCGATAATTGTGGATTCGATATTCGATTTAAGTTTTATAACAACATTCATCACAAATATATAAAATGTATGTAAATGTCTGTCTGTGCATACTAACAAGCATATGCCACTACTAATATAGAAAATTAATAAAAATATACATAATAAATATTGATCAAACACTTATAAAAAAGCTATGGCAGGCTGCCCTGCCAGCAATTCGGCGCGGAAAAAAATGTGGACGCTACTAATGGAATATTCCCAGCTAAATGGAATTTCAATTGGAGTTCATTCGTATTCTTGTTCCAGGCCTCGTCTGTTGCTGTGTTTATTTTTAAATAATCTAGCATTAGGTTAACTATATCTTAATACCTATAGTTTATTAGGAAATCTTGAAAATTTATATTTACAATTTTATTTCTTTTATTCCAGTAAAACATTAAGGTATCTAACAACAATTAAGCTATATGTTCATTTTTTAGCAGAGAAAACTTAAAGCTCCTTTTTTTACTTTCCGCCAATTTATAGAAATATCAAAGAAATGTAAATAATAATTACTTCCTCTGAGTAGAAATCGAACCTACACTCGTCGCCTTTACAATCACACACTGTGCCGTAACTTCACCAAGACTTTATTGCTATGCAAAGCTAAAAATACATACCATTTGACATAAACATTAATTAAATTTATTTAAACACACACTTTATTGTATGAGTGAAGCGTTTGTGGCGCGAAGTTTAGTGTTGTTTAAGGGTCGTAGCGACTGAGATGGCACAACCGTCGTAAAAGATCCCGTTCGTAGGGTTAGCTCTTTAAAGTTTAATAGTAATTAATAGTTTTACTTATTCTTCCGGTTTTGGTTATTTTTTATATTTAAAGATATGGAATTTATTTTAAAACTTTTTTTATTTCATTATTACATTTTACTTTAACAAGATTACTATACCTTGTATGACAAAGCGCGGCGGTTGGTTTCATCTCTCAACACATAACATTATTAAAATTGGGCCAAAAATGGGGAAAAGAGCGCCTTAATACTAGGTTCCCTCTATATGGAGGATAGTGTTAATCTAAAAAAATACATTATTCAAGTTTGAAACAAGCTTCTTACTACACTCGTTAAATAAATGCCAGTATTACTTTTAAAATTAAAATGTTTTCCTGCCCGTTCAAGTGTTAAGACACTGTATTCTGCACTTTCCACCGGTTAAATAATTGTAAACAAAAACTTAAAGTGACATCCCTAGAAAACCGTCCTCAGCTCCGTCACTACGGCTTAACCGTGGTCGTAAAGGTTACGATTGTAGTTCGTCGTAGGTCCGCATGAGCTTAATACATTTGCCCTTAAATTGACTATTCTTAAAATAGTTAAGGTCAATCCTGAGGTCATATTCATGCAGATAGGAAGGAAAATGCTGAAGGTTCTATAAATAAGAATTAATTCAGATTCTTGTAAATTAATTCTATAAACGAATACTACGGAAGCAGAATTATAGAAGGTCTCCTAATTCAGGCATTGTTTGTTTTCCCAGAATTTCTTGTTGTGTTCAATTTCTCCTCAATGAAATATTTTCCGTTATTGTATTTACTAATACTATATTTTCACTCGGAGAATAAATAAATTTCATTTCCTCTGTCTTCTACTCTCTGAACAGATAGTATATATATCAGGAGGTCAACATGATCTCATTGTTAAAGATATTCTGAAGATAAAACTATAAAGCCTTAAAATTCTTCTTAATATTCCAAATAATTATAACTTTAATTATATTTCTTTCTGGTTTAATTAGCAATGACAAAAATAAGCATTCTCCACCTCAAAAAATTTAAAACACGGATTTAAATCAATATTGCAACAGAAAACAGTAGCTTTGCTTTGTAAATCTAGCAGAGGTTAAAATAAATCGAAACGTCGAGCACCATTAAGCCAGGCCGGTAATTGAATGGAAAGTGTCGAAGTGAATACTGTACGTCAACGGCTTGGGAAATTGTATGACGTGAATTTTGTAATACGCAATTTAGGGTTAATATTTGTAGTTTATGATTGGATTAGATTATTAATTGAGTGCTGTTGACTATTAAACCAAAATTAAATCAGCTTTATCCTGTATCCCGCACTCAGCAGGGTAGGCAGAGGGAAGCTAGTGTTACGACACTCCGTTGCTCACTTCACACCTAATTCTGGAGACCGCGTGTTGAGTGGTTTAGATTATAGGTAGTCGAAATCTTACTATATTGTATTTTTACACAATATTTGTTGTCTCATATCTCGGTTAAGCATAGAAATAAGTAAAGAAGAAATATTGGTATATTTTAAATGTGTATTGATATATGTGCTCAAAACTATCTGTCGGAACCCAACGCAACGCTTGGTCTTCTTACATTCGGCCTCATTTGTGATTTGTTTTAATTTAACAAATAAAAGGAACGGAATGTTATTAGCACTCCCCTACCTCTTATATAGGTAACCTATACATTTGCAGTTTATAGCGTGAGGCTACAAAAAAGTATTTTAAAACAACAAAAAAAACTTAAGTGTATAATAATATAAAAGTTCCTCTAAAAAATAGAATAGAGCTTAGAGCACTTTGAATCTAAACTAAAGTATTCTATATTTTTTCCAGCTTCACGCCTTATTAGCAATTACGCACTTGGCCTAGCTATTGTGATGATAATCCAATCCAAGACCTGAGTTGCTTTTTAGTGCACGATTAAAACATATTTTTTACTTTGTTTTTCATATTTTAATTTATTCACTGTCAGCCATCTCAAATAGACAGAGAGAATATAGTATCGAGACACTCCGTTCTCCTACTCTTCTTTAAACTCTTATACCCAATAAAATTTTAAAATATACGTACATAAGTTTTTCTTAAACAAACACAAGTAAAAATTGCAATAGCGATTGAGTTTATATTAAAACAAGAATCAGAAACAAGTCGACAATTTTAGCTAGCGCAAACAACCAATATCGGAATTAACATTTCAGCTTTTGTTCTTTGTACTTTGTTGATTTTGAATTTTATATTAATAGGTATAAAACACAATTTAGTGCAGCAAAATTTTAAGCCACTGCGCTAATAGGAAGGCATGGTAACATCCGGCGACGAATTCTTGTAGAGATTTCAGAGTACAAATTGTTTGCATTTCGATGCTAGGTTAGCCACAGCTTATTAACACTTACATATATACATAAATGTAACGACTCTGGAAAAAAATATTCATAAAATAGGATTACGTTTTAGCCGAAAAACTTGACTATAAAAAGAAAGAAAAAAAGTTACTTCTTATAAAATATTTTTCATTGCGTCATGCTTTATCCTGAGCTGGGTATTAATTAGAACATGGTAAAAAGCCCGGTTGATCTTTTTGTTTGGTTTTTTTGCCTAATATTTTCCAAACACGTTACAAAGATAACTGAAAACTATGTTTGACATTGAGACCCTAGTGTTAAAATATTCCGTTCCTCAGTTTTCGCCTAATTTTTGAGACATTGAATGACGGAACTCGACTCTGGGCTTTATATTGCAACTAGAACAAGAAAAAGAAAATAATAAATTCCGAGTGGGAATCAAACTCCCAACCGTCACGTTTACAATCAGACTATTTACCGCCAGGACCACATTAAATACCGTGCTAGTAATAATAACCATTATATTAAAACAAACATGTGGTCACCCTGACTTTCAAGCGATTTCGAATATCAATGTCGGTCGCATCTCAGGAATCCATTGTGGCTGAAAGCTATCGAGTCCTCGCTTATTTATATAACAGATTAACATGATTTGGCCCAGAGTCGATCTGTTTGCGGTTGTGAAACCAGAGAGAGTATAATAAAATAAATTGTATTACCACTTGTATAATAATAATAATAATCAATTAAGAGAATCTTTTGTAAGCGCTATGGAGTTTAATTTGTATATGAGAAAAATTTTGCGAGTACCTACTAATATATGTACCATTATACACTATCAGGCATTGAAGAATTTCGTTTTCATTTCGATTATATATATAACTCTAGGTTCCCTCTACCTTCCCTTGTATATTTAAGTTATTATATAACTATATAATAACAATTAATAAACATGAAATATAAAATAAATACAAAACGTCCAAGCAACGGTCATCGCTACATAGAGTTAATTCAGTTTAATTAGTTGCCAATTATAGGGAATAAGGCAATATCAGTAACAATTCAGTACTTACTGTGCGTATTCAATAAAATTTGATGTTGCCATTGATTTAATATTATATCTTTATTATGCGGCGTTGTTTACCTGAAACAAAAACATTATTATAAATTGATTTATTTATTATTGACCTAAGCTTATATAACCTAGGTTTAGAATTTGAGAGACATCAGTGAGTTTGTGGTGTTGGGTGCATGCGTGCGTGGGCGCGTCTGTTGTGGGTTCAATTTCCACTTGTAGGGAGCAGAAGCGTCTTAATAACGACAGAGTGTTTGAACATTAGGTTCCCTCTATCTTGCCTGCTATATGCGGCATACAGCGTGAAACTAAAAGCGAGAAAAAGTCATTTTCCCGAGCTTAGATCGAACCTATAAACACCACGTTTACAGTCAAACGCTGACCAACTGCGCTACCAATATTATATATTAAAATAGTAGTGTCAGTAAAGTAATATCTTTTCCGTTCATAAAAAAATATCGCAATATTAACTGTCAACTGAACATGCGTGCACTTGACGGGGACAGCATTCCGTGGATATTGACGTTTTGACAAGCGACATTACTATTTGTATCGTAATCTTTAATTACTATTATACTTTAAGCCGCTTTAAAAGTATTCCTTTTTTCGTTTTAAAAGTGTTGGCAAAGTTACCAAAAACTATATTTATCCTGTATATCACATACAACAGGGTAGGCATAGTGAAACTTACTGCCAGAACTTAACGCTACATTTTGTCTTATTACCAGAACAAAGAAATGATGTTAATTATTTTCATCCAGTGGGAGACAAACCCACCGCCGTCGCGTTTTTAGTCTGACGGAGTACCACTGGGCTATATGACCTAAACATCGAAATATCGTTAGTTACGTCACAACTGCGCCGCTACGTCTATACGACATACAAATATTAAAAGTAACGACATAAAAGATCACTACGCTGCATATTTATTGCTGTCATACGATGATATACTTTTGTTAATATCATAGTTTTCTATTTTATATAAAATCCTTCGGAGTAGACTTATTGAATTAAATTTTCTTATTAACCTTATTACACGCATATAGTGTTAAGACACTCTATTTTCCATTTTCCGTCCAATTTTCAAGACATAACGTGTTGAGTTATGGGACTCAACTCCGCGTTATGTGTACAAGAGCGGGGCCATGAAAATAGTGGGAATTATAGTCTGACACTGTCTTGCACAGTACAACGACGGCCTTAGTTACCGATACCACTACGAAAAATTTCATATGACGCTTTACAAATTTCAAAAACAAGGTACTCTAAAATAATTTTAACTTAATTTACGAATGGAGTAATATATGAAATTATACTTAAAATTGTTTGAGAATACCTTCCTTTTAGTTACGAATCGATGAATCGTTTTCGATTAGATATCAGCGTTAAGAACTGCAATAAATAACGGTCTAACTATTATTGAATACCATCTGGTTATGAGTGATTTCTCATCGATATTACTTTGTTTCATATAAAGGAATGACTAATGTATCGGAAGGAACTATTTAGAGATAAATCAAGCTATAATAAATAACTATGATTATAATTCTTTTTCCTCTGTTCCATCTTTCACTCGATTATTATTACATATTATTTTTTATTTCCATTACCAGTAAGTCTAAGCTTATAACAATATTACCTATGTAGAAATAAAATTAATATGGTTTTCGCTATAAAGCGCTTAAAATATAATTTAAAAATCCTAAAAAACTTAACCTAAAAAGTAAAATTTCCTTCCTCCTGAAATTTATAACAAGAAATACACATACACACATATCTAAAAGAAACAAACCATTGGTTGATAGATATATTTACCTCGTCCGGGATATGAACTGATTACTTCTCATAGTATCTATAGTTAAAACTGTACTATAACGGTTAAATTTAATTAGTTACAGCCGTAGTAACATTAAACGTTGTTGAAAACCAAACATTATATTAAATGATGACGTTAACTAGCAATAAATCTCTGAGCTCCCAGCTCTACCTATTAGCTGCATAGAGCATATCATCAGATGACGCGTGTGTGTTTAGGCGCAATATCATTTTACACGCCATGTGTTCTCTGTAGATAAAGTACACTGTGGTTAATAGTATGTTATATATGAGTTTGTTGGTGAAGTGTATATAGATGATAATAGATTTATATGTAAATATGTTTTAATTTGGTTTTTGCGCGTGTTAACGGATAGTAAATTAGGTATTTCTAAAATAGTAAATTATGGAACTCAACGCTGCGTTTGGTCTTACCAACAAAGCGGTAAAATGAAAATAATTGATCCCCTGAGTGAGAAACGAAACAACGAACCAACCGTCGCGTCTACAGCCAGATGCTGTGCTGGTCGCCATCACGCCACCCTCTATAAAAACATCTATTATATTCTACATTATTATCTACAAATATCGTATAAAAAGGCTGTTCTAGATAAACCCATCCCAACTACTTCACGTCCGGCGTTACTTTAAGATTATCCCGTTTAACTGAACGGATATAGAGCGAAGATAAAAAAGGAAAATTACAAATCGCTTGGGACGGTCCTATGCAAACATGGACGGGCGATCCATCTTCATTTGGACGGACGAGTATTGAATTCATAACGCAGAATTTTGAGGTTATTTCAGTCTATCGTTTAAAATTTCCTTGCCAGCTTTCTGACTCAAACATATCAAACGGTATACCATTATTTTGTAATTGCACTGATTTAACACGTGTTCGCTTGTTTATATTGCGAATAATTTTGCTTTCGATATACCACGGAAAGGCTGTTTTCCTGGACGTTTGATTTTATATAGTATATAATTGGTTTGATGCTGATCTGGATCTATTTAAGATTGTTGCTAAGTAGTTAATAGTTATGGATTTTAATTTATTAGAGGAATATGAAGGTCATTAAATAGTAAATCATATTTAGCGTAGTCTAGGACGTCTTCCAGCTAGGATGACAACGCATGTAAATGGCTGGAATTGGGTGGAGGTGGTAAGCCGAATGAGTTCAGTGATGTAGCATTGGAGATGACTATGTATGTCTATGATGATGATGATGATGATAATTATGATGATGAAATTAGATTTGAGGCATCCTTAACCCAATGTTGCAAGGGACTACTGTTTAATCCTTGGAATCATTGTCTTTCTTCCTAAATACTCAATCTGGATCAAGACAAAATAAATCTAAGCTTCCAAAAATAAAATGACAATGAAACATAATTCTTTGAGAAGACCACGTCAAGACAACTAGAACAACCCAAATAAATTAGTAGGCCGCTTAAAATATAACCTAAACAAAATTACCCATTAAGCTAAAACAATTTGCACGAACAACCAAAGTGGAGGTGTCATCAGCGGGCACAGCCAGATTTACGACGACGCCCCCATATGTAACGGCTTACGCGAAACGGTTTACGATTACGAGTCGGTTAAAAACAAGCATTACTGAAAATGTACGACACTACAATACGCTGGAGGGAAATTTCTTAGGCGGAACAGCGTCGTAACGAAGGATGAGTATATGAGATGAATATAGTTGGAGAGTACCGGAGTGTTTTTCTTTAATTTTATTAAGTAGGCAAGAGTCAAACGAATGTGGTACAATTGGACTTGTCCAATGTTCGCTTAAACGCTTTAGATTCACTATTCAGACTATTTTCATCAGAAAATATTAGAGGTAGGAACATACTTATTAATATTAATATGAGCATCTATTAAGAACTCAATAATAAAAACAAAATTATCTTTAGTTCATAACCAGTAAAAATGAATAAAACTTTTTTTTACTCAAAAAATACTTATTTTAAATTGTTCTTAAGTTGTCTAAATAACTGGGTGGTTATAAATAATAAGCTGTACATATTCTTAAAAAGGAACAGCAATATAAAGGCGGTCTGTGATAACAAATTAAAAAGGGATCTCAAAGAAGAATGGGAATGACACAGCTAGAACAATGTAAGAAACAATAATTACTTCAAAACAATACAACCAATTGCAAGCCTGCAAATCTCAGGCACAAATCATGAAACTTTATTTTCTTATACTCTTTTCTGGTTATTTTATAAAATTACTATCTAAATAATGAGATTTCTGAACTGGAACTTTAAATTTTGAAAAAAAACAATCAAGAATATTAAGTAGTGGCATTTTAAAGTACCTACTTTCGCCCTTAAAAGGATACAAATATTTATCAAGATGCAATGATACATGAAACAATAGATGGGTATTTAAATCTTAAGTAGAAACATTCCAACACGGAAAATTAATAATATTAAATTCTATTTTATTTAAGTAGCAAGGTAGGTTACGGCAGGGATATTTGCGCCATTTTTAGCTAACTGATAATAGCCTCAACCACTAATACAAGCTGCTTGTGTACGTACTGATAGAAATAAAATATTCATTTCGGTATTGAATATTTCCTTGTACGGCACATAATTTGCGAGATATTTTACTTGCATTACTTTAAAACGCACGTGAGTTCATTTCCGATATGAACGGTTTATTCATTAAATATGCCCATTCACATGTCGCTTTGCCAGTTTTTCATTGAAAGGAAAAATATTTCATTTATCCTGCATGTTATCAGACGTGCTGATTCATCTACGAACATATAGATGTTATGAAAAAAAGTAATATTTAAAAGAATTTCTGGTATATTCAAAATATTTTATAGGCAATGGCCCAACAGTATGAATATTATATTTTTGTTGGTTATTTTTCCTGTCTCATCCGCATCATTCCGCGTCTAACGTTGAAAGTGGAGTAGGCAGAGCGAGCGTAGTGTTAGATATTCTATTGTCGATCTATCTATTGATTCAAAGTCAGGAACGGAGTATCTTAACATCAAGTTCCCAGGTGCCCCCTACAGCCTACAACCTCAGGGTACTACTTGAGGGATACACCGTAATCATAATTCTCTAAACTTTAAAGGTACTTAATAATATATTTCTCCTCTCTTGAACTTCTGAGTACTTCAGTTTCAGTTTTCTATTTTATGTACTTAGTATAACTTTCACAATATTTTTAGCTATTCTCAAATCCTTTTCGGCTATGTCCCTTTAAAACAAAATATATAGCATAAAAAATGTATAATCTGTTTAAATATTTACGCACGTATCACAATTTGCCTTGATATTCGTTTATATTTACATAATAAAATCGTTACAGGAGCAACTGTGAGCTCAAATTAGCAACTGCCATAAAATAATTTCAACATTTATTATATTACTGTTCTTACAAGCTATTAGAAGTTTGTCTGTCTGTTATGAATATTAAATCCATACAGCGCCATTTGATGTTTAGCTCGTGACTGGATGGATGGATTTAAGTTCCGCTACTCAACATGAAATGCCTCGAGAATTCGTCAAAAATTGGAGAACAGGAGTCTACACTATAGGAACTATAGGAACAGAGTGACTTTCCCAAGTTACCTGATAATAGCGTGAATCAAAAAAATCTTAAAAAACAAAAGTTTGCCTTTTAAAACGTGTAAAGGTCTAACCCGCAGCCTAAACAGACTCTATCCCATTGAGCCAAGATCGCCTTTTTCTATATAAATTTCGTATTTCGGATGAATCTCCAAATGTAAATATTTACTCAATCTCGGGTCGCATATAATACGGATCTACAACCGTATGGGGAATAAAGGCAAATAATTTATTGCTTTTGCTTCGTACGTCTATATCAGTTATGATATTTATCTGATAGTTACAATATATCTTATATTAGATATAGAGATTTAAGGTGACAGGTGATATAGATTATTACTAACTAAAATCTGTAGCATTTCTACTGATATTATACTTAAACAGTTTGGTTGGTTGAACGTACTACTCTCAGGAAGTTCTGATCTTGTGTCATGACATAACTCGTATTTGTTTTTCTTTTACAGCGCGGGCGAAATAGCAAGTAAAAGCTAGTATATATTTAAGCCATTATTTTTTTTTCATGCTTAGCGGCGTTGAGTTCCGCGTTTTAGTACAGTGACTCAAGGACGCGACACCAACACGAATCAACTAAGACAAGAAAAAAAAAACTTTATTTAGAAAAAAAAAGCAACACATATTAAGTATGTTAGTAAATAGGTTGTAAAAGCGTGTAAGAATTTCAACACCACTTGTAAATAACGTATGGCTTAGTGATCACAGCACTAGGCTTCCAAGAGGCGCGGCGTGGGTTCAAATCCCGCCCATACCACAAATTTTAAAACGTTCTCTCAGTAAAAATTTAGCTGAGAAACTATTTACTATCCACCAAAAAAACTGACACTCCAATAAGGCAAACCCAAAACGTAAATTCGCAACAGTACAGATGCAATCACGCTAAACGCAGACGGAGGCGTTACGACGTACAATGGGATCCTTTTTACGTACGCTTTGATGTGTTCCTCGCATTGAGCTTTTAAAGCGGCAGTTTTATTTTGACGATCGCGTACGAGACAAATTATGTAGTTTACATATTTTTGGGATATTTTCTTTTTTGGTTATAATGAACTTTTATGTCGTTTTTTCTTTTAATCGTAATAGGAATATCAACTTTAATCATATAAAAATAAGTCATCCTCGCGCTGTGGTACAGTATTCAACTATAAACGTAATGCTTGTGAGTTCGATACCTTTTCGTGGAGTTAATTATTGCCATTTTTCCGCTCCGCCAGGAAAAATCGGTGTATTTAGTTCTCCAAGATTCCATTCCATTCCATAGCGTCTCAAAATCTGGTAAAAAGTGAAGAAAGAAGTATCTACCTGTTTTTATTACTCTTTTACACTTTTATATAACAAGGCTTCAAGACTCGTTTTTCATTTCTCGCTTTTTTGGGCGACACGAGTTAAGTGGGTTGGTCTAGAGTAGGTACTAGCACTTTTACATGGCCGTTATTAAAATACTGCAAAAGTTGTTCATATATGATAGTACAAATTTATAGGATAGGCTACGATTTTTACATACTTTTTGTTTTCATTTTCATAGTGCCCTAAGAAGAAAACTTATCTACTAATTACATACATATCACTGTGTTATTTAATAGGAAACTCTATGTTTTATTTAGTAGGAATTATTTAAACTTAGGAAATGGATATCAACGTAGCATCACAAACACCCATATGAAACGTCATTCTGGCGTTATCTGTCTACTTTATTACCATTGGATATAAGTATGTACAAATATATTAAGAATTAACTTTACATAATTTGCTGAGTATTTTGTTTATATGGACTATTCTCAATAGATAAATATTCTTTTTACGCTTCATACCATACGACTCAAGGTACAGTACTGGTTTTGATAATAGAACCAATCTGGCACCTAACAATATTAGAAATTTCGTTTCTATAATACGTTATATTAATATTCAAATTAGTAAGGCTTTTAGCGGTAAAGCTCCAGCCTTTATATTTGTAGTACCTAAATTTTCGTCTCCAATACTTCGTAAAAATTACTAAAGTAAGAATTAGTAAAGCCAAATTTAATAATAATAAATTAAATTATAAACCTCATTAAATAAAATAATGATCATAACATATATCAATTAAAATAACAATTGTGGATCCACGTGTGGATTCAAATCAATTAATATATATATGTATGGAAGAAAAATATCTCGATTTAGTTTTCGAGAAATCAGTAGAAAATATACAAACATACGTACATTGAAAGTTGGGTGCCTAGATACGTATAAAATCATGTTCAAATATTATCCAATTCCAACTAGATAACAAACATACAAGTGAAACTAATAACTTCCTTTTGTATTTCAAGTCAGTTAAAAAAATAATTGTAATGTAACAGTAACATAAACAGAATTATAAATAAGTTATATAACGTTACATGTAAATATGTATTCTAGATACATTTCATATTAATATAATTAATATTTGTACTAGCATAGCTCTCATGCGCTACAATTGAGTCAAGTTTAAGTGTGATTTATTACCAGAAACTATTTCAATATATCCCTAATAATCTGGTTTTAGTGCTAAAATATATTAAACTATAGTCCAAGAGACAGTAGTTATCTAGTACTAATCTTAATAAGAAAAAAAAAGGAAAGAAAAGAGTATATATTTTTAGTTAGCATTTAGAGAATGATAGCTGTGCTATATCTGAAATGGACATACATTATAAATGTAGACTAATTTTATTTTAATTTTGTTTTGTATGAATACTTTTTTAAGCAATGTATAAATAAACAGTGATTGTTTTAATTATTAATTCATTCTGTAGGATAGTTTTGATATTATTATCATATGTTACTTTTACGTTTCTTTTATAAATGAAAATGGAGTGTAGAATGATATATTTGTCATTTGATTTCTGTCAAACAATCGTTGAAGATGTGTAAAATGGTAATTTTAATTAAAATATGTAAAAAACATGACAAACTGGAAAATTTTAATATCTTTAAAAATTTAAGAATATTCAATTTATGTTTCTATTTCGTTTGAAGGAGAAAAAAAATTATCCGAAACAATTATTGTCAATGCTGTATATACGTCGATATATATGTCAAACGACTGCATATAAAATTAGATTCTATAGTTTTTATTCCAATTTGTAATACACTTCGGTTCAAAAAAATGTAGCTTTTCTGCAATAGAGACTTTTCCAGACAACTTAAAAGTGCAATATGTTCTCAAATATACATAAATTAATGATCCTAAAATATATACTAAAACAACCAACTTCAATCTTTACTCAGGTAAAGTACATAGTTAGATAGCCGCTTCTCAGACTACACGGAATATTACCCACGGAAGTTAGGCAAGCACTATACTCGAATAGAACAATATTGTTTAGTTAACATTCCATGAGGCTATAAAGTTACAATGTACTGAATGAACCACAGTTCCACCTTATAATATTAAATATTCATTGGCATTACAAAGTGGCGTTGTTATTATGTGAAAATTTAGCAAACTGCTCGTTTATCTTGTAGAGCTTTTATATATTTAAGAAATTCATATGGACTGTGATGGAGCGGTATATAAACATTAAAAATGCATTTTGCAGTGAATGTTTTAATTATTAATTCATTATGTAGGATAGTTTTGATATTATTATCATATGTTACTTTTACGTTTCTTTTATAAATGAAAATGGAGTGTAGAATGATATATTTGTCATTTGATTTCTGTCAAACAATCGTTGAAGACGTGTAAAATGGTAATTTTAATTAAAATATGTAAAAAACATGACAAACTGGAAAATTTTAATATCTTTAAAAATAAATATACATTGTTTAAAAAAGTATTGATAGAAATCAAAATTAAAATAAAATTAGTCTGCATTTATAATGTATGTCCATTTCAGATATAGCACAGCTATCATTCTCTAAATGCTAACTAAAAATATATACTAATAATGCGAGGTAAAATAAAAATACTTGTGTATATTGCTGCCCCCTAAGTATCTAGCAAGAAAATCATTATTTTTTTCAAACCGTTATGCATTTTCTCAGGTATAGTCAGTCGGCTTTGTTATATCAGCGCAAAGAAAGTAAAACAACTTAAATATAATTAGTATCACGATAACGCTGACCGGTTGCGTCACGATGACCTTAAATACTCAGGTAAATCGACCGTAAATCGATATTTGGACCCTTATTGGCAGAATTCTAGAAAACCATGAAACACGTGTTCAATTAAATACTTTTAAAAATCTAAATTTCAAATTTTATAAAAATCGTTGCCGATTATTATTTTTTTCCATACAAACTTTCAACCCCTATTTCACTACTTTAGGGTTATTTTTTTTTAAAATCCGTTCTTAGTGGATGTCCAGATTAAGAAAGTAAACATCTGTCCAAATTTCACGTTTCTACGCCCAGCGGTTACGGCTGTGCGTGCGTCTTACCTCAGTCAGTGAGAGACAAGTCCTTTTATATATATATAGATTATAATTTCATATACAATTTCAAGCGTACAAGAAAATAAACTCACGCCTTTTGGATTACACGCCCAAGTGCTGTAGCCAATAAAGCTACGCGTTTATATCTCGCTACGGCACAATAGCTACACTTTTAATATACAGTCCCTTGCACCTGTATAAAAAACTCTTACGAGGGTTCGCCACAAAAAAAATTTAGACATATCTCTTTAAAGAGAATAGAAAAATATTTTAAGACACATATAAAAATTTGATTGTAGTGATATTCAAAACTGAGCTTTACAAATGAAATAAATAAATATTTTCATTCTCTATCCCCAAATGATCATCATAGCTATATCTATGCTTGGGTAGTGGAATTTTTTGAAACTCTTCCTACAGAGTTGCTAAAACCTTAAAAACGTGGTAATAAGCGTATAAGATTTTAGATTTTCATTTATAAGATTATTTAAAATATTAAGTAAAATATACTAACCAGATACATTCACAAATCAATATACTTTCAAATGAGGTACCTACCCACTAAGTAGCGTTGCAATCAACCAAAAAGAGAAATTATTTAAAAGCTTGCATTTCTAGAATTACCAGTTCTACTGAATGTAATCTCCAATGAGGAATTAATAACTCATTGAGAAATTTCTCATTTTTAGCTTTTATGCTAAACTATGGCTAGCTTCACCAATTTAAAATATTCTAGTTAAGTTTTTAAATATTATTAATAGGATATAGAAGCCATCCATGGCGCAAGCGCGCGAGTGTGTAACGCAACGCGACTCGCGAAACGCACAACCGCGTTCGCGTGGGTTCGATCTCCACTCGTGATAACTCATATAGTGAATAGAAGTATGTAATTTTTTTTATTTACTTAAATAATAATAAAAGTAAAGACAATCAAAAGTTTTATTTACGGCAGTTAAATATGTAAAAATATATTTTCGGAGCGAACCTAATAGGTATAGGGCGGAAGTTGAGCGACCACATATTTAAGTTTAACGTCTTGTTCATTAAAAATATTAAAAATATTTTTTCAAATAAAATCTGGATACTAATAGCGCGCCATTGTAAATGTACCCCTAAATAGATGCCTAATCATTTTAGGTTAGTAAGTAGTTTCGAATAAATACAAAACATATTTCCCTCATTATTTAAACACTAAAGGCCTATAAACTTAATCGTACTAACTTTTCCGTAACATTTATAATACATTAACCGTTAGAGCTAACATTACCAACAAACGCTACGTAATAATTTGTATGAAATAAATGACGTCGACCAATGGGAAGTAAGTAGCTGTGGACCACTCTTGTTTGACCTCCTTCAATGGACCAATGTGCCTTGTTATTTTTCCCCGTACTCTACGAGGGTGCTCAGGATCTCTTTTTAGTGGCTCTGGCAACATTTTGTTGAATAAGGTAATGAACTAATTTGTCGTGGTCGTAATGGTCCCTCAAATCTGGCCTGCGAACTAAATGACCCTGTTGTTAATACGAGTACGTAAATTCAGGTCTCTGGTTCTTTGCGATTTTTTGTGTGAGTTCAAAGGTATCGCTTTCATATATTTAATTTTTTGTATATAAATGTATTGCGTGTAAAGTGGCGGAACTCGGCAGCATTTTGCCTCATTATCAGAGAGAGGAAATGAAATTATTAAATATCTTATTTTCTCGAGTGGGAATTGAAACTACAAACTGTCGTGTTGACCCTCAATCTGGCTCCTATGCAGATATCTATCTGCGTTTATGTATAAATTTTTATTTTTATCTTTGATAATATAAAAATATAATTTTAATGATATAAACTAAAAATTAAATTCATTTAAATATAAACCATCTCTAAAAACAAAAACAGTATAAAAAAGGCATTATGACACACAATTTAGATATTTTACCGCACACACCCAGCTGAAACTGAGCTAACGAATTCACAAACATACGAGAACGGCTTGTAATTAAGAACCTCACGTACTTATGTAAGCAGCTTGTTGCATTTCATACAAAGATATCCAATTAGGATGTATGTTTGAACATCCTGGCCAAGTAGGCTAAATCTAGGCAAAAATACAGGTAAGTATGTAGACAAAAATACAGGTATATTGCGGGGTAGTGTTCACTATGTGGATGTTTTTGTTTCGTAGGAAAAAAGGAGCTGCAATGGCGCAACGCTCATTAAGCCAGCGAGGGTACAACCCTCAAATGAACAGAGCTGAATATTAGTATAGATATGGGTAGATAGGTAGAGTCGTATTCCCTATTGTCTGTTGCTCTATCAGCATTTTGCCTTACACTCAATTCAATATGAAAGAAGGATATGTAAATGTAAAGATGAACGAAATGTTGTATAAAGGTTTATTATGGCGTAGCTGCATTGCGTTTGGCTGAACGTAATGGTTTTGGATTCAAATTTTGGTAATTTTAAATGCTGTAACCTGAAGCAGCACTAGGTATATGAACAATCTCATTCTTTTTACGTGACGTTATAACAGTTGATCTCCATATACTGTGTTCTCGAAACTCAACCAAGGCCTCTGTCTGCCTCTCTTGACACTAACCCTGCTTTCATAAATATACATATTATCATATTTTTTTTATTTTGTCACCAAAACGATTCTGTATTAAATTATAATACTTTATTTTTTTGTCTGCATTACTTTCGCTGCACCTTGGAAACACAACTTTGAAAAAAGAAATAAATAACATTTATTACACAACTTAACGGCTAACATTATAAAAACTAAAATAATTACATAAACATAGCATATATGGTATTAAACGTGCGGTGTAGGAAAGAAAATCAAGCTTGTTAACTACAAGCGCCGGAGCGTAGCTAACGGCCGTTGAATGTGTTTTAAAATTGAGTCGCATGTTACAAGAGAATTCCAAGATAGAATTGAAAACAATATTTTTTTGGTTTTATTGTTTTATAAATTAAAAATATTACGAACAAAACAGCTATTATGTTAAACCAAAAGTAGGTGAATACGTAAATGCAATAAGTCATTATTGCAAGGAATATATAAGATTTTTTAAAGCTTCATAGTGTATAAAGCAGGGTGGGCAGTGGGAACCTTGTCTTTAGACACTCTGATTTTGAGTGTTTACATTAAATGTCACGCTTTGCTTTCCAGACTGAGGAAAAACAATATTTGATAACCCCAAATGGGAATCGACCTTATTTATTTATATTAATATAATCAAATTTGACTTAAGAATGAAAATATGAAATAAAGTCGCTATATTTCGCAACTTAGAACACATACAATGATCCGAGGAGAAAGCCTCTTCACCAAGAACAAGTGTTTTAATGAAGCAAAGTTGGTGAATGTGCCTTTGATACAATTAGGGGTAGAGTATTAAACAAACTCTCCGTATTTTCTCATTATTGTTAATTTTAGTCTATTTAATTTATTTTGACTTGTGTGGCACAGTGAATTGTTTCTATATCTATACTGTACGTTACTGTGGATTGATGTATTTATTTGAGGTTGTCAGCGTATGACTGTTAGCACGATGATTTTTTCGTTCGATGAGCAAACGAAAAAAATAATATATTTAATTACCCAAGTCACATTCAGTTCAGCACGCATCTAAAAAATTAAGCAGAAAGTGGAGATTGTAATGTCCTTAACACAGTGAACCTAAAAAAACAAAAAAATAAAATTGCTATGTAATTTTAAAAGTTAACTGAAATAAAAGTAGCATTTTCAAAAAGATATCACATAGTGTCCTTTAGGATGGCTGGGTACTAGAATACGATATTTTCAAACAAACTTGAAGCTCAGGAAGACAAACTAGTCCCAGCTTATTTATATTTGTCTACATGAAGTAATATGAGAAGTTTTTATTTGAATATGACATGACATGGAGCTTATTTGAACATAAATATTTAAATACGCCCGAAGCTTTTAAGATATAAATGCAATAAGCTGAGTATATCTCAAGACTTTTGATAGGAAACTAGTGGCTGCCTGCCAATATCATATACGTTAACTATAAACGTAATCCAGTTTGTTCCCGTTCCCGTAAGATATCCTCTCCTATTGCTCCCCTGTATGTAAAATTTCAGCATTCTACGCCGCGAAGAATTTCAGACGCTATGTCACTAGGTCTCGACAGCCTCTATATACATTATATGAATCAAATAAAGTAAAACCAGGGTAATATCAAAATTAAAATGTTAAACATTATTTATTCCTCTCATCCATAAAGACATAGCTGTCGTATGAAAGACATTTTATTTTTCAATTGGGCTCTAGGAGGTGCTTTTCTAACATTTTTACGATGTTATAAAGAAGGAACCGACCGTTAAAATCGATTTTATTTACGTTCGTGTGTTACAGCTTTCAGTGTGGTATTATTAAAGCTTGAAACAATATATTACGTTACATTTTATCATACTATACAAGGACACAGATATGTAAGTACTTAATAATATTATTTTTATTCAGCTTCACGATGTATCCCGCATATTACGCAGGGTAGACAGAGGGAACTTAGTGTTAAGACATTTCGTTCCTCAGTTCCAGCGCAATTTTTAAGACATTGCGAATTGAGTAGAATAACTCAAAGTCTTTGTCTTATTATCAGAGCGAAAAGGTTTTCTTTGCCTACTATGCTCTGTGCGCGACACAGTCTGAAGCTAAAAAAATATAAAATTTTAAATGAGCAAAAGACTTCTACATCTTTTAATTTATTAAATTTGTTGTTTTTTCATAAATCATTCGTTTTACAAAGAAATAATACTAAAATATCAAAGTCATGTTTTATACCAACATTACAAAAATATTTCTACTATAATACAATCTTGTTTGGATAGAACCTATAGTTAGTATGTTATATGTATCAAAACACGAACAACTTCTAAATTGAATATCAAAGCGATTTCAACAATGTCATACATACAAGTACTGGCAAGTTGTATCGCAACTTGGAGCGTAACCGCGTGGTTAGAACTTGGTTGGACTATTGAAAAAGTTCGCTATCTCGTTTGTTATATAAAAGTATAAAGCTCAGTAATTGTATTATATAATTTTCTATAAAAGTATGCTAAAGGCCAGTCGTGGCGTAGAAGCACAAGTGTGTCTTCCTCACTTTGGTAACACGGCGAGGCGCGGGGTTTAGTTCCATCAATCAACGACGCTTCTAGAATTCCGCAGAAAGTAAGGTACTTCTACCTACCCTGCTATGACGGGGATAAACAGCAGGATAAACAGAACTCGAGGCATTGCATGTTGGCGTAACTCAACGCCGCGCTCTGCACCATTATCAGAATTAAAATTAAAATATGAAATATTTTATTCCACAGAGTGGGAATTAAACCTACAACCGTAATACCCTTATGATCCTGCGCCACGAGAGCCTCAAAAATAAATTAGCAATTAAACATTTTATTTAAATAATGAAACTAAAGCTCCATATATATCTTAATATAAAAACAATAATTTAAAATAACTAGAGTAATTCTAATCCCATACCAGGTATATCTACGTAGTATAAGTAGATTTAATATTAAGTGAACTAGAAATTTCTAGAGTGCTTTATCTAGTTAATACATTACAACATATATAATTGAAACCGCAGGCGAACAGCCTTTGGGAATACCAGCACCGTGTAATCTATGAGATACATTAGATCCCATAGGTAATAAACATATTATTGTCACTGATATTATTATTAATTTGTGAAATTTGTTATATTAACAAACACAGAAGTATATTTATATAGATAGTTGATCAGCTTCACGCTGTATTCCGCATACAGCAGGATAGGCAGAGGGAACCTACACCCCGTTCTTCACTTTCCGTCGAATTTATTAAAACATTGCGTGTTGAGGGGTAGAACTCAACGCCGAGCTTTTGCCTTGTTGCCAAAGTGAAGAAATGAAAATATTAATAAATCATTCCCTCGAGTGTGGATCGAACCCATAGCTGTCGTGTTACGATTGTAACGCTCTTGACACAAGACGCAAGATAGTAAAAAAGACACTTATTTTTCTTATTTCAAAAGAATCATAGTAGTTTGGCAAGCTTTCAGCGAAATGAACGATGAACATGGTATTTAACCTTTTTCGGTGTTATTTACCCTATTTATTTTAAACGCCGAATTAAATTTATAGTTGCTATTAAAAATAGTTGTAAGATGAATATTTCTCAATTGCGAATAAAGAGTTATTTCATAGTCAAAAATAAAAATGTTGGTAACATATTGAAATTTAAAAATACTAAGATTAAGAGAATTGATTTGCAATCTCAATTAATTCTCTGAAGTAATAAAAAGGGCAGTAAATATGTATTTCTTTCTATACATACGCTATAATCTAAGGATTTATTTTGTTTTAAGAAAACTCAAAATAATTAAAATAAAAGCCCAAAGGTCATTTATTTACAGTAACAAGTACAACTAACAAACATTTAACATTTTACACACAAATATTTGGGCAAACACTCAAAATCAGTGCATTCAAAAGCTCCTAAAGCTCTACGTAAAAGTTTCAATTAAGTTAATATAACGTCACATCTGAACATTAAACTTGCAGAGATTGTTTCCAAAGTTAGCTGTTTACACAAACTGTGACATGCGTCTTGTCTTACACTGTCAAAGGCGTTACCACAGACACTGTGAACTTTGTCGCTTTTACGTAATTTTAAACTATGTATAATATGTTGATATTTCAAAATTTATTCATGTTTGTTATAGTTAGGTGAACTATTTCATCATCAGCTTCACGCTATATCAGGAACGAGGCAGGGAGACAGAAGGAACCTAGTATTAAGATCTTTTTTTAAAAAAAAAAAAAAAATTGGATGGCTCAATATCTGGCCAAATCTCGAGACATTGCGTAGTGAATAAAGAAATCCAACGATGTGGATTGACGTATTGTCTTATTACTTAAGCAAGACAATGAAAATAATTTATCCCTCCTAGTGGGGGAGTAACCTAAAATAATATAATTGTGAAATAAAACATAAAAAAGGTACAATAAAAAATACCACAATTGATCATTGTTAGTTTCGGAGGATAAATTAAAACTTTTTGAATACACTCGTAAATCGATAGTGTCGTGAAAATTAGAAATTTTATCAGGTAATTTATTACTGGCTGGTTTTTGTTTGGTGTATAATAAAAGATTCTTTTATGATATTGTCGTTACCAATATATTATACGGTTTATTCAACGTTAAACAGTAGTGACATTCACTTTTTTTATGTTACGTAGAATAAATATTTAGGCTATATAGGTCTAAAGGTTATTTACCTTTAATTATTTATCAACAGTATGGACAATCGTGATAAAATTGCAAGTTCACGCTTTTTCCCGCATTTCAGGGTTGGTAGAGGAAACCTAATTTTAAAACATATAATTTTTCAGTGACAATTAAAAAAAACATATATATAAAATGAATTAATTTAAACTTATTTAACAAAACTTTCATCAACAACTAAACTAAATATACAATTTGAACTAGAAACAAAGAAGCTGTAAAACAAAAATAGTTTCATTCATTAATGTCTGAGATGTCGCATGTGCCGGTTACATCGCAATTTAACTTCCATCCCCAGAGGCGTTTAATATTACATATACTATACAGACAGCGTTACAAACATTTATGTGATTTTGAGGTTGGGCTTTATTCACATAAATAAATCATAAGCTATAATTAGTTTGGTGTGTACTGTCTAAATATATTTTGATTTGTTGTCTAAGAAGATAACAGGGACATATCTAGAACTTATTATACTGAAATAGTAATACAATCCTATAGTAGGATAGGCAAAAGGAATTTAATGTTAAGGTTCCTTTTCACTTTCAATCAAATTTTCAAGACATTGCGTGGTGAGTGGCTAAGCTGAAAGCTGCGCTTTGTCTTCTTACGAGAGGAAATCAAAATATTATTCATGCACTGAGTGGGAATCGAACTCACAACCGTCACGCTTGCAGTCACACGCTCGGGCATCTGACTGTTAATACTAATGAACTATTGCGCTTGTTTATTTTCTTTTCAGTTATGTGCAGGGGGGGGGGGGTAAATATTTTTTTATTTTTCACTTTTTTTGTTAGGATTCATTATGGTAATGATAATCATGATATACCTTTTTGAAATCCTCGTATTGAGTTCTTGAATTTGATACCCATATTGTGATATTCGAAACCATTTTTTTTTCTCTAAGTTCAATGGTGTTCCACGGCCGCCATGATTATTTTTTTAACCTCACCTATCTATGAACACTTGGGCTGTAAAACGAATCTAAAGAAACCTCAATTATGTAAATCCGTTTAGCGGTTCTGGAGGTATGAGGTAATAAAGAATATTACATACGTACAAACAAGATACGCGCGAAAAACATAACGCTTTCTTAGCAGTCGGGAAAAATATATAAATGTAAAAGAAATAATTGTAAAGAATTTCTCGGCGCCTCGTCTAAGGAGACGGGCGTGATGAAGTGATATTTTTACGGCATACTAATAGCTAACATATACGTATATGTACATATATACTTGTGTATATCATTATTATTTGTTATTTAACTGGAAGCCGTCGTGGCCTGATAGAACGCGATTATGACTGTAAATAATATAATTAAATATTCATTATTTTCATTTCCTCGTTCTGAAAACGAGGCAAAGCAGAGAATTTGGCGGAAAGTGAACAGAGGTGTTTTAATACACATAAATTGAATATATACATAAATAGTGATAAGATACAGCATGAAATAAAAAAGAATATTTGACTCTTTAATTGTTTCTTATTTCATTAACTATCAGTTAAAATTTATATTTTGTACCTCATCCTTATTAATGGGAGTTGTGAGAGTACCCTCCTCGTCTTGACTTTCAAGTTTATTTTCTCGATATTTAAAAACGATACATTTTTGGAAATTAATCTGAACAAGAACAATTATAAGCTAAATATTGTATACTCTCTCAGAAGTTATCAGATATAAATTTATAGATTATTTTTTACTTTAAAGGATGTGATCTTACTGTCAGCCTTGAGGACAACTTTTTTGGGGATTTTAATATTTAATATTTAGGTATTCCATCGATTTAGATAAAATCAGACAAAATTAACAAAATTAAGTTCAAATTAAAAATTAGAAATATTTTAAATCATATCACCTCAAAACTATACTAGGTAGGTACTTACAAAAATTGCATACATAACTAAGTAAGTCTAAAGCTAAAATTGTATGAAAAACCACATACATACGTGAACAAAATAAACTATAACAACACTTGCAGCAGAAGAGAATGGAGGCTAGTACAGTTTTGCATTTTTTTACATTTCCACTCGCGCACACGCTGCAGTCGAAAGAAAACAAATAACTTTTGATTCTATAATCTCTTTTTCAGTGAGCGCTGTGAATGCTACGTATATTTTAAATAAATGTGTGTATGTCTATTTTACATGAAAATGGCGGAAAAGATTTCAATGGATTGACAAAGGATAGATTTGACCTTATAGCTGTGACAGCATAATAGCTTTTATTTAAAAGTCGTATAAAAAATTTAACGTTATGTACGTCGTTACGGTATGAACAGACTCAGATTCTTTTCGCTGACTTTATACTATTACAGAAAAGATTGCGTTAAGCCAAATACATTCTAGCTGTTATTCGCCCACAACTTCTTCTGCGTGGACTTTGGGATGTTAGAAGAAAAAAGTTTTTTGATTCTTTCAAGAAAATCATTCCCGTAAAGTTTCGAGACATCCTTTTTTACAAATGCTCTACTCTCCCTAACCTATCCTAACCGTAAGCCTAATCTACATGCCTAATTTCTACTAATATTTTAATATAACGTATTTAAAAACTTACCAAATTGTTTTAAATATAAATAAAACAACATTTGTAACTTCAAATGACAATGATCCAAACGCTATGGAGGTCGGTCAGTAAATTTAGAAACGTTTGGTATACATCAGTGTTACCACGCTGTTCCGCCGCGCCGTCTCTAGACATATTTACATACAGTGCGCACGACGAATTGTGGCCGCTTTGAAGTTACCTCTAGATAGCTGCACAGATTAGATTTTTGTGATATTTCTTAATTATTATTTTCTTTCCAAGTGTACAATATACAAAAGTTTAGAAAGTCTAATTTCATCGAGGCCACGATTCGTCAAGCGTACTGTACATGGTGCAAATTATTCTATTCGTATACACATGTCATATTTCCTGTCATATTTAAAACGTCGTTGACAAATATTATGATACAGTGCTCGTTTAGTTTTGATTTAGTAATTATTTATTAAGGTTTAGTGTGTAGATAAAATTGTATTGGTCGTAGGTACTGTAAATGCAAAATATACGAGTATATAGTTTAATTTACATGCTAATCCACTTATGTATAAGTTCACGCTTTTTTTCGTATGTCAGGGAAGGCAGAGGTAAGCTAGTGTTTAGACACTCCGATCATTACCTTCCGCAAAATTTTGGAGACATTGCGTGTTAACTAGTGGAATTTAACGCCGCGTTTTGTCTACGCGAGCGTGAACATAAAAATAATCAAATATGAGCATTCTCCCGAATGGGGATCACCCAACCATCGCATTTACAGTCAGACGCTGTTCTACTGAGCCACTCTAAAGCATATTATAAGCAAATTTATCATTTTGAATATACCTATTAATGAAAAATAAAAGACTGCAAATTTTTAGCTACCTAACTATATAAAAGCTTACACAGCTAAACACCTATCGATATTAGGAAAAACCTTTCCTATTCACATTTTTTTTCAAATATCACTAACATTAGTTTTAATTTAATCAAATAACCTTGAAATAAAAATAAATCGATTTCAAATCGATTTTTTTGTGGGAGAAAAGAAAGCAGATCACCCAATTGGCGTGCTGCCACGCCGGTTGTAATATCGTAGTGACGACTCGACGTCATTAATATTCGTTTGAGTAGCAACGTTTTCGTCAATACATTTTATTTGCGCTATTCGCTATAAATGGGGGATCATAGATTATGTTCTAGAAGTATTTTTATATCTTAACTATAGCTTCCCGTTGTATACTGATAATAGCAGAGAACCTAGTGCTAAGGCACACATTTTCCTCATTTTTCAGACATTGCTAACTCAACGCCGCACTCTGTCTTGATATCAGAAAGACGAAATGAAAATAGTACGTTCCCCCGATCGGGAATCGAAAACACGTCAATCAGAAATGCACTTTAAATTTGTATTAATTATGCAGAGACGGAAATTCGATCGACGTTTAATAGATATTAAATATATAGGTACAATGAACACTGATCTATCCATAGTTATCTGTTGATGAGTAATATTAAAAAAAAAGCAAAAGGTTTCAAAATATAATGATTTTTACAAAAATATCCACGATCTGGTATAAATAATATTTTCTTTTTTTTTTAACAAAAGACAAAAGGATGAATAGAATGTAAAAAATGTTGGAGTTAACTTTTCGAGTTCTCAATAAAAAATATTTTCAATGGAACTAAAACTATTTTTAACGCAACGAAAATTGAACGTAGCGAGACTCGAACCTGGGCAACGTAAATTTTTAAGTTCTTAAATTTTCAACGTCAAACAATAAAGTTCCAACAATAATATACAAAATGGTGGACATAGGCAAAACGACTTTTAAGCATACAAAATATTATGAACTAAAAAAAAATAGTAATAACATAGGATAAAACACAATGTTTATAAAGATTTCGCTCTTCTGATCGCACCGTCGCAAAATTGTATTGGACATGATACTCTTGGGTTTGGTCCCGAGTAATTTTTTTTAGCTTCACTTCACTTTCAGGGCTTTCAAAGGGGACCTAGTGTCAAGACACTTCGTTTTCCACGTTCGTCGTTCCCTAGTTTTGAGACGTTGCATTATTTGTGAAGGAACTCAACGTCACGCTTTGTCTTATTATTAGAGCGAGTAAGCGAATATAATTAATTCCTCCGAATGAGAATCGAACCTACGCTGGGCCATTACAGGCTCCGCATTTATTAAACCATATTTATTGTACTAATTACAGCTTATAACAATAAGTTGTACCTAATTAAAAAAAAAGTTTATGGCTCTTTTTGATGTTGAAATGCATTTCACGGATATTCAACTTGGGCTAGCTTCACTTTACAATTTGAACGTGCTACTAAAAGTCTACGGGTTCATATTCCGCTACAGAAAAAAAATAACGTATTATTATTTCATTGTATAAATCAAGTAACCTACCACAAAGTTCTAACAATAAAATCTTTTGGCAAGAAAAGTCACCTGTTTTTACTTTTAATTACAAATTGTCATCTCGATGGGTACCGTATTACACGCGAAATTAACATATTGTTTTTATTTTTCGTCTGGCACTGGTCCAAAAAATCGATGCATTTTGGCCGAAAGCCAGGCCGTCTGTCGACAAAACAAAAAAATAAAAAACTTAGCCCCACCTGATAACTGAGGCAGCTCATTTACATGAGATGATTAACTTCGTTCCTACCTAATAACTTTATTCAACTAAATTGATATATTTTATGACGCTTAAACATGTACCTATGCGAGAATGCAATAATGAAAATTCATTTAGTAGAGGTAATTATTTGTTATGTGTGCACTAGAATGTGATTGTAAATGCGATGATTACGGGTTCGATTCCCACTTTTCCTTTCCCTGGTAACGATGGAAATCGCGGCACTGAGTTTTGCCACTCCATAAGCAATGCATCCAGAATACGGCCAAAAATAGGAAACCGAATGTCTTCTTAATGGGATGGCAGTAGCTGAGCACTAAATTTCTAGGTTTTCTCAGCCTATCCTGCTACAGCGGGATGCAGCGGATATGATTGTAAATGTAATGACTGTGTTTTTTATTCGGGAAATAAATTATTGCCATTTTACCACTCTCGTCGACGTGTGGCATTGAGTTCGACAACTCAACAAGTGTATAGCGTAGAACGCAGTGTCTGATCACTAAAGTTTTTGTCCAATTTGCCATATTATCTAGTATAAACTTCTTTTGCATCATAAGTACAGATAACTAAGTAATATAAACAATACTAAGCTTTCTAAGAGATTTGGAATTGAACCCACAATTGACGTATACAATGACTTTCAAATCATATGATATGTACCGACTACAATCATATATATTATAATGTTCAATTTATCTAATGTAAAGCGTAATACCGTTAATCAATATAAATAATGATTAAAGATCACAATGAAATGTTTCTATGGAATATATTTGGGCATTGTAGGATATGAAGGACATTGAATGTGTTTCCTGTTTCTCAATACATAATAAATATTATTAAATATATATTATTATACAATGAAAATTGTAGCAAAAATGTGAAGCTGTCTTATAAAAGAAGCCAAGATCATTTTTTCTCATAGTACGTGCAAATTGTGGCGGTTGATCCACAGCTTCCATTATTCTTTAGCTAGATATTGTACCGGTGTATATATCTATAACTATTTACTTATTCACCATCAGGCCACGCCAGGCTATACGGTTAGTTTTGATGAAATATATTTTTTATTTATAGTATGTAAACAAACATCCTAAAGATAGATATAATAATTATAAAAATACAAAAATTAATAACTGGCTAAAAAAAATCTTTTAGTTTCACATTTTTCATTCTAACGGGATAGCCAGAGATAATGAAAAGCTACTAACTTTGCGTTCCTCTTTCTTCATCTTTTTTTAGATTTTCACTGACACTGTATTTTCCAGGATTAATCCAGGTCTTCGCCTCTCTTACGACTCACTTTATAATGAATCCAAATTGCTATTTTTACATTGCAATTGACCTTTACTTTTAAATTAATTTTTCACCAGTGCCACTAAAAGACGTCCATCCATTTCCTTATCTAAACCCATCGTCATAGTAATTTATACATTGCAAAACGTAACTAGGTGCAGAGCAATCCATTTAATAGTTTCTTAGCAATTAGAAGAGTGACCATTAATACAATTTATTGCAAAGTTATTGGCGCAGCTCCAAAGAAACTTGCGAACAAAAAGTCGAGAAACAGTTTATGTAACGTAATGTGTAATGATATTAAAGTAAATACAATGAAGAATAAATTATATAACGTTATTTATCTTAAGTATTAATAATAATAATTTAAACAATTGAGTAGATTATATCAGTATTATTATTTATTATTTTAAGCTAATTTCGCGCATAGCGCGGTAGGCAGAAGGTACCTGGGAATTCTCGTAAAAATATTTATGCACTGCATGTATGTACGTAGGTATATATACAAAAAAAAAGATTATTCTTTAAATAACTTCAATAACTGATAGAGATATTCCCAATATTGAACACGGAACCATTGGCATTAAACTCCAGACGGTACACGCTCCTACTGTCATTCTACATGACACCAGACGCGCACGTGCTTGTGTCACTTGTGTTCAATCTATTTTAATATCGATCTATGTTATGTTAGCTTTGTATATAGTACGGTCAACGAGTCGTGGCCGCTCCGAAGTTATTTTATCTGTAGTTTTATGCATTGTTTAGTCAAGAAGAAAATAATCAAAGTAAGTCTGTGCAGTCATCTACAGTTACAGCTAATTTCAGAGTTGCCTTTATGTAGTGTATTTCACCAAACTGTTTAGTTCTTCATGGCAGCGGCACAAATATAATAATAATAACCTTAGATAGTAGAATATTATATAATAATCAAAGCTTAAAATGAAACGAATACATACGGGAATCTAACACACTACAATCTCCAGTGTAGCAGATACTTCTACTTATCTTACAAATGTAAGTATATTTAAAATACGCCTATTACAATGTAAATATTTTTTTATTATTATATAATTATGAAGTAAACTGCCTTCTTTTCTTACTCATTGATCATTTTGTAATAATCTTTTCGTGACGAAGCTTAATAAAATTCTGCTTACGGAGATGCTAACAATAAAAATTGTAGCGACAGAATTTCTTATTCGTATTTTTTTTTATTTATATTGAAACGTCTTATTTAGGTAAATTTACTTTGTAATATTTTAATTTTATAGCTTCATAACGCATCCCACGTATAATAAGAGTAGGCAGTGGGAACCTAGTGTTACCCAGTTTTCGAAAAACTGTCTATTGACTGACCGAGCTCTATATCACGCTTTGTTTTGATATATTGTATGAACGAAGATGCTATTTTGAATACATGTTATTTTTTACATAACTACGAATCAAACAACCAGTAAGTCTCAACATACAAACCTTTATATTCTACCTACAAAGCCAAAAATACCCAGACTGACATAATTGAAAATACATCTACTAAGTACCTGTAGGTAGAAACGCAGTCAATACTACCTCGACTATGACAATAGTCAACAATCCTCCATTATGGTGTACGTAGATACGTAGTGGGTGAGCTTGACTACTGATTGCATATTGTTTGCGTGTGCAATGCACTTCTTGCGTTCGAACGAAGGAATATAAAAGTGTACTTGAGTGATTGTTATGAATGGTTTTTTACTTCACAAAACCTGCGTAATGGTGGTATCATAGAGATAAGGCCTATAAGAGAGACGTGACACTCCGTTCCCCACTTCCCACCCAATTTCTAGACATTGCGTGTTTACTGTTCAGTGGCGAAACTCAACTCTTATTAATAAAACCAAAGTAAATTTTAAATGATTCATTCCCCAAGTGAGCATCGAACCCACATCATCTAGACAAAAGTCGCGTTTACAGCCAGAAGACATGCCTCTATACTTTTGAACATTAATTTAATAAAACCAAAAAAATATAATAAGTGCAAATAAAAACACAAACTCATGAGAACAGTCGGGTCACAAAGTAAGCATATAGACAACGCATTGTATAAAATGGGTCGCACCTGACCGCAATATTTCATTGTCGCCACTAATATCGGGTATTAGTCGGCTATTCTATTGATATAATTCCATAGGTAATATACATCAAAAAGTCAGTTATTCGGTAACTAAAGGCTATAAGCTATAAGCTAGGTATCTTCCTTAACTTAGCCGAACGATGAAATGGAAATAATTGAAAGCTGTGTATAATCTAAGAGTTTAAACTTACGCCTCAAGTTCAGTGGGTTACATCGAAACGATTCATCTATACCCTTCCTGGACAAAGTGGACATTCCAACACAAAATAAACAATTTAATTTGAACCAATAGTCTCTGAGATTGACGCTTTCAACCAAACAAATACATCAGCTTTTAATATTAATAGAGAATTAGCGACTAAAAATAGAATTCACTAACTCATTTACAGCTTTACAGTTTACACGTGAAAACAAAATTAGAATTAAAAAAGTAACAATAGGCATAAATATTAGCAAAAAAAAATATGTGGGTAACAGCTGTGAGTAATATTTAAAATAAAAGCAACAGTCATTGCCCATTACAGATTTTTAATGTGCAATTAATTTGATAATCCTTTGCAGATTAAATTAAAAAATATAAGGGCTATTATTTACAAAAAAAAGCGACATAGCGGTATGACTTCTGACTGTTAACGTGACGATTGTGGGTTTGACTCCCAATCGAGTAAATTAAGTAGGTATATATTAAATGTCTCGCTATAATAAGAAGATAAACCTCAGCGTTGAATTCTGCCACTCAATATGCAATGTCTCGATAAATGGACTTTAGCACACATTAAGGTAACTTTTAAAATACGGAATACAGCTTAAAGCTACAAAACAAAATATATATTTTACAGAGTGTTGGACTAAACTTGAATTGAATTTGGACTGGACTACGAAATGTCTTGTGGTTTCGATTTCCACACAATTGACATGAGCGTATCTAGAGTTATTTTGTTCGAGCTGGACTTTAACATTGAACAGATATGTTCGTGTATGGGTTCTTTTTTATTTTTCAGGATTTTTTTTGTTAGAAATATTTCTGGGGCAGGATTATTATGCAGTGGACATAGACCACACGGCGCCCTTGTTCCTACTTATTATTTATTTATAATATTTTGAGAATTAGACATCTAAACATTAAAACAATATGTTTACATTATTTGCTTACCATAAACTTTGTAATCCAAAGTACGTTCGTAGCATTTATTGTAGTAACATTCAAAAGTACCTGAAAAAAAAATGATTATTAGTACTAAGTACATGTTACAAGAAAATAATTAAATATGTTTTAGTTTCACGCTATATATGACTTACAGCAGGGTAAGAAGAGGAAACCTAGTGCTAAGACACTTCGTAACCTATGCACCGCTCGATTTTCGGAACCTTGTGTGTAAAGTGGCGCAGCCCTTTGTCCTTTCTTTTTTAAAGTAACATCATTACTGCCTATCCTGATATATGCGATATACAGCGTGAATCTATATAGAATATATTATTAATAGTTTAATGATTAATATTGATTAAAACCTTCAATTCCAATATTCAATACAAGTAACTTCTACTAGAAGGTAGTACAAGCAAATCTATATCCTCACTCTACATAGAACAAAGAAAGTATTTAGGCCAGATGCATCTTAGTGTGGCGTCCATAATGCTCTCGTACTCATCTTGCTGACAACGTTTCAGCTCAAACACTCTCGATGTATTGGAAGCGCGACAGGTAGCGATTTATAATATTAATACTAGGATATGTAGTGGTTATTTTAAGGCTTAGTTTTGTTTCTAGAATAAAAGGATCGGGCTGTACGTAGGAAACGATTTTCGCTTTGATAAAAAGAAAACGAAGGCGTGAATCTCCGCCACTTAACACGCAATAATTTGTAAATTAAAAAATATAATTATATAACATAGAAATTGAGTGACATATCACTTACAATTAATTTTACTATCAATCAAGAAGGATAAAAACCACCCACACACTAAATAACGCCTACAAAAATAATTACAATAGTTTTTGATTGGCCAACAGTTTTTAACGCCCACTTCCCACCACCCACCATCTCTCTGCCAGACAATGCGTGGCACTCCGCCAGGAGAGATACACGTGTTGACTTAGACGTGTCGAATGTATGACAATATGATAGAGGCCGCGTCGTTTATTGACTTTAATATATGTAATCGTATAGTCGATAGTGTTATTTATGTTCTACGGTATAAGTGAAGCTAGATATCTGGTTCGGGAAATAAATCTTGTTTAAAATAAATAAGATAATAAATTAAAAGATTTTAATTTAAAATCGATCAATCGAATCGATCAATTAAAATAAAAGATAGTTGTCAAATTTAATTTCACTTGTAAGAATATTTCGTATCAGAATACGCAGAGGAAGTAGTCAAGACATTCCGTTCCTTACTTTTCTTCCAATTTTCGAAAAAAAGTGAGTTGCTGATTTCGGCTCGTCACATTTCAAGTCACACGGTGTGTCTCTGCGCCACGTAAGAAAGCACAGCTTAATTGGTTTTACTTCAGCGGATTTTAGTAGGAGTAGGATTATTATAAGATTTTAAGATATTTAGTGGTCAATGTTCTTTAATTTTCACATAGTAAATTTTGATTACATTTATTATTTTCGTAATTCTAAGCGTGCGAAGCACTATTTATCGTACAAAATTTTAAATATTATTGAATTATAACTGAAATATCATTACTTCTTTTCATTTTTGTACATCATATTTTTGTAAAAGCAATACAAAACCAAATTTAAATTTAAAATAATGAATGCATTTTCCTCGTCCTCTATAGTATAGTACGTACTTGGGCAATATTACGTACTAAAACTAGGTTATTAACCGATTTTTGTTCTACGGGTCATCCAACTGCAGAACAATTTTCCAGTTTCGCTCAACATCTGCTAGCTTTAATATTGA
Source organism: Heliconius nattereri (assembly GCA_013403645.1). Lineage (NCBI taxonomy): Eukaryota > Metazoa > Arthropoda > Insecta > Lepidoptera > Nymphalidae > Heliconius > Heliconius nattereri. The sequence continues at coordinate 2,015,231 of JAAIXI010000230.1, forward strand.
TTTAACGCTTTACTAACTTGTTGAATTCATAGTTTTTTTACGACGAATGGCATACGTAGACCATGTGACGCATCTCTCCTTAATTTTTAATTATTCAGAAATAGCATAATAGGTCAGAGACCAATAATGGTTATAGAGGGACAAGTGTGCGACTTTAAATGGGACAGGTTGTGGGTTCGATTCCCACTCAAGGAAATGAAATATTTAATATTTTTATTTCCTCGCTTTCGAACCGAGGCAAAAGCGTTCAGTTTCGCCACACACAATACTTTCAAAATTCGGCAGTAAGTGGGGACCGGATATATCATAATGGGAACGGAGTTTCTTAACACTAGGTTCCTTCTGCCTTCCCTGCTATGTGCGAGATAGGGTGTGAGCATAAGAAAGCTGAACTGATTTCTAATAAATTGTTTGTATTAGATTTTAATCTTGAATAGCGACACACCAAACTTTTGTCTCTAACCCTTACAGTAAGCTGTTTGAGCTTTTACAGTTGCACGCTTGTACCACTGGCTGACTGGCCTTAACCGACTTCACATTAGATGACGCGCGTTTGCGTCACATACATTTGTAGCCATGTAGCCGTAGCGCCAGTGTTTCGTCTACCTGGCGCCAGTCCAGATTGTCCAGACTTGTTGCTAACAATATCACACATTAATGATAGTGAATGTCATAGACAGGTATTTCACTATCATTAATATGTTATATTTTTTGCCAAATACAGTATTGTAATAGTTTTCTCTTCTCACTGCGCCCAAGCCGCGTCTACATCTACATTTAGATACTTACGATGTAAATATAGCAAAGCTAAATAAACTAAACATTAATTCAACGTTAAGGGTTACTTAGAATTGTGTATTTCTCATTCTAGTCTCAGTCAAAGTGATTGACGGATCTCTCTCTAATGGCACACTATAGAAAGTCATTACTTAGTGTAATATAAACTTAGCATACAATAGCGTAAAGTGGTATTTGCATTTTATTATTGTTAAGTCTTAAGATCTAAACTTAGATTTGAATCTTGGGTGAGGTTACGAGATACAACGTGAAACTAAAAGAAATAATATATGGGTTCAAAACATAGTTGCAGATGACGAACAACCAATCGACATCAGTCCAAGCTATGCATACCAGTTTTATATGAAACGTGTGAAAATTTTCTAAGGCCAGATTCTACCTAGCGTCTCGTACAGCGATCATTTGTCAGAAATGTTGGACCGTATAATAGTTTCACTCTACGGTAAAATAAATTTCTTTGTTTAGAGTGCTCTATTATTTTATTATATTTGTTCTTTTAATATTTTTAAGTAATTTAATTTCAGAGGTAATTACTGGGTAATTTACTTTCAATTAAAACTCGAAAATTGAAAGGAAATGTGGAACAGGGGAGCATTTGGTGCAACAATGACGACATTTTAAATATTTTAACATTAAATTTATATGCGAATTATTCATTCAGTTTCTGTACAAATCGCCTCATCCGAAGAATAAAGTCCTATTAGCAAAAAAGTTTCTTTGCAAATAGGATATTATTCTTCAAAATGTGGTAATACGTCATTATTGCACAAAATAATCTCTATAATACATTCGCAATTTTTTATTTAAAAGAAAAATATATGCCAATCCAACCTGAATTTCAAATTGGTGTTTACGCAAAAACCGACAATAAATAACATTTATACAGAAGTGATGTGCGTAAATAAGCAAGAAATACTGACCTGTAAAAACAAAATTAGCTTAAACAAAATCCAGTTCCGCTGTGAAAAGATTTACATTGGACCGTGAACGCGAATCTTACAATATGATAAATACTGCATTATCCTAATTAATGATTGCGATTTTTTATCTGTGAACGCAAATTTACACTATGTTCTTTATACTGATAGAGTAAAGTGGCGTACGAAATAAATGAAACTGTCGGCTTAATAAATGTAGAACATAATATGGGAACGGAAGTGTCTTTATGGGAACGGAGTCTCAACACTCAAGTTTCGTCTGCATACTAGTACACTGTTAAGTGTGGGATACAATGTGAAGATAAAAAAGTATCCTTATTTAATACTAGTTGTCTCTCGTTTATTTACGTGAACTTTAAGATGTTAAGTGGAAAATTTGTCTCGTTTCCGTTGGAAATGCAAGAAATCCTGTCTTAGTGCTCCCCTATACTCTGTCTGTCTGTCAGTCACTCAGTAACGAAAGAGTTTAATGTTTGTATATAGATGATAAATGCGAAAGTAAGTTTATTATACATTATTTTTATTTACTCTCATTGAAATTCGTAAAAGACAAAAACTCAAAACTAAATCATAACTAAATTTAATTTCACAGAGCATTTGTAACGTAGTATTGCGCGGAAAATAATATTTACTGTAGTATTCCCGGGCAAATCGTAAATCTGGGGTATGCCATGGCATGCAAATTTAGAGCTTGCAGGTAAATTGTGAGCTTTAGGAGAGCTTAAAAGCCCCGAAGACTCGTGTAATGAAGTAATATGCGCTTTGCAATTCATGTAGTCACCGTAACTTGGCCACACGTTGACGTTTCGTACCAATTAGAGAAACTTGTCCGTGTCCTCGTTAACTTTTATTACTTTGAAGTGTTATAGAAAAAGTAATTTTTGGCATTGTCCTTTTAGAGTTAAGGTTAAGTCGTTAGATGGAATTGGGTTTCATTTGAAATTGTTTTTGATATTTTATATTTTTCGGGTAGATGACTATTTTATCAATAAAAGTAATTGTAGTAATTACACAAAAAGTCAAAACTTCTCTAATATGCTTCAGATAAATATTTTTTTCTTCGTTTTTTCTAAACTTTATATCTTCCATGGTCTTACCATGGTCATTTTTCTTTCTGAAGAATTAATAAAAAGGAATCAATGTTCTTAATATCTTTTTATATTATTGGGCCATGGCATAAAATACTGAAAATAATTTTCTCCTAAAATCACACTAATATTTTTGAAGTGGCTGTCCTAATCAAATTACACGCTAGGTAGAAAAACTGCTGAAGTAGAATTCAATCGAGGACTATCATGTTGTAAGCCATTCCACATCTATGAACATCGAAGATACTCTCTCAACCGAAACAACGGTTACTATAAAAAATATCGCAATTCCTATGTCGTTCTAACAACCCCCAAATGTCACCTTCGGCGGTTGCTCCTACAATTTTTTCTCTTAAGTAGGCTGACGGGACTATCAAAATTACAATAAAACTTGGCATACAAAAATGTACTCTAAGCTCTAATTTAAAGAAATGAGTTTTCCTTAGCAATTCTTAAGGATTTTTGACTTATGTAATAGGAGAGAGTCGTAACTATTCCAAGGTGGTATATAATCAAGTTAATGAGATAGCTCTATTTTCAGGATGTCTCATCTGATTCTTCAAAGTAAAGTAAACTTGGCTGAAAGTCGTCTTAATAAATTTGTGGAGAGCACGTCCTGACAAACTTAGTAACTTGTAGTTTTAGTTAGTTTTACATTAATATGACATTTTCTTACTTTATTTACTTTTATTCTATTTAATTAGCTGAACAGGGCCGTCGTGGCGTAGCGGCTCAACGTTTGACGGTTATAAGTTCGATTCCCAGTCAGGGTAATTATTTTAGTGTCTTCTGCACCACACAATGTGTCAAAGTGCATAGAGTATCATGACAAGGTTCCCTTGCCCGTGCGTTATACAGAGTTAAGCTAAAAAAATGATTAAATAATCCAGGTATATAAGGTATAGAATGTTCTCCATTGTGTGCTACAAATGTTTGAACTGATATTGCAAATATTTATTCTAGTATAATTAAGCCAAGCCGAGTATTTAGCAACGTTGTATGTACATACGTAGTGCTACAATTACCTAAACCTCTGAGCAATTCAGATTATTGTAGAATAACTTAAGATAAATAGTTGTCAAACGCCACGATGGCGCAGTGGGACTGGAGTTGACTGTGATCTAATAGGTGTTGATTCGTTTTTTATTTGGGCGAATAATTACAATAAAATTATATAAATTTTCTTCATAAGATTGAGACCATTAGGAGCGCAGGGTCACAAGCGTGCGTTTGTAAAAGCGACAGGTTGTAGGTTCAATTTCCATTTGCGGAAATAAAATATTTTAAAAAGTTACCGAGGCAAAGCGCGGCGTAGTTTCACCGCTCAATACGCAGTGAATGCACTCCAGAATTCGGTGAAAAGTGGGAAGAGGATTTGTCTTAATAGGAACGGAGTGTCTTAAAGCTAGGTTCCCAGGTTCCCTCTGCCTTCCCTGCTATGTGCGGGATAGAGCGTGAAGCTAAAAAAATATTGCGTCGGGTTTTGATACTTAAAGAACGATGAACTTTAACATTGGATTCTGTCTGCCTACCTATAGCAGGGATAACTAAAAGAAAAATCGATCGCTTGTACCATGAAGCAGAAAGGAAACAAATAAATTGAAATTTCGCATATAATTTTTATAAGTATAATCTATATTATTGAATTAAATTTGTATCGCAATATACGATGTTTTTACGGTGTTTCATTTATCCCTTATCGGGAAACAACAATGAGGATTAATATCAGACAATATAACATAATTATGATTTCATAATTAAATAGTGAAAATATACACTGCGAACAGTGGTTGTAAATTCAAATTTATGTTGAAAATATAAATAGTTTTCAGCTTTCAACGTTGCGTGTTATTTGACAGAATTTAATGCCGCTCTTCGTATTATAATATTTATAGCATATTTTTAAATCTGGTCATTTTGGTCTCTATATAGGGTTCTTTTTTCTTTTCTTGCCGACTCTTATTAGAAAATAGAAAATTGAAGATAGACATTATATGAACACCACATCACATTTGCCCATTTTATACAAGTTTAGTAACTAATAATAATTATAACTATATTCTCAGCATAGTGAAGTTTTTCACGATTATTTCAATTTCAATGAACGACTGCAATCTCAGCGACTTCAATCCCAATCCATTCTTATTGAAACTAAGATACAATACAATAACCCAGGCTTACTTTTAGATCAAACCTCGAGTGAAATATTTGCAGAAATTCTGAAACGTTGCCTCAGTGGGGAACGATCGATAATTTAATTCTACAAAGCCGTATTATATTCGCTTTGATAAAAGAGTTCACGAATTTAATATAGGCGTGAAATTGTTAGGAATGAGGCGAGTTCTGCCTCAAATTGCTGGCAATCGTGTTTGAAAATTACATACTCAATGATACATATGCTATGTTTAAATATAAGTAAATTCCTTTGATGGTTTACGCACAGGGTTAGTTATCACTGAAATTAGTTAAGAATAATTCTGTTTTTCGTTGGTAGTATCTACAGCTAGGCTTGACTGAGTTTAGGTCTGGTTGTAGGTATCATTAATATTAAATGATGAATTCGATTCGCATCCGAGACAAGGATGTTAACGACAGTCAAAAGTATCAAAATAGTATAAGTAAATTAGCACTTGAACACATAATAATTAATGTATCTTTTTAATTAATATATGAAGAAGGGTAAAAATTATTACTATTAATAAGCCTTAATATTGTATTTGATTATTAGACTTAGACTTTGTGTTTGTAATCAAATAACTCTTTGCGAACAATTCAACGCCGTTCAATGATACTTTCAATAAACAAATAAATATAAAGATATGAAAAATTAAATATTAAATTTCGTCATACAGACCGACGTATCAATCAAACATGAAAAAACACCTTTCCCAAATATGAAATAATATATTATGCAACGATACAAATAGATTTAAAGTAAATACTCCTTTGAACTCGCAAACAAAAATATTTGGAAGATATAAAAAAATCAGCATCGCGAAAGACCGGAAGCGGGGCTCAAGCGGATGCGGCGACAAACAACTTCTGGTGAACACTATTCATAGTATTCCATAAATATCGACGACATTATGCAGAAAATATTGCGATAACGTCGCGTTGATCTGGGTATATGCTATTTGTTGTGCTTTTGAATATTCAGTTCGATTCACCTTGGGGGAGTAAACCACGCTCAGCTTAAAGTGGCGAACAAAGTGTCTTAACACTAGGAGGAGAATATACGGGAGAAAGTGTGAAGCTAACATAAAAAGGAAAAAAAAACATTTACATAAAAATAGAATTTTTGTATGCAATCATAAATTCAACATCGCTTTATCACACACAAAAAATCTTTAATCTACAAATCTGAACCCAGAACCATCGACAATAAATTTCAACCCAGGTATGCACAAACAGGCTATCAAGCAATCAATCTGTCATTAAATCAATCGCGACCTTTCTCTGAAGTAATGAGAGGCCGTCTGATGAAGACGCGCAACAGTCAAACATTTTGATATACGCAGTAAATCGCGAACTGATTGACAGTGAAGAACGTACGGGTGAATAAAATAAATGCTAAAAGGAAAAAAAGCCTTTAGGGATTGAGCTATTTTTTATCGATTATACCATCACTAGTTTTATCCATTACTAGCGGACGCGCACAGCTTCGCCTGCTTATTTGCATCCTTAGGGGAAGAATTCTAGAAAACCATGAAACATGTGTTCCATTAAGTACTTTAAGAGTCTAAATTTCAAATTTTATTAAAATTGGTGCCGATTTAAAAAGAAATGTACACAAACTTTCAACCCCTTATTTGCACCCTTAGGGGGAGAATTCTAGGAAACGATGAAACACGTGCTCAATTAAATACTTTTAAAAATCTAAATATCAAATTTTATAAAAATCGGTGCCGATTTAAAAAAAATCCATACAAACTTTCAACCCCTATTTCACCCCTTTAGGGTTAAAATTTTTCAAAATCCCTTCTTAGTGGATGTCCAGATTATGAAAGTAAACATCTGTCCAAATGTCACGTTTCTACCNATTAGCGGACGCGCGCAGCTTCGCTTGCTTATTTAGGGGTGAATTCTAATAAACCACAAAACATGTGTTCAATGAAATATTTTTAATAGTCTAAATTTCAAATTTTATAAAAATCGGTGGCGATTTAAAGATTTTTCCATATAAACTTTCAACCTTTTATTTGCACCCTGAGGGGGTGAATTTTAGAAAACCACGAAACACATGTTCAATTAAATATTTTTAAGAGTCTAAATTTAAAATTTTATAAAAATCGGTGGCGTTTCAAATATTTTTTTATACAAACTTTCAACCCCTTATTTGCACTCTTAGGGGAATAATTCAAGAAAACCATGAAACATGTGTTCAATTAAATACTTTTAAGAGTCTGAATTTCAAATTTTATATAAAAATTGGTGCCGATTTAAAAAAAATCTATACAAACTTTCAACCTCTCATTGGCACCCTTATGGGGGAGAATTCTAGAAAACGATGAAATACGTGTTCAATAAAATATTTTTAAAAATCTTAATTTCAAATTTTATAAAAATCGGTGCCGATTTAAAAAAATCCATACAAACTTTCAACCCCTATTTCGCCCCTTTTGGGGTTAACATTTTTCAAAATCCCTTCTTAGTGGATGTCCAGATTACAAAAGTAAACATTTGTCCAAATTCCACTTTTCTACGCACAGCGGTTACGGCTGTGCGTGCGTCTTACCTCAGTCAGTGAGGACAAGTCCTTTTACATATATAGATAACAGGGTAGGCAGAGGCGACTTAGTGTCAAGATACTCCATTCTCTACTGTCGCCAATTTAGAATTATTGTGTATTGAGTGGGGCAATTCGAGCAGCGCTTTTTAATTATTAAGGAAAATAATAAATCCGTCGTGACATAGAGAACCTGGACACCTAATGTTAAGACACTCCATTTTCTACATACCGCCTTATTCTTGAGGAATTGCGTACCAAGTAGAATAACTCAATGTCGCGCTTTGCCTCGTTACCAGACGTTAAAGTAATAAATATTTCAATCCCCCGATTGGGCCTCCCAAGCGTCTCGCTTACAATCCACCACTGTGCCATTACTCTACGACTTCCTCAATCATATTTAACAAAACCAATATAGATATAATTCGATGCAGTTCACTGCACTGTTGCGTCGCGTCTGTCGTTGTAATTGGTAATACGATGACGCGTCGCCTGTTGACTCGTTTATGGGGGTGTATTTTTATTGAATACAATAAATTGATATTTTATAACGATTAATTATTGTTTTATGGAGTATGTATGAGTGTTGTTAATTAAACTGTTCTATTGAAATGATTGATATGTTGGGACTGTTTTGAAACTATACCAAATACAGAAAGAAAACCATAGTGAAGCAGTAGGATACTAATTAACATAGTTTATTGAGTAATCGTGGGCTGTTAGGCTGACGGGAAATGAAAATAAAATAAAAATAATAAGATTAACGAAATACATTTCTCGTTTAAGCTTTGTATTTTTACAATAACAGATTTATTTGGTAGCGCAAACATAAATAATACTCAGTTTTAAGCATCTGCAATTAACAGTGAATGCAGAACTAAAAGGACACGAAATCTTTAATAACATTAAAATAAAGCTTATTTGTTTTCAACAGGACAGACAAATATTAAAAGTAAAGTAAATATTCATTTAATATCAGTGTCTGATAATGAACCTGAAGGTTTTAGGTTCGATTCCTACACCGAGCAATTCATTATTTTGATTTCCTCATTCTAATAAGAAAACAATGTAAAGCGTTGAGATCCGCCGCGCAAAACAGAATATCTTAAAAATAAGGCAGAAAATGGGAACAGAAGGACTTAACACTATTTGTCCTCCATCTGTCGTATTATCATCTAAAGCATGAGTCTGAGGAAAGAATAATTAGTATCAAAACAAGATGGCATCTGTTTGCAAGAGCGATGGACGTGGATTCGATTCCAATTCGTGGCAATGATTATATTTAAGTTATTTTAATTTAAGAAAGGGTGGTGTTCTGAACCCCAAACAATACGCAATTTCTCGTATACCAACTAGATATACGAGAAATTGCGAGAAAGACGAAACAAAAGCATGGATATAAACAAAAAACAGAAAGTATTAAAAGCCATTACTTGTTCGCACCGACCCGGAGCTTTAACTAATGAGAAGAAATTTGAGCTATAACACTTCTGTCGAGTGAGTGCAGTCGTTTTGTAATTGTCTGAACGTTTTCTGAATTTATTTATATTATTTTTAGTCTCTGACCTTATATATTTTTATAAGTCAAAGCTTACTTTAAGATTTATGTTTTGTTTTAAATATTAATATTGTGTTGAAACTGCTTTCTATAAGCTCCATTTATTTACAACTAGCTATTACATTCGACTTCGCCTACATTTTCAAATGAAAAGACTGAATAATTTTCTATTATTATACATATTACATTATAGGTGCGGGAATTACTTTGACCACAGGTACGGTGGGTTATATAGAAACGATTAAGGTCAGCATCCTATAGCCTTACTCGGTAAATTGACTCTCCAATACAAAGAGATTTGTTTAATTTAAAACAGTAGTTTCCGTTATAAACGCGTTTAACCGAACAAATTTCCAATCCGCCATGACAGCTTTTAATTTTACAATTGATAAAATCCGAAAAATAAGCAAAATACAAAAAACATCGGTCCAATAATGAAAGTATTGGTAGGGTAGGTATATCGAAAAAGTTCAATTCATTAAAAAGGAACGTCATTCCCACATATGTACAGCATTGCACACGATATTTATATTTTTCATCTTTAATATAGTAGCTATAAATAAAACTTATGCAGGAATATTTTATATACTACGAGTATATAAATAAAATTTTATATAATGTACGATATAAATAAAAAAAACTTGTGTCTCAATGGTTTGTACAGTGGTATCCAGTTCAGTTTCTGCGTTGTTTAATATTCGTAATCATAATCTATATATATAAAAGGACTTGTCCTCACTGACTGAGGTAAGACGCACGCACAGCCGTAACCGCTGATGGTAGAAACATGAAATTTGGACAGATGTTTACTTTCATAATCTGGACATCCACTAAGAAGGGATTTTGAAAAATTTTAACCCTAAAGGGGTAAAATAGGGGTTCAAAGTTTGTATGGAAAAAAATTTAAATCGGCACCGATTTTTATAAAATTTGAAATTTAGATTTTTAAAAGTATTTAATTGAACACGTGTTTCATCGTTTTCTAGAATTCTCCCTCTAAGGGTGCAAATAAAGGGTTGAAAGTTTGTATGGAAAAATTCTTAAATCGCCACCGATTTTTATAAAATTTAATATTTAGACTCTTAAAAATATTTAATTGAACATGTGTTTCATGGTTTTCTAGAATTCACCCCCTAAGGGTACAAATAAGGGGTTGAAAGTTTGTATGGAAAAATCTTTAAATCGCAACCGATTTTTATAAAATTTGAAATTTAGACTCTTAAAAATATTTAATCGAACACATGTTTCATGGGTTATTAGAATTCACCCCTAAATACGCAAGCGAAGCTGCGCGCGTCCGCTAGTGTCATAATAAATTTAATTTAATTTTAAACTAATCTTTCGTCGTGGCCCGATGGCACAAGGATGTGACACGTCGGTTGAGGGTTGGGTTTCCACTCGGAAGAGTGAAATATTTAATAATATTCTCATATCCTAGTTCTGATAAATTAGGCAGAGGGAACCTGGGAACCTAGTGTTTAGAGACTCCGTCCTCATTAAGGCATTTCCGTTCCCCAATTTACGTCGAATCTTTAAAAAAATATTAGAAAAATTACTCCTTGCAGAAGTCATTGTTGAAGTAAGCTAGTTTAATTGATCTATTTCCATAATATTAGTAACCTAAGCTGTGCCGTTGGGTGTCATCACTCAACACGCAACGCCTTGAAATTCAGCGGAAAGAGAGGACCGAGGAACGGCAACGGTGTATCTTAACACTAGGTTCCCAGGTTCCATCTGCCTAAAAGTAGCTCTGTATTGCTAAAAACATTCACTAGTCCAGAAAATATCCGTATTTTTTATATCTTCATGTATTCTGCAATAAAAGTACTGTTTCCAGGACAGTGATGCATCAATTCATTTTCATCTACAGATTCATTTCATCCGCCATTCGCAGAGACAGAGTGGTAATAGCTCTGGCTGGTTATAAAAAAATTATGTGTATATATTTATTTTATTCACATTTTAGCCTGTAAACACGTATCACTAACTACTGACTGGGAACCTAGTATCAAAACATTTTCCGCTGAGTTGCATGGCAAAACTCAACAAAGCACATTGCCACGTTACCGGAGCGAGGAAATGAAAATATTAAATACTTCACTAAAAAGAATTCGTTTAATGCTTTTGTTGGGAAACATATTCGTATAACGAATAAAACTACTAATACCTACATTATAATTAACTATTACATAAACTACTCTATAACATTATTTACACCATCGTCTAAACCTTAAGTCTGGACAAGGATTTGTGAGCGAAAAACTTTATCCATTAAGAGTGGTCGGTCATTACTTACACCCAGATTGTTTACTTATTTCGTACTTGGATTCATGTGTCTTTGTTAAGCCACCTACGACTCTCTGGCGTTTGGTTAAACTTGTATGTTAGCGCAGAAGTATTTTTGTATCTAAGTTCATTTAAAAAATTGCCACTGTAAACGCTACAGGCTGCGAGTGCAATTCTCAGCTCGAGAAAAAGTAATATTTATTATTCTTAATTCCTCGATCTGGTATGGACTACATTGGCGAAACTCAACGCCTCGCTTTGCTAGGAATCGAAGAAATGCAAATACGAAATATTTCACTTCCTCGAGTGGGAACCAAAACCTGTGTGCTTATGTCCCTCCGCCACATCTAGCCTCAATTAGTACTCAAATTTAAATTTATCGTCACCAGTTAAAACATCTATTCTACAATAACCTTAAGCCCTGCTCTTTGAACTCGTATTCAATTCTACATGAAATAATATTAGCATACGCTCATACAGGCAGCGTAATGTACAGTTCGCTGAACAGGAAGATGGAAACTTTTCTAGAATCATGAAAATAAACCAATCCTCAGTTGAGTATATTTGGATCAAGTACTCAGGAAGGATTATGTTTGAAAGTAATATATGTATACTGTATATGTACCTAGATGGGTATTATTATTTATTCTAGATCTTTCAAGATTTGTTACACTTTGGTAACATATAGTACAAAATGTATTATTCAATGTGGTAGTTTTGTCAATAATGCGTTGGAAATGTGTTTATTTAAGTATTTATATCGCACACATTGCAGCATAGACAGAAGGAAACTAGTGTAAAGAAACTTCGTTTCCCACGGAAACTACTTTTACTCGTTGATTGGCGTTTTTTGTTAACAGAATAAGGAAATAAAAATAATTCTTAGTTGAAATCATGCCCACAACCATTAACCACGCGTTTCAAACTCAAAAATAATTAAAGAAATAGCAACTTATTTAATTAGTGTTGTTATTGAACACCTTTAACAGTTGTATTTATATCACAAACAATATATTAAACAATATATATATATATATTCAATCAGAATATTGAATAGTAGTAAGTACAGTGTAGGAACAATACGCCCGCATACGCCTTTGACAAATGCCCTCAAAGTTAAACACTATTGGGTGGAGCGAGTAAATAAAAATTAACATTTCAATAAAATGAGCTAATTAACAGGAAAATTGGGGATATTTAAATTATTGCTGTTACACGCGATTGTTTTAGGTTCGATCCTCATTCTAGGGATTTACATTGGTTATTTAATATTTTTGTTTCACGCTGTATACCTACTTCATTACTATACAGCAGGGTAAGCAGAACGAACCTGGGAACCTAGTGTTAAGACATTCCGTTTCCCATTAAAGCATTTCCTTTACTCACTGTCCGTTAAATTTTTTTGTTGATTGGTGGAATTGCGTTGAGCTTGCTTCTTTACCAGAACGAGAAAATGAAAATATGAAATATTTCATGGAAATTAGTCTCCATCTCATTACTCTGGTAAGACAAAGTGCTGCGTTTAGCTTCACAATTCGAAAAATAGAAGACAAAACTATTTAAGCGTCTTTTATTCTGTTATATACTATATTGAGTCCTACGATTGCTTCAACCTAGCAATTTCACTATTACTTTATTTATCTCTTTTCTCATTCTTTCATCACTCACCCTTATGAGTCTAAGCCACCTGAGCAAGTTCTACTTTATGTTTATGATGATAAAATATCCACAAACAAAGAAAATATATTTTTGATACAACAGTAGTCTTTAATTCAAAAACTAAAGAATTTGCCAATTTAATTATACTGACAACGCCAAACTCAAAATGAAATAATTAATCTATTATTGGCTGTACAACGAAATATTGAAAATAGATAATGCACTTTTAAATTTCCACATACCTAAAATTTATAAAAAATGCTAAAACATTTAAAAAATATATTTACAAGGTAATATTGTCTGCTACACTATTTCCATAGGAATGTAAAGCTTATAAAAATAATGAAATATATAAATAATAACGAGTAACGAGACAAAGCGCGGCGTCGTTGTCTGGAAGATCCTCGAGAACTCAGCGAAAAGCAGGGCGCGGAAGTGTCTTAATAGTAACGTGCAGTGCCTCAACACTAGGTTCCTATGTTCCCTCTGCCTATCCTGCTATGTGCGGGATACAGCGTCAAGCTAAAAAACCAAAAGCTTTACAAACAAAAACTCTGATGGGTCGAAATAAAAAACCAAAACTTGCAAGCTCAGGTGTAAGACGATTCTGAAGTACAAAATGCTAGTAATGAAGTGAAGTTAAGTACTGTAATTAGAAACATATTAATATAATGAATGGCCGAGATTAATTCCGTGACACATTCTCAATTTATGGTCAACACTGACATGGCTGTAGTGAGGGGACAAGATGTCATTGTTGGATAATTTTAGTAATAAATCTTACCGCCAACGTGAAGCAGTTGAGATATGACTTATTAATGACGATGAAAGTGGATTTAAGAGTCACTCGAGCAAACATTTTATTTATGTAAATAAGGTTCAATAAAATGCAGCAGTAAGTTCTGCCACTCAACACGCAGTGTCTCAAAAATCAGGCCAGGAGTGTCTTAACATTGGGTAAGAACCTACGCCTGCTATTTGCGGGGGACGTATGAAGCTGCAAATATATAATATTTATTTTTATCATCACGGAGTATCCTACCCATAGCAGCAGACAAAAGGTACCTTGTCCCCAAAGACACTCCGTTCCCATTAAGTCAATTGCGTGTAGAGTGGCGAAAATCAACATCGCGCTTTACTTCGTTACCAGATGAAATGATAAAAGTAAATGAAAACATTAAATATCACTCAGAATTGACCCGATATCCGATCACCCGACATCGGCAGTCACAACTTCCAACACACGTTATAAAAAATACATTTTAAATTTTTTCTCAATTCACAAATTACCACAATCAAAATACTAACAAAATTAACCAAAACCATTTTGTATTTATTATGTAAATTTTTTTTTGCGCTCAAATTTTTTTCTTGCCGTCTCCAACTTTTAATTGCTGTCCTGATATTAAGTTGCTTTGGGCTTCGTCGTTTTGTTTCGAGCATTACCAAAGTTTGAACAGATCTTATTCATTTTTTAATGCTATTCTTATGTTGTTTTTGATGGTAAAATTACCTTGCAGCCATTTTGGATACAGTTTAGTTGGCATTGTTTTTTGAAAGGGGTATTTATTTCATATTTTTAATATAAAATTTGTACAGTTAATGTTCAAAAGAGCAACATTACAATTACTTTGACTATATAGAAATAGATGTATTATTTTTTTAACACCACTGCAAATAAATTAGGAAAAAAATAAATAAATAATATACTTATTTACCTATAAGATTTTACGTTTAACCACGCGTACCTTCGTATTGGAGATGTTACGTATTGAATAGCCGAACTTAACGACGCGCCTTGTATACCACAACAGGGAAATGAAAATAATTCATTTAGTCTATTGTAGATCGAGCCCAATAATATCATTTTACCACAACCCTGAGGAAGTTGTGGCGTTAAATTATATATTGTTTTGTGTTGTAGAAAAAATGTTGTGTTGTGGAATTAAATAGTGTGTTGTGTTGTAGAAAAAATGTTGTTATGTAGAAAAAATGTTGTGTTATGGAATTAAATAATCAATATTTTCATTTCCTTGCTCGGGTTACAAGGAAAAACGCGGTGTTGAGTTCCGCCACTGAACCCGCAAACTCAAGAATTGATCTGAAAATGGAAATGAGTGTGTCGTTATTCCCATTACGGAGTGTCTTAACACTAGGTTCTGAGATTCCCCCTGCTCACACTGCTATTTGCAGGATATAGGTAACCTCTACCTATAATAAAAAAAATAAAAAAGAAACATTTGTCTTGGCAAAAATATCCACAATAAGAATTCTAAAATTATATTCTCGTTATCTAACATCTTATCTTGGCAAGTGTTAAACTTTTAACCTGACTTAACCACGTGATACTTGATCTTTGTGAGTCAATTGAGTCCTTGTTGTACACGTTGTACCTCGTTGTCGGCCTACTTTTGCTTTACTTTTTAACGCTTAACGAAAAAAAGAAGAATTACAAGTTTACTGCTAATTTCTTTTTCTGCAAAGCAGGTTTTAGTCTCATACTAAGACTGTCATATACTTATTACCTTACTTAGCCATCGTTGATATTTAATTGAATTAGAATTTGTTAAAACAAAATCTCGCAATCAGCGTGAATCTTTAGATACATAGCATAGCAGGTTACGCAATAAGGGACACCGTTCTTATATAAATACTCCAAAGTTTGCGCCGAATTGCAATCATTGCGTGTAGAGTGGCGAAATACAAGCCCGCGCTTTGTCTCGTCGCGAAAGAGAGGGAATGAAAATATTAAATATTTGATGTCCTCGAGGGAGTCGAACCCGTAACCTGAGAAAAATCTGTCTTATTTCATAGTATGCGTTCATGAAAGACATATATTAATATATTATATTTAATATATATCCTTTTAAGAGAATAACGTACAGATTTTCTTAGCTTTAGCTTGGACTCGATCCATCATTCCGCAGCGACGTCTAAAAGGCCATGTCAACGAAACCCTAGCGAAATGTGAATAGATATTGCTCGAAAGCATTTGAGTAAAGTTCTTTTGTTTCCCCGCTTGGAAGTAGTTTACATTCTTCCAAATTGTTGAATAGTGGAACTATTTTCGCTGGGTATGATTACGATTTTAGAAATTTAAGGTGCTTTTAGAAATTGGAACTGCTATGTTGGATTACATAATGGATGAGTACCCACAATTATATATCTTGGTATTATTCGAAAATTATATGAGTTACTAAAAAATACATAATTATGTGTGAAGACAAATGTTATTATTATTTCACCAAACATTTCACGTTTTATTAACCCAAATGTCAAAAACGAAAATAGTACTTAGTAGAAAAAATATAGCATTCATAATTTTGAAATATATTTGTGTAAATAGTTAAATACGCAGTAATATTCATTAATCAATTACGTTTAACGATAGAATGTCTTTAATTTCTCGCAACTGCTTTCATCCCAATCAAACATCCATTCCCTTATCACTTGATGCAATTTTATCAGCATCATTTATTGGCCAAAATTCACGTTGATAACAGTACTTTAATATAATAGGTAACATTACGTCGTTTTATATAATATTTAACAATATACCCACTGTCTTCTAAAGCTTGAAGGTGAATGGCGAAATTGCCTTAATTTTGTATCGTGGGCTTAAACGACTGCGTGAAACAATGAACATGGCTTAGCACTGAGAACAATAGAATAGAATAGAATACAATTTTACATTTCATCTCCGGCTTGATAAGTGATATGTAGTGCATAATATATTACAATTTCTTTTTAAATGACGCTCGTATAACGCCAGTTGTATCCCAAGGCCTTTTACAAACTATAAAAATATTATCTTAGATAGATGTTTGTAGGTAAATTGTATATGAGTAAGTATTTATTGATTGAAGTTAAGAGCTCGGAATAATTCAAACTAATCATAATGAAGGAAATCAGAAAGGAAGTGTTGTTTACACAATTATGTCTAGAAAAATGTTTAAAACCATAGACAATTGTCAAAAAAAATCTTCAAAACATGACCGCTTCAATTATTAATTAAATTAGAATTATTATGGTCTTTTTGGCCAATAATTTATGAAAAATCTTAACATTACAAAATATTATTCGATACTAATAAACAAACGAAATGATATCAACGCTAAACATCCTCATCCATCCTCCAAAAGTAGTTCCTCAACCAACGTCTAAATAAATCAAAAGATGATGGTCAGGCTCTGTGCACATGAATCCTTCGCTCTGAAAACAGATATGTTTTCAGACCACTCTGTAACATCTAACATTAGTCCATAGGTGACTGTTGATATAGCATTCTGACGTGGAGTCATAAACTTGCATAAATAGTAGTAAGGTCACTGGTCTTAGTACCGAGTCTCTTATAAATGATGCACGGGTGCAGTTAACAGTAATAATATATTGAACGAACGGAGAAAATTTTAAATACTATGACTAAAAATCTATATTTATACTTTAATATAACGACAATAACATCTTTTCTTCGGACACATGTCGACAACATAGGTAATGTGTTGAATATCAAGAAGTAGAATAACGTAGCAACAGCACAGCATTTTTTTTTTTTTTAGCTTAATTCAACAGTTGGCATAACCTTAGACACTTAAGGTTTTTTGTCATACTAAAACCATTAGTTATTTCCATCAGACCACGCGGGCGAAGCCGAAAGTAAGTACCTACTAGTAACTAATACCGATGTTATAAATATAACCGAAATCGGTTTAAACGATGTAATTTGCAAATTCTTAGACAGGATAAGAGGGAAATATTACTGACTCACATATAATCCCGTATTCCGCAACCGTTGTTATATTACCTATACGTGATATATGTTGGTATTCCTCGTAGCTTGTTTACGTAAATAAATTCATAATATATGGCAACAGGAATCGAACCTACACTTTCAGTTAAGTTTAAGTATCAATCACATATACCCGTTTAATGAATAAGTAAGTGTACATATAAAATAAAATATTACATATTTTATTTTCTCGAGTGGAAATCGAACCCACATCGTGTGCCTATAGTCCACGAAGGGCTTTAAATAACTAAATTAAAAAAAAACAGCCCTATACACTCACAATTAACATCCACCTAATAAATTCAAATTAATTTTAACGGCATTTACCAGCACTTACCACTAATCGTCATTACATCAGCGTTAAAGGTAATTTCGGGGCAGTATGTTAAACTGTCCCGCCTCAAACATACCGTAGAGACACATTCGACTCTGGGGGATCGTAGGTCGCGTAGCAAATTCACTGTAGAGAAGCTGTCTGTCTACAGTAGTTTATATAAGTGTGTTCACCTTTTAGTACATATAAGGTGAACTTTTAGTTCCCGTGGGACAGGTAGTGTACGTGTTTTCTTGTATTAGGCATAACTTAATAGAGAAGATCGAAATTATTATATAAATGATATACATACTTTACGTTTTATTTTTATTTATATCTAGTAATAAAATGTTTAAGAATAGTTAGTTAAAATATATTTGTTAGGTATATGATATAAAATCATAATGTTATAGCTTTTTTCCATTTAAGGATTAAATAAAAAATAGCTTCTTTTCATATATTTATGAGTTAAAGTAGTCAAAATTTGCCACTATGAAATCTATGAAAAATTCCTGAATTTTCGCTACATGGGTGCACCCTGTGTAGCGAATATAAGTATTTCACTATACAACACACACTATACATTTACGCCTTTTCTCACTCATCAAACTTCTTAGGTTTTCACAATCATAAATGTTTTGCAGTAGTGTTGTATCCCCCATATAGATGCGTAGGTAGAGGGAACCTAAGAACCTAGTGTAAAGACACTCCCCAGAACCACCATGTTTACAGTCTCACCTTGTGCCACACACCTGTGCCACATTTGTCAGATTGGATAAATGTTAACAAGAAGGCGTGAAGAAAAGTAAGACTAAATCAATAAGGCAAAGGCAATATATATAAAGACAGTTAGTTCATTTTTGTTTTCCGCTCAGTTTTCGATACATTTGCATGGAGTGACGGAACTCAACGCCCTGCTTTGTCTACCAGAGCAGGGAAATAAAAAGAAATTATGTACAATAATTCCCTCGAGTGAAAATATACGAGTACATATAACTTGCTCATTATATTTACATTGTTTACGTTTTCGAAACTCCAATAAAGCTTATTGGAGCGAATCTTTTAAAATAATGGCACACTCACGTGAAGTGCCCTAGGTTTTCATCTTTGACGAATTAAGCATTTATTAAGTGTTAATACTATATTTTTTTAAAGATCGATTTTTTTAACTGTGTCAACTACTAAATATACGTCGACTATTTACATAATAAAAACCGATTTTCTGATTAATGGTTAAATGTGTAAATAAAGATGTATTAAAGCTTCATTTATTTTAATGTAAATGTAAAATCGATCATTTAATAACTTATTAGTTTATCAAATGAGAGTTCAGCTTCATATTTCATTTGCAATTACAATAGGTGGGAGCTACGTTCAATATGAATGAGGATACTATTGTTTAATACTTCTATAGAACAATAAATACATAGGAGCAATGCTTTTGCTGATTATTATTTTAATGATGGAAATTGATATAAACAAAACAGGTATTGAGGGTACTGAAGCAAGATTGAATGTTTTATTTACATTATAATAGGAAAAGTTTAAAATATATGAGAAATAAAATATGTTGACAAAAAAAATAATATAGGTGCTTAATGTAATACTAATATTTAAAATCAATAAAGGTATCGTTTTCGTTGACTAAGAAAGTTTTATAAATAGGAAGAAAGTGCATAAGTTGTGGGTTCTCACTAAGGGGAATCCGGTCGTCTTAGTTTTTTTTTCAGCTTTACATTGTAGCCCACACCTAGCAGAGTAAGCCGAAGGAATCTAAGACCCAGTGTTAAAACACTCCGCTTCCCAATAAGACACTTCCGTTCCCCACCTTTTGCCAAATTTTCGAGGCATTGCGTGTTGAAAAAAAAATTAAATAAGCAATATATTTTATTAATTAGGAGACCAATCATTGATAATGGATGCTATTGAAGGAGTCTTTTGATTCGAAGTAATTCGATCCTGACATAATGTTCAGAAGACATGTGAGAATGTTCAAACAAACAATGAGTCTAATTAAATTTGAGGTTTTGACAGTAAATAGAAAAGTGTAACCATAGCGCAGTAGTACTCGCGAGGGTTAGATTTTCACACGGTCGAAAGCTAAAATTTAAATTTTCCATTTTGCCTTCAGTCCATCTTTATATTGATACACAGCAATGGGAAAGCTCAACGTTATTTTGTTTTAATTATTTGATTAGCTATTGATACAGATTCAGTATAATTGTAGAATATCTATAGCTATATGCGGGAAGATAAAAAGAATAGATAAGCACAAAATATTACAATATTTAATGAAACTTCCCTATAGCACCATAACCTGTACATGAGCTATAGTTCGTATATTGTATTACAAAACGCATGTATTACCATGAATTCATAAATAATATGGATATATTGAATTATTCGATGTCAGTAAATCGTATTTAACTGCGATGTTTTCCGACAACCCGTACTATCATTTTATATTACCTTGTTTCGGACTACCGGAAGTAATGATTAAAAATGATTCCATAAATAATACATATCATGTAATATTACGGAACATGGAGTGCTGGTACTGATTTTGGAACTATAGTGGCGAAGTGGCACAGTGTTGAACTGTTAACGCAATAGCTGTGGGTTCGATTACCAATCAGTCTTTCGATTTTGGTCCGATTTGGGGGTATGAAAATATGAATTTGCCCCATTTTAGTATGATAAAGCAGAGAACTTAGTGTTTTGACACTAGGTTCTATATAATATCTAAAATGTTATAGGCATGCATATTTTGGCGAATGTATTATTATTAACAAAGTGTTACAGATCCAATGCATTGTTTCAAATCAGAATCATTGGTTATTATTTATATTTATAAACAGGTACGTAAATTAAAGCTAAATTTTCTATGTAAAACAAAATAAAAGTTGTTGGGTCTGTTCGTAATTAATTGTTGAATGCTTTTGTATGGCTTTTGTTTACAATATGAATAGAATATATTATAAAATGATTGGTTTTTTTTTAAATTGTACTTACCTTACTTACGACTGTCATCAGAAAATAGAGTCTATTTCACTTAAATTCAATGTGTTTATGTCTATGTTTAATGATAGATATAATTGTTATCTATATTCCTAATGCAAGATTATTATATTGCTGTATTATGTTTTTCTTACACGCAAATTTGTGAAAACTTATAATATTACCTTTGTAATAAAAAAGTTTATACGCCTCAAGTATGAAGTTATCCTTTGAAATAATGTATTTATTTGTAAAACTTCACTTTTTTTCTTTGTATTACCAGAACAAAATTATAAATCATATAAAAAAAAAGAAATCTATAATATATATCCAGCTATTTGAGTCTGTAATATGTTAGAGATTTTGTTGCAGCATCATTCAGGAGAGAAAATTTAAATATCACAACAATATTTTATACATAATTAATTATTTATGTATATACAAAAATAATAATCGAAATTAGCTAAGACAATCTCCTTAACAACACGATTAATATTTAATTATACAAATCTTATATAAAATGTATAATAAATCAAAACTCAAAATACGAAGCTTAAGATTGAGACAGCAACGTGTTGATCTCATCGGAGCACGCTCTGCCGCCTTGCGCATCGGTACAGTAAATATTTATAGCAATTAACTGTTAACTTGATGACATTCATTCATTAAATGAGATAATTAAATGAGAGTTAATTGTTTTTTTATAATTATTGTTATAAGTACATACGAAAAAAAAATATCTTCACGCTGTTTCCCGCATATAGTGGTATATAGTGGTGCATGGTAGGTAGAGTGAACCTAATGTTAAGACACTTCGTTCCTCAATTCCCTCCCAATTTTCCCAATTTGCATGTTGAGTGAAGGAACTCAACGTCGTATTTTATCTTGTACCAGACATACATAGTGGTATGTTTTTAGAACATCCTTGTTAATTAAGTAAGATTATTAATTACGATTTGTGCTTGTTGATTCTTATACATCTATATTATCAATATACTCGTACACTATAAATCTTTCCCGGTTTACCGTTCTCCCATGTTTTAGTTATGATAAAATTACCGTCAAAATAATATTATGACAAGATAACCCACTTTATACTTATTTTTCATTAGTTTTGTAAATACCAAAACATTTATTAAAGTAATAAACGTAATAACATATCAATTATCGAAAAACACATAAAGTAGATAACTTCTTATTGAACCAATCTAAAAATCTCAACTTCACCTGATACAAAACCATACAAAAACAACAAATTTCAATACATTCAACAACTCACAAATTCAAAAATCACAATTCAACCCATCAAAAATCCATTAAATACAACAATAGTTTAAAAAGCAACAATTTTACCTTCCAAGCGGTCAGACGAAAACCTTATCGTCTACTCGTATATAACAACAAACTGTAACGCGGTCGATATGCCGGCGGCGTGCGTCGGGGGCGGCGTCGCAGCAGAAACTGCTAGGGCGGGCGGGGACCGAAACTAAGTGTTTACTGTGGAAACACTAGTGACAATGTGTGTATTGTGGCTTATTATTTATATTATTATTATGATCGATTTTTAGAAATATAATAAGAAGAGAAAACGCGACGTTGGGTTCACCTATTGATTTGCAATGTCTCAAAAACAAGGCGGAGAGCAGTAAGCAATGGTCTTAACACTGTGTTTGCTGTGCCTACGAATACATGCACGTGAAGCTAAAAAACGAAAATAAAACTTGATATTTAAAAATGTGTAGATAAGTCAAATGTCAACGTTCTTTTGAAGGCTTCCAATGCCGTATGTTTTTATTAAAAATTTAACGTGTTTTTACGAACATCCGAAATTAACATGAAACATCGCGATAGGCGAAGAGATAAATTATTGATTACTGAGGTATCTCTTCATCGAACGCTTATTGGTACATATTGAAATTTGTGTAACGTTCTTACACGAAAAGATAAAAAAAAACAATTTTCCTCTCTAGTATACAAGCAGTTGTTAACGGAGTGTCTTAACTCTAGGTTCATTTGTTAAAAGAGAATGCTATTTGCTTAATTATTTTTAGCATATTATGAGGTATGTTACATCAAATCATTAAAGAATCATTTAAGGAAGTGGTACTTACGTAAAAATTAAAATGGTTATTAAAACAAAAATATTTAATATTATTATACACAAAATTATACTTGTAGGTACAATATTTAATTTCATCAAACGAGAGTATAACTCCTTCCGAAAATAGCAAATATCTCTAAGCATTGTTCGGATAATTGAATTTGAAATGGCCTAATTGCTTCCATTTCCATAGTAAATCGTAATAACTGCTGATTGAGAATATTAATAAACGTAAATGGATAAAATAGAGCTTATTGCTCATTTATTTGTATTCGATAGAGATCTTCTTTTGTAATAATATATTTTTTATATATTTAAAAATTGCTTTTTTTAATTTATTACATTTTAAATTAAATAAATTAATGTTATATGATTCATCATTTTAGATAACATAATTTTTAAATATGATTTTAAAGACTTTTCGCCCCCGCTTTAGTTTGCATGGGCTTTAGTAGTTTATGACAATGCATTTGCGACCGACTGCAAACGCGACGGTTGTAGGTTCGATTTGTACTCGGGGTAATGAATGACCCGTGACATTGAAATAGCTAATTAACATTAATAAATAATAATATCTGTTAATATAAAAAGTAAAATTAGCGAGGAATCGGTGTTGCTCCATGTTATAAATTCATACTTGAAAATTGACTTATACATACACAAATTTCAATATTTCCCCATAAGCGTTTGATGTTTAATCAGCTTCACGCTGTATCCCGCAAATAGCAGAGTAGGCAGGGGAACCCAGTGTTAAGACACTGCGTTGCCTACTTTACGCTGATTTTCTTTTCGAGACATTGCGTGTTATGTTGCGTAGCTCAACGCCGGGCTTTCGCCTTAATGCCCTATGGTGCATTTTGTTGTGCCAGACCGAAGAAATGAAAATATAGAAATATATTAATAATAAATATATAGCTTATTAAAAGGGTATAAAGTTATAAAGTTCATAATCTCATGATATGAGCTTTGCCAGCTTACGTCATACTCGTAAAGCGAGTATCAAGTGTTGTGCACTTCGAGCTTTACACGATACCGCATTACAATAGTTAAATGTTGAACGTAAAGTTTTAACTAGTATATTTTTGTATGAAGCTTTAACTAAGAGGGATATTTTGAAAATTTTTGGATTAAGTATATTCAGCAAGTACGACCAGTTGTTGCGCAGGAGCACAAGCGTGTGACTGTAAACGCGAGAGGTTGTGAAATCGATTCCCACTCGAGGAAATAAAATATTTAATATTATTTTTTCTTAATTTTTTGGTCTAGTGACGAGGCAAAGAGCATTGTTGAGATTCGCTACTCACCACATGATGTCTTCGTGTTTAATGCGGAGTGTCTTAACACTAGGTTCTCAGGTCCCCTGTGTCTAATATCCTTTGAGCAAGATACAGCGTGAAGCTAAAAATCAACTAAACGTCAGGTTCACTCTGTACCCGCACACAGCAGGGTAGGCATAGGGAACCTGGGGTTAAGACACTCCGTTTGCCAGTTTCTGTCGTTAGTTTTTACATTTTGCTATATAAAAACTAACGTACTAGGATGGGTGAATTGAGTTTTAATATCCGTTATACCCGTACAACAATATGTATGATAAACCGTTTGATATATATTAAAACTTAAATACCATTTCTGAGTGCGGCTGTAAGACCTATAATATATTTCGCATACGATAATATATAATTATGTACTTTACTACATATTTATAAATAATTGACATAATGAAATTATGAGAATAATGCTGTAACATTAATTTCCTCCTTTCTATTTTAGTATTTCATTACATTATTTTCGTAAAGCTTTAGGGTTATAAGCGTTTTACTGTAATTAGTTTTCGCCTACGCATTTATTTACATCGTTTTAAAACATTAAAGTTTAGAGTGAAAGCTGTAGTATATAATTAAATGCGAATCCCGTGTTCCCCCATTTTCGAAGAAATTTCTGGGAATCCTATTTTAATGCTTCTCTATACTCCACAAGGAACCTACATACAAAATTACAGTGTTGTACGCGGCGCAGCTTTGGCTATGCGTTGACTGTTAGTTAGTCCCTCAGTGAAAATAAGATAGGTAGGTACTTCGTTTCTCATTTAGACATTTCCGTTCCCCACTTTCCGCTGAATTCCTTTGGCACCGCATGTTGAGTGGCGGAATTCAACGCCGCATTTTCCCTCTTTAGCAGAGCCATCAAATGAAAATGTTAAATATGTCATTTCCCCGAATGAGAATAAAACCCACATCTGTCGCTTTTACATTCGATGCTTTAAATAACCAAAAACAAAAAGAAAACACACAAATGTAGTAATTGCAAGCCGAAACTAAGGTTCCATCAGCGAACCAATTTCGCGAAGCATTCACTTTTACAATTCAATACTATTCTTTCTAAGAATGGGTCCCATTTCGATGGGGCTTGATAACATCACGGCACGCGAACGGGCTATGAAAATTGACGAATACCTACAATTACACAATCTTCTACCGTTTATTGTTTTTCGACGGTAATTGAAATTTAAACAGAAAAATATACCTATACTGTAAATTTAAAATGATTATGTGTAGTAGTAATATTTTGTGCTATATTTTGTAACCCGAGCAAGAAAATTTCCGCGAGTGAAAATCGAACTCGCAACCACGCGATTACGGTCCACTGAGACGTTGTACCACTACGCTAGGATAAAACATTACTTAAAAGTTACTCAAACAACTAAGTCTTAGGCCTTCAATATTTCACTATTACTAATAAGAAAGTTGCGATCCTAATCATTGGTTGCAAAGTTTCAAGACAGGTAAGCAAAACTTGGAGCCAGCAACTTCATGATATTAATTTCTTAGAGATATTTAAGCACTGCTAAGTCTTCCGTCTAGAATTACCTACCTGTGATACTGGCTTGAACAAGTTTCATTTCGTCTTATGATTCAGATCAGATATTTCATATAGTTTTCTATTTCTTTTTTACATTTTTAAGTGATGTTCCATACTTAGGGAAAAAATACATGTTAAGACAACGTATAAAAAATAAGAATGTACCTGTAGCTTCGAGAACAGTCTACCCATGGTTCCCAAGAGGCGCGGTTTCAAAATTAGCTTCGATATTTTTTATACGTTTTCTAAATTTGTAGTTTTTTTTATTAGTTGAGGTTTTATTGATTAGTTGAGTTAAAGGTTCGATCAACAATTGGGGTAATAAATTGTTTTAACTTCTGTTGTAATATGGAAAAGTGCGCAATGAATTGAAATCGGACGGAAAGAGAAGAACGGAGTGTCTCTACCAATGCCGCTATATGACGAACAAAGCGCAATCTGCTTATAAGAAAAAGATAATTCTACTTGCTTACATTAGAATGAAAGATTCCTTTGGAAATACAAAATTAATTTTACAATTAAATTATGATCGTAGCCAGAAATTTAAAATCTTAATATTAAATCTACTAGACAGGCAAGGCGTTTACTTTAAGTATTTTCAATATTACAACTATAATGAAAAAAATTGTATGTGTACAAAATAAAAGGAACAAAACTTTCGAATAATAAAAATTTTTCATTTCCAAAGGAATCTTCAAAAATATGAGCTATGAGAATTTCAACGCAGACTCCGTGCCTTATCTGGGGGTGAGAGCAATATCCATCAAGGCTTATCGCCTTTGCGGATGCAATAGGCTTTTGACGCGACGATTGCCGATCACAATGTATCCAATAAAATCTAGATCTGACGATATGGTATTCGTTCTTTGAAGTTTAATGGAACGACGTCATCGATTTGTTTTGTTATTCTTTTATTAAGATAGAAATGTTAATTATTAGGATATAGGGGAAGTTAGTTATTTTTTTACCTTTATGTTTATAACTATTTAGCGAGGTAGATAGAAGGAGCATAGTGTTAAGACACATCGTTCAACATTTTCGCCTAAATTTTACAGTACAGGTTTTTATAAGTTTTTACAAGACTGCCAGTATCGCGATCATCTGGAAAGCAAGGCCAAGTTGGCCTCGAAGAAACTGGGGGTCATCAATAGAGCGAGACGGTACTTCACGCCAAAACACCGATTGGCCCTATATAGGGCCCAGGTTCGGCCACACATGGAGTACTGTTCTCATCTCTGGGCTGGTGCACCCCAGTATCAGCTTGACCCATTTGATCGCATACAACGTAGAGCTGTTCGAATCATTAAGGACCCAGTAAGCTGTGAAAGGCTTGACACTTTGGCTCTGCGTAGAGACGTCTCCTCGCTGTGCGTTCTCTATCGCATTTATCATGGTGAGTGTTCTGAGGAACTGTTTGACCTGTTACCTGCCGCCGAATTTTCTAACCGCACAGCACGTCACAAACTTAAATATCATCCACACCATCTGGATATGTGGCACTCCACTACTGTGCGGTTTCGTAGAAATTTCCTTCCACGCGCCACCGAACTGTGGAATGGCCTACCCGCGTCAGTGTTTCCAGGTCGGTACGATATGGATGCCTTCAAGAAGCGCGTCTATCTCCACCTCAAAGGCCGGCAACGCACATGTAGCACCTCTGGTGCTGCACGGGGTCGTGGGCGGCGGGGATCACCGCCAGGTGACCCGTACGCTCGTTTGCCTTGTCCTTTTTCCATAAAAAAAAAAAAAGGTTCCCACCTGTGTGGCCCATATATTTTTTATTATCTGTTAAAAAGACAATGCGCGGCGTTGAGTTCCGCCACTCAAATGCGTGCCTAGTAAAACTTCGGTGGAAAGTGAAGAACAGAGTGTCTTAATATTAGGTTCCCCCTGCCAACCCTGCTATGTACGGGGTACAGCGTGAAGCTGATAAAAGAACTATCGAAATAGAAATCATTTCTCATGAGGCACCAGAAATATTAAAAATTATATCTTTAGTTGTACCAAGTAAATGCGGCGCGCTCTTTAATAATTACTTTATGCCTCCCATGACTAATTTAAGTTTGTTGTTTTCATGGCGCTACCTGATGTTAATATTATAGAGGACCTAAATGTGTTTTACAGATTTTGTTTTGTTTCATGCACGAGTCAATTAGTAATACAGAAGACGAGTACCTATATAAATAAACGTATAAAAATATATATGCAGGAAGCTACTCCTTTGACTCTTACCAAATATATATAAGCGCACACGCAGATATTTTATGAGCGTCGCGATGTTTTCTTTAAATTAATTAATTAATATTAGTGTAGACAACGACAAGCTTTAATAGCTCCGTCATTGCTGAAAAGTATACTTTTTCCGAAAATAATTATTTGTAAATAATCTTTGGTTATCGAAACTTGGTAAAAAGATTTTTGTGAACAAAGGTTAAAAACATAATGATACTAAATCTGACCTTTTGATTTGATATTTGGGAGAGTAACGATAAAAACAAAAATACAGGATTTGTTGCCTATAAAAATATAATACTAAGTCCAAACAAACGCGTGATACAGCGTGATAAAGCGTGAAGTTATAAAAAAAGTGTGCTTTAATAATACTTATATCTGTAAACAGTAGAAATGTTATTTGTACAAAACAATATCCGTCCATTTTATAGCGTTTTCGCCGCAAATTCAATTTTCGTTACAATCGAGATAAAGCTGTAAACTCACTATTTTATGAATGAGACGTAATCGGAAAGATTTTGTTTTGATCAAATTCGGAGTTTGCAAATAGCAATAATATCTATACTATTTATACGCCTATACTCAGTATAATATTATAAACCTAATGAGATTGCCTGGTGGAACGCTCCAATCTCAGGATTTTTTCATAAGCTTCACGCTGTATCCCGCACACAGCAGTATAGGCAGAGGGAACGACGTGTCTTAACACTAGGTTCCCTCCGCCTATGCATGGTATATGGGTAAAGCGTGAAGCATCTTTTTTGCTTTCTAAATACTGGTATAACCATATATATTGAAATAACCAAATAGGAAATATTAACATTCATCTACAGAACGCTACTATTATTCGAAACATATAACTACATAAATTAATCCAAATTAATATTATAATTCCTATGAAATAACTCGATGTGACTAGTTCGGAATGAAATTCACTGAAGTGTTTACCGGCCTCGCTCCGGTACAGACCTACAGAGGTAGAATGGAAATTGGTCGGTTTGTATACATAAGTAACGTTGCGGCTGAAATGGTATTAGTTCTAATAAATATATTTGACTTTATATAGTACGAATATATGCGTATGATTTGAGATGATTTATATGGTATAGTTAGATTTAGAATTTTATATAACAAATATGTAGATATATGTATATGCATTGTTGTTGAGGTTCGCAACGGCTGTGGGTTCGATTCCCAACCGGAGGGAATTAAATATTTATATTAAGGGGGAGGGAATTAAGTATTTTAACACTGCGTTCTCCGGATCCCTCTGCCTGCCCTACCATGTGAGGCACATGACGTGAAGCTAAAAAATACTTTCCACAACTAGCTCAGGCTTACATCAATTGGCCTTGGGCCGCGGTCAACATTATGTAAATTTTATTCCACACTCGTTAAATGTTTATATACTACGTTAAATAGCATTCAAGCCCGATACTAAAGATTTAAAGATAATTTTAAATACGTATAGTAATCTGAAATTAATTTAAAGGACGTCCTTTGACGAATACGTATTCATTATAGCCTAAATATATTACATCTCTGTTCTGTTCTGTTCTTTCTAATATGGCGTTCCGAGCGTGCCAGTTGAGCACAAAATCACTTCGCCAGTGTCACGTTGAATGGAGAACTCACGAAAGAGGTTGTACGGTAAAAAAAGAGAAATAATATTACACAACAGAAAAATGCATGTTTTTAAGAGTGGTGGTTTTTATAGAGAGCATCTCTCTATAAAAACAATTTGCAACTACCACTACTAGTGACCTATCATACATGTACCTACAAGTTTCGTTACGATTCCAAGTATTCTGAAAGAAAAAATATGTTTTCATAACTTGTTTGCAAAGTTCAAGTTGAGCTTGAGGCGATTCAGGTTTAAATCGTATCTCACGCCACGATATATGAATTTATTAAAGATATTTTTTCCTTCTTAGGTTATTTTTAGCGAAAAACTACTGAGGCCATATAAAGCCAGTCGTGAAAAAAGCGACAGGCTTCGGGTTCGGTTCACATTCAAGGAAATTAAATAATTAATATTTTCATTTCCCTCGCTCTTGTAACAAGCCAAAGCACGGCGTTGAGGTCCACCACCTAACACGCTACGCCTCCAGAATTCGGAGGACAGGGGGCAACGGAATGTTTATATTTTTTTATCTTTAGAGTAAAGACGTTTTAATGTATTTTTTTATATTATAATTATTTCACGAAACATACTATAATCATCTAATTTGAGTTTTCAATAAGTCAAGAAATAAAATATTTAAAATACAGTGTAACGTAATAAAAATATCCGGTGTAAAACAAACGAAAACCCCGAAGGTTGCTTCAAAATCTGTAAATCTGCAAAACTTAAATTGACGTAATCTGTATCCCGGAGTTAAAAAAACAAATAATGGTTTAATTTAACGGCTATCCATCTCCGCGGTTCGCTTTTGTTTGATAATCCCAATTAGGAAGTTTGCAAGACTTTGATCTTTGATCTTCTAATTTGGGCACTTCAAGTTCAGGATGCAACAGTTTCATTCTTTGCCGTTAACTTAAGTGACTTTGTAAATCTTTGTAATGGAGATTTTTAATTTTGTTAAGTGATTTCGAGATTATCTTGCTTAAGTCAGAAGGGGATTGATTAAACTTAATGCTTTTACTGTATAGCTGTGTTGGCAGAGGTGTATTGTGTTAAGATACTGCGGTGCCTAACTTGCGCCCAATTTTTAAGACATTTTGTATTGTTTGTATTGTTACCAGAGTAGAAAATGAATATAATCAAAATAACTCATTCCTTCAAGTGGTAATCAAACTCGCAACCGATACGTTTACAATGAAACTCTTAAATTAAACTTGACCCATATAATGGATTATTTGCGAACCCGCGGGCGGGTCGCTAGTAAAATATAAATTTAAAACCAAGTCAACGTTTGCATTAAAAATACGAGCATTTCTCAAGAGTTGATTTCATTTATTATTGAAATAAAGATTTATTAATACCTACACTTCACAAGTTGTGTACTCTCGCAAACTTACTTTGCACTTCTCGTAATGGAATGCGTCTCGCGGATGCAACTTTTCTCTATGAAATATTAATTTACAACGGTCCTTTCTAGTTATTTTTTATTACTTAGAATTTCTATTTCAGTCGCTTTCAGTATTGTTCTGGTTTATTTTGCTGTGCGAGTATATCACATTTTTCTATGCCGCAAGGAAATAACTTGTGAAACTGTTATTCTGAGGCCGACTTTGTGAAGCCTTCGTGGGTCGGTAGCACAAGGGTAACTGCACATGCACATAGCAAAGGGGGTCGGTACTAAACGCGGTTGTGAGTTTGATTTCCAATCGTGGTGGTGAAATATTTAAAATTTCCAAGGCAAAGGCGGCGCCGAGTTCCGCCATTAAACACCGAAAGTCTCAGGGGCGGAAAGTGACGAACTTAAGTGTCTCGGTGGGAATGGAGTGTCTCAAAAATATTGATTCTGGTACATTTTATAATCAGTAAATTTATGTAAGTGTGTAAAGTGTAAAAAATCGATGTAGCTATAAAACTAACCCTTCTTATAAACGTATAAACAGTGTATATATATTCAAATAAGGCGTATGAAACATCGATAGGAATATTTTACGGTTTTTCTCATTCCATGGGTCCGGATATATGTTTATTTTAAATGGTAGATATCTGCTATTTTTTTGTGATCCTTTGTGTATGATTGGCATGTGATTTGTTTTTTGTTTACTTTATAAAGAAGTTATTTTTTCATACTAATGGCAAAATCTACTTTAGTGATATCTAAGTTTGAAGCAAGCAAATTCAACGTGATCTTTTCCTAGTCTATTATATCTATAGTTATTCATAGTTTTTTTAGTTTCACTCCGTGTCCCACATACAGCAGGGTAGGTAGGGGGAACTCCATTCCCTATCTTCTGCCGAATTTGCGAGGCAGTGTGTGGTTCTCACCAGGTTCGTTGACAAAGAAATTAAAATAATAATAGTATTATTGTAATAGTTTTAGTGGAAATCAAACCCACAAACGTTGCGTTTACAGTCACACGCTTGTGCCACTACACCACGACAGTCTCTAAGTAGTTACTCATTAAACTGTCTGAAACATGAATTATTTTGTAACCAACAAAACATAAATATTCTTACAGTAAACACTATTTAAAAATATATAAAAAAGTTTTCAAGCTAATTGACCCAGCCTTTCCAATGGTTTTATCCACCAAATATCCAAAAAGATATATCGTACGCATCTCCAAGGCCCAACGAGGCAACGAGCTCGTCTGATGTTATAGCGAAGTAGAACGGTCGGCTGCAATGGACGTTTATTGAAATTATGGCGTCGTATCTTCGAATGAATCTAGTAGTGGACCCTTTTCGTAAATTCAATGAGTGGATAAAGGAATTTCATATCTCAATTTCGGAATTACACTCTTGTTACTTAGTTTTGGTGAAAGCTTGTTACATTTGTGGGGGCTTTTAGGCGACTGTAGTTTAAAAGTAGCTAGGTGGATTATAATAGTTTGAAGGAGATAGCGAGTTCATCAACTCTAGACTGTATTATACAAATACACGTTTAACATTTCAACTTGCGTGGTGTATGGTAATTTTTCCAGTTTCACGTTGTAGTGTAGTGTAATGTAGTGTTAAGACACCCTATTCTTCGTTTACCACTTATTACTGGAATTCTGTAAACGACTGTTATCGCCAAAACGCAACGATTGTAGTTTCGATTCCAATATTTTTCTGGTA
This sequence comes from Heliconius nattereri, assembly GCA_013403645.1. Taxonomy (NCBI): domain Eukaryota; kingdom Metazoa; phylum Arthropoda; class Insecta; order Lepidoptera; family Nymphalidae; genus Heliconius; species Heliconius nattereri. The sequence goes on from JAAIXI010000230.1 coordinate 2,048,316, forward strand.
AAATCAAGGGCGGCGTTGAGTTCCGTCACTTGCTACGTCTAACACGCTATGCATTGAATAAATAGGCGGAGGCAAGAGAACAGTGTCTTAACACTAGGTACCCTCTGCCTATAGGCTGCATTTACCTAGCAGATATGCTATGAGAGCAAAAAAGTAAAAATGTTAATAATCTTAAAATGTTATCTCGTCGTATACCAATTTCTTAAAGTTTACATACAAATTAAATTATTTCTGAGTAATTGGTGGATTTAAAGGCATTCACAAATATTAATGAGTCCAGATATTAACAATAATAATTCTGTTTGAGATACGATTTAACAACTTACATATAAAATGGATAATCAAAAACGGTAAACAGATTGTTATGGATAGGGTTAATAGGGTTTTATTAGAATTGATAAGCTCGCTCCCTAAGGATGTATAAAATAAGGAAAATAATGTACAATTTAAAGGGAGATTACACGCTTCGAAAGGATTATGATTGCATAAAATATTACCAAGGTTTTTCTTTATTAAAATGGTCATAAATAAGTAAACTTTACTCTTTTTTTAGCTTCAGACTGTATTCCGCACATAGCAGGGTAGGGAGAGGGAACCTGAGGACCTAGGGTTAACATTCTGGGACACAGCGTCAAGCCACGTAAAAAAAGATTAAAACAAAAATGGGTATCGAATCCACAAGTCGAACAAACAAGTCTCCTTGATATAAATATTTAAATAATTTTAAGGTTTTAGAAGTCCACGCAAAAAAACCACGCGAGAAAGGGATTAATTTACATTAACGCTTATACCATTATATTAGATGACATGAACATGTATGCAAATTAAAATATAGGTAGAGCTAATTCTAATGACGAGTTAAATTCCTTTTCGACCGGATACCTTCTAAATCCTTTAAAGATTTGTGACCTTTACGAAGGGACCAGATGGGTTTCGGCGATAAGGGTGCTATACTGATAAATGAATAATACATATTAAAATCGGCCGGGAGGATTTTTTTGGGAAAACCTACAATAGCTTTTTGTGTACATATGTATGTATGTATTGTGTATTTGAATATATGCATTTTTTAAGTGCGTGTTTTGTGTATGAATATTAGATATTGTTTAATTTAAATCTTCATTGTATTTAAGACCGTTGCGCCGCAGGGGCACAAGCGTGCTACGGTTCTGGGTTTGATTTCCTCTCGAGTGATATATGAAATATTTTCATCGCCTCGCTCAGGCAAACCGCGGCGTTAGATCCCGCCAATCAAAATACGATGCCTTAATTTTACGAGCCTCACGCATTATCAGCATATCTTATATTATATTCCTATTAAGTACCACTGCACCACGGTGGCCTCTATAACTAGACGAACGAAATAAATACGTACGCAAGTACTAAAATCAACTATTGGAATGGAATCCCTGTCATCTGGTCGGTTTAATAGATAACAATCGGCCAGACAGACTTACAATAGGATGATTATTACAACCGATCTAATATAAGAAGTACATACACTACGCACGTACTCGACATTTAAGAGAACAGCGGGGAATTTAAAGAGATTAATAAGTCTCCATACAAATTGGCGTCTATCAAGACAGACACTTCAAAATGGTCGTCTAAATGTAGAATGTAGTAGAGTACTCCTTCCTAGTTCTATAATAAGCTACGTCTGTCTTTCGCATGTTAGCTGGAGCGTAATATGTACCCATATAGCTATTGTATCGCAGTGGGTGAGTTTGATTGTAAATATTGATCTAACATAAAAAATGGGAATATTACAAGTTGACCCCACGCCTTTTATAATGCCCAGCATAGCCAATTAAATTATAGGGTCTCATAGCGACATATTAAAATTATATATATATATATATATATATATACACACACTAGTGGACCGTGGCAGCTTTGCCCGCTTGGATCATACGAATATCTATCTTATGAAATATATTTATGACATTATTTTCAGATGGGGGTAAATTCTAATAAACCGTGAAACACGTGTTCAATGTAATATTTTTAATAGTCTGAATTTCAAATATAATAATAATCGGTGCCGATTTAATTCTTTTCCATACAAACTTTCAACCCCTATTTCATCCCTTTAGGGTTAAAATTTAGCACCTAAAGGACCGAGCGAGCCGAAACCGTTGAAATGAACTAGCTCAGCTCTAAGGAACGAAGCGAAGCGAAGTAATTAAAAAAAACACAACTTTTTGTTGGTGGCAATGTAAATCAATTTCAATTACAAGGAGTCCGTTTCAAAGACTTACTCGCTCATTTCTCTTTCGCGACAAAAACTGGGCTTTGAATATACCTAATTATATATATAAGAGTGTACCTATAATAAATACAATCAATTTAACCATATCACTGTATGCCAACCGACAAGCAGCGCTAAAGCTACTGATACTGCAATTGCTGCTGTCGACCAAAACATTAGAAGTACCTACAACAAACAATGCTACTAAGACGTCTGATATCTCAAATCAAAATCAACCTAGTTAAATACAAAGGCCATTATTATTAGAACTTGGCACGTACGAGACTAACTGATAATTAATTATCCTATAGTTACAGAATATTTGGCGTATGTATTTACCTTAGTTCTGTCTCGCGGTTTAATTTGATCGCAATTAGTACGAGGTGTTGAAAAGATTTGTCAGTGTCAGTGTCGATGTTGAACGTTGGATCTAAGTGCTATATGAGATTTATATGCGTTTTATTATCAATCAATGTCCTGTAATAGTTTGGCTAGTGGTTTATTTTTTGGTTTTTTGGCTTCACTCTGTATCCCGCATATAGCAGGGTAGGCAGATCGAATCTGGCAAATTAGTGTTAAGACACTCCTTTCCCTTAAAACACTTCCGTTCCATAGTTTCCACCGAATTCCGAAGGCATCACATGTTGAATGACAGAACTCATTTGCGCGCTTGTACTTCTTTATTGACGGAATTGTGTTTTTCTTATTTTATTCCCGTTTCGGGACTCGAGTTCAATATTTCCGCCATTAAGCTAAAAAAATGCCACTATTAGAACCAAAGAAGTGATAATTGCATAATCTTATTTATCTGCAGACCACAATCAACAGTTAATTATCACCGATTAACCAACAATTTAATCTCATTTGTGAGGTTTAAATAGAACGCGTCAATACCACAAGTCATTGGGGGATAAGACGTCGTTTAAGCTATAATGTTCGTTGTTATGACGTATATTTTAAACTTTAAGACGAAGGCATAAGGGTTAAAATGCAGAAACCATATTTATATGTTTATATTGATTAATTATAGCTACTTATATTGTTCTTAGCAAGCTTATAGTGATTTTATAAAAATAAATAATAAAGAAAATGGTATTAATCTTAAAAAAATAATTAATTTAGCTTCTGACACCAGAGCGAGAAAAAATCCTTCCTATGAGTGAGAATTGAACCCACAAAAATGTGACGAACATTTACAGTCAGACGTTGCCGTTGTGCCGCTAGCCTATATGCATTCAAACTTCCGTTATATTCTCAAACATCATAGATATATAGAGAAATAATTATATGATTTTATGATTTATTTTCCAGTCCTGTAAGGATATTGTGTGTTTTAAACGGCCGTTACACTTTGAGTTAATATACCTAATTAAGTTTTTGCCTAAATTCAAAGCCAAATCAAAGTAGTTCAAATATACGTTGATTACGTTCATATTTTCAGCTTCACCTTATATCCCCTGTATATCGGAGTATGCGTAAAACCTAATGTCAAGACACTCCGTTCTTAGCCTTCTGCCCAAATTGTAACAATGAGCTATCGCGGAACTCGACGCCGTATTTTGACAAACAGCAAAGAAACCGAACAGAATAAAATAACAATACAAATACAATTTAGATTGTTTAATATTACCAACGTTCTAGTTTAGCGTAATTAATGTGAGATGTAACCAGACAGCGCCTATTCATTAGTTTCTGATGACTGATCGGGTGTTTTAATTAAATTTGTTGTTTCGCGTCACTAATATTTAACATAACGAAATAGTCATAATGCATCGCGTGTGAAATAATATATTTTATTGTTATTTACTTAGGAGCTAGTAGCCCATAAAATGTATTTGTAATGATGTAGTGAATGTTGTCAACAAAAATACTTTTTATTTTGTTTTGTTTTGTTTTGTTTTGTTTTGTTTTATTTTGTTTTGTTCTGTTCTGTTCTGTTCTGTTCTGTTCTGTTCTGTTCTGTTCTGTTCTGTTCTGTTTTGTTTTGTTTTGTTTTGTTTTGTTTTATTTTATTTTATTATCAGTTTTATAATTTTAGATCGAATTAAGCAATTGAATTTATATTTAGGTACTTAATCAAGAATCACTAATGTTCTGGAATTTCGAAGGAATGAAGAAAGGACGGAATGCAAGATCATTGTAAATGGTAATGATATTACAACAAGCGAATAGTGGTATATTCGGGAAGAATGTTCAGTAGAGATGGATGTGAAAAGGCGTTTTGCTGCCGGTAACAGGGTTAACGAAACCTTAGTTGCATTGAGAATGAAGAAGAACGCTGCTGAGCTGGTTTGGGTACGTCAAACGACCCAATGATGAAAGAATGGCAAAAAAGATTTATGATGGAAAATGGTAAGAGAGGTAGGGGGAGATCTCAGAAGACCTACGAAAACACGGTATCAAAGATACTGTGGAGTTATGTTAATAATCTATATTAAACAAGTTGCCCCCCATCTACATTTAAATAATATTACACTAAAAATTGACAACAAAACAATAAATTCATATAAAGCAAGTTGTCATATAAAACGTAGAGCTTAATAGAACCTAATTACAAAGTTGAAAAGCTAAACACAATTTGCTTGTAGTTCCGGTTAGTGAACTAAACTGTTGGTTCTTTGTGTTGAAATTAACCAGTTTGAGCGACACGAGTGTTGACTGCAGTTATGCTCGTGCAATTTGTATTTTTTGTAATTTATTTTGTTTTCATATGAATTTAAATATAACGCTTCACGCTGAATCCCGTATTCGTATAAAGCAGGATAGGTAGAGAGAACCTAGTGCTAAGACACTCCGTTCCTCATTTTCCGCCTATTTTTTGAGAAATTGCATGTTAAGTGGAGGAAATCCACGATTTGACAAATGAAAATTCTTTAAAAGGATTAATCGCAGATATTATTATATTGTACATTATTGGAAACTCGAGTAATATAAATCACTCTTTAGTCACAAGTAGAGCCGATGCCGATGTGGCATTCCTGTCTAAGTTTAAACAATCATTATATACAATTAAAAAAAATCAGTCTGTAGCTTCTTTTATATGTTAGAAATGTTGGGCAGTACTGGCGTGTTTTTAAAAGAAGAAAAACTCTCTCTGTATATTCTGTTTTCTTCCTCCCGAAACGTAAAAAACACATATATGAACGTAGATATTTATCTCATATAAATTAATATTAAATGTAACACTAGAACCATTAACATTATATCATAAGAATTAAAAATAAAAACTTATGTGCAGGTGTTATAGAAATATAACACCTGCACATAAGTGTACTTATTAAGTATGCAAGAAACAATAAAGGCTTTTTTATTTTTATTTTTATTTATAACGAAATAAAGTTCCGAAAGTCAATCTGCAATGTATCCAGAATTCGGAAGAAGAACGGAAATATCGTAATGGGATCGAAGTATCTTAATACTAGGTTCCCAGATCCCATCAATGCTATCTCTGCTATATGTTGGATTCTTGAATAAAGTACCTACTTTCAAAAGATTATTATCTAAGATCATTAAAATTGAACACACACAAACGTGTTCCATATATTTACGTAACACGACAGACACACAACTGATTTCTGGAAGCTGCATCTTACATAATAGAATCACATCTTATGCAAATATATTCGAACTATTCCGTTTCATGTTGAAATTCAACGAGGGCCATATGTCACACTTGCAGGCGACGCGGGCGGCGCAAGATTTACTTAATTGAGTTATATTGAGGAATGGATTTAAACGTTTACTCTTAAAATGGTTTAAAACGGCTGTGAACTTTGTTTTTTTTTTCAATGGTTTCCTTAAAATAATTTAAATGGTACAATAAAGGAAGGAATATTCTTAATATTTCTGAAATTTTATTTATAGCGAAATTTAAACGGAAGGGNTATAAATGCACTTATAAACTAACAGGTACAATAAAGGAAGGAATATTCTTAATATTTCTGAAATTTTATTTATAGCGAAATTTAAACGGAAGGGTTAGTGACCAGCGCGGACAGACCTTTTCCAAGAGCTGTGGATTTGAAATCTTGTTATGTTAGATTTTTATTAAATTTTTTAGTTGGACTACACGGGATGGGAAAATAAAATTACAATATATGAGAATAGGTTGAGAGAATTGAGATAAGACACGTTTTTCCGCTCGTTTTCGAAGTACAGAATCTGCAAAAAAACATCTCAAAGGCAAAATCTAATCAAAAAGGACGTAAATCATCAATTTTGCAGTAATAGCACAGCCTAATAAAGTAAGTTGACAGTAGTGACAGTTGAACAAAGCCTACTCGCCGAATTCGTTTGTAATGTACTCCAATCAGTGAGCAATGTTAACTCACCGTTGTTTATTGTTGCCAGAAATGTGTTTCATTTGACAGAGCCGGTATCTCACTGTTCCAACCTCATACGAATATACGAGTACCCAGGTTGTATTAAGTTTAGATTGACTTCGTCGCGGCGCAGTGGATCAGTTTCTATGTGCGACCATTGTAAAACTGATTGTTTTTTTTTTAGGCACAGGGAACCTGGGCACGACGTTCACGTTAAGAAACTTTTGGTGCCTATTTTATTGATTACTAGATGGATGAAATGGATATATTTAATCTAATATTAAATGTTTAAATGTAATCAAAGAATAGCTTATATGATCTATATATATAAATATGAATAGATTATATTATGGATTTGAATTATATGTTCATGAATTTTGTTACAAAGAAGTACATAAAAAGAACGGCGTTTAGTTCCGTCACTTGTTTCCCGTTTAATATGAGGATAATACATGATATTCAAACTAACAAAACTTACTAACAAATAAAAACATTACTAGCCTCTATATATCAAGTTACGATCGGGAATCAAATATATAAAAAAATCATATATCAGTACAAAATTTCCAAATAGCATCAATAATGACAATTGGCGTCCATCAAAGATATATTCAAAGCTGAACACTGAAATTCTGCGTGGAATTGCAGACAGGCGTGAGAGCAGTAATTAATGAAACCGTTCACCTTCAAACTTGGTTTCCATTTGCATGCTAGTTATATGCTATTGTCTATTACTTGCTAATAATGCTAATGTGAAACTGTTTCTTTTACTATTATGGCTGAATCGATTTTGAAATATAATATATTTAAAAACTTTTCTGTGTGTTTTCATGAACTCTTCTTTTATTTATGTAACTGAGAGACAACGAACAGGCGAAATTATAAGACTTAAAAAGTTGAAATTTGGTATATAGGGAGGTATGGTACGGAGTATAGAAGAGCACTGAGAGATGATTTCTATGGAAACGGGTAAAAATGTTAAAACTTTATTAGAGTAACCTCGAAAAAGTAGCCTCAGGTTATCTTCAAAACACAGTGCGGTCGAGACTTGAGGAGGGTCATATAAAAATCATGAAAACACCCTCAGAAGCTGCATTATTATTCTTTTTTTCAATTGGGAGCGTGAGTAAAAAAATTAATATCCTATATATTAAAAAACTACCAAAAATAAATATTTTTCCAAAACCTACAATACCTACACCAAATGATACCATAACAAAATCGGTAACTTTACAACAAAATAGTAATCAAATCAACCGTTCTCAGTGTTCTGTTAAGCGAACGATGCTTAATCTAAACTATGCATTGTCCAACTCCCGCTTTGATGTACGTCTGTGATCGTTCGAATGTAATATCTATTGAAGGGACTGGTCAGAATGGTAGATTTTTGTATTGTTCTCAGTTCCCACAGAATAATTTATTATTTAATTACAAATAAATATGAGTTAGTATATTAGAGACGATTGTAGCTCAATGGCGTAAAGTCTAACTGTTAACGCAACCGTTGAAAGTTCGATATCTACTGGGGAAAAGCTTTCGTAAACTTTTCGCTGAATTTTCGAGGCATTTCGTGTTGAGTGGCAGAACTCAAGGCTGCGCTTTGCCTCGTTACCAAAGCGAAGAAATGAATATATTTGAATACTGTATTAAATACTAAAATATATTTTTTTTACACATTAGGTAATATTATACAACTATAAATTGAGCTGTGAATACTATATTTAGCATACTAAGTTTATTATAAGCTAATAACTGAGGTCGCTTATTGTATTAGATATACAGTTAAGATTTCAGATCACCATAATTAATGTATCCATTAAGCTACCTGGAACATTAGTATAATTATATCATTGCGTAGCACACTTACGTGAACGAAAATATGTAAAGAAATGTTTCTTTAAAATTTTGCTACTCTTACATGCTTCATAGCTTTTTATTTAATTTTACAAGTTTTTTTTTTTTCATTTTGAGATATAGCGTCTAACGGAACTCAATTGAAATAAACATAATACATTTACAAATGTTATAATATATTTGCCCCAATTTTATCAATTAGAAAAAATAAATAAAATATGTTATAACAAATTTTACTGTACGGGTAATATTTATTTAAGTAAAAATATTTTATTTTACTATTCGAAATTGGATCTAGTAAATGGATGTTAATTAATAAAATGATACATCAGCAAGCACCAGCGTTGATATGCATCTGTGCTCGACCAATCGTAATAACTATCATTGGACCAAAATTTTGCGACAAAATCTATTGGTTTATGTTTATTTTGTTTTAGTTTTTATATTAAAGACTAAAAAATTGTTATCAATTATAATTAAACATTAATATTTTTTTGTTAATGATTCGTCAAAATGTAAATAAAAGTCTTCTTGTGTAATATATCAAAATAACAATCATATGGTAAGAATTATCATCTAATACACACATTATATTAAAATATCTTTAAGGACAAATATTTAGATCCTTCTAAAAAAACCTAATATTTTTAAAGCAAGTAATTAAACAAATCTTTTAGTCTTTTTTCTTTATTACGCAAAGACAACAAGCCGATGAACTAAATGTCACTAGCCAGAAAATAGGAACACAATTGAACCAATAAATCATGTTTAGTGTGTTTTGCTCGTACATCTAAATATATCGCCTGCTAAAACTGAAAAGTTTAGACGCGGGCAAAAATTTCATGTCCAATGTAGGGTAACCAATTTTAAGTTGTTACAAAATTATGATTTTGTTTTCTAGCTTCCCGCTGTATACCGTATATCACAGGTTCTGCCTAGTACCAAAACATTCCGTTCCGATTCTGTACTTATATTCCTGTTTAACAAAAAATCTATGTATTTGTAACCATTATATTGTTTATTAAAATTTGATTCGATTGAATTATTTTTAGTTTTTATCACCACTGTGAGCTGTTTTTTTGTAGAAATTAAAAAAAAGTCTTCTCATTAAATGTATATATAATAAAATAGAAAGATACAGCACTGCAGAATAAAAAAAATGAAAATTGAAACACAAATACGAGTTAACTTAAAGCTTTAAATTATCTTGAGTAAGCTTGAGTTTATTCCAAAACCATGAGACTATCCTCTCTACATCCCACAAACCTTGTGACACCAGCAACACAAGTTTTGACACCTGTTCCGTTCCGTTGTCATTTGGAGTTTTTGATTTATGCCCCGCGCCCTGTACACAAAGAGTTAGTCGGGTGACATCCCTTTGAAATAATGGATGTTCCATAATATTGTTCATATTTTTACACTTCAGAGACTGTCTTGCTAAGTTTATTTTATGATACGAAATATAATATAGTAGTGTTAAGCTGTTTTTCATATGTCAGATTTAGTAGTTTCAGAGAACATATTAAAGGAAACATGAAAATAATGACATAAGCGTTTGAGTTTACCAATAAATTTATCATAAATAATACAGTCACGTTTTTTCCATTTTAAGATATCATTTCAAACATTTAAGGAACTCAACGCCACGCTTTTTGCTTCAACCCCATAGCGAAGAAATGGAAATATAAATTTAAATAAATATTTCATTTCCTCGATCTAGCCTACAACCAGTCGCTTTTACAGTCACAGTCACACATTTCAGTTATAATTAGTCTCAGTTAGAATTATGTTAATTTTAATTTAGTCTGTATCCGTAACTCTAAAAAAATATTAAAAATAAATAAATAATAATAGACTATATTACAATCATTATCCAATTTGACCTTAGATCGTCTAGTTATTTCCAGAATTATACACTCACGAAGCCTACTCTCAATCAACTTTTACTTTGCTGGTGATTAATCCCTAAAATCACAATCACCCTTTACGATTTACTTAAAACGAAATTTCTATAATAAGATTTTAATTTTCTCCAGAGCAGCAAACTGTTGTAATTTTCTCGTCTGAGTTTGAGCTAACCTTTAATCTGGTATAATTCTCGGCTTAGTTGCGTACGTTTGATTACATCTGTGATCGACATCAAAGGGACAGTTTTAGGGCCACAAAATTACTTAATTTAGTGAGCTAACTCCCTGAACACGAAACAGAAATCTTGTTGGAATAATTGTATTTGTATTTATGCATGCTTAAGTTTTCTAAATACTTGTAAAATTAAATGGTGATGAACCTTAGAGTGAAAGACTTTAAAATTGTTTTATTAGGCCATATAAAATTGATTTATTTTACAATTTTAAGTTTTCCTGTAATTATATTTGAGTTTGCAGAGTATTTATGATATCGTCACATTAACAAACCTTTTCATAGGTTCACGCTGTATCCCGAACATACCAGGATAGGGGAAAACAAAGGGAACCTGGGACCTAGTTTTAAGAAACTCCGTTTCTTTTGAGTTGAATTCCGGTTACATTAAGACAAGTTCATATCGAATTTACAAACATTGCACTCATTACTGTTCTACTGCGTCACGACACTCTGTATTAAGTACTAAGCAAAATTGTAAACTAAATTCCAATATATAGGTGGTGTAGTTAAACAACAAAAAATAGACACGAATAAGATTATCAAAGTATATAAAAACAAAACAATTCTCTGAACAAATAAAGCTCTACTCAGTATAGCGAGAATAGTTCCAATGAAATAAGTCCTCTACAAGATTTATAATAGAAAAAACTGTTTGGACTATTTTCTATTTATTTATAAAGTGAAAGAATGTACTTAATGGACTTTTTCATCTATTTTGTGACGTGTACAGATGAAGAGAATATAGGTTTGAGTTCTAGGTCAAGTTAAGTATATCCTTATCATAATATGGAAGCTGTGATATATTAATAAAAAAAACCTTGACTCGTTCTCCCGCATAGCAGAGCTACTTTCTACCTAATTTTAAGGACATTGTGACATGGAGGAATTTAACGCTACGTATAGTCCACCAGAGACGGGGGTAATTATTAATATTAAAATAATTGAAATATAATCCTAGATTTAACGAGAAAGTCAGGCTCATGAGATATATTTCCCTTTGGTATCCCTAATAACTACGTTAACAGGTTAAACAGAAATTGTAATTTCCATATAAAGTTTAGCATCAGTAGTATCCTCTCAGCAGAAATGCTTCTAGGTCGGTGTTAGCTTTATATTCGATGATTCAAAAGTGGTTGCAAATTTAAATGAAGAATATTTTGAAATTAAATGAGTCTATATAACACATCGCGTATTTGACGAAACAGTGACTTTAATTTTCACTTTTGGAAATATTGAAGGAGACGCAATAAAAATTTACAAATATTCTTTTGACATACTATAATGACATAATATTTTTAAAATGCAATTACGTCATTGTTGCACCAAGTGTGCCAATTGAGTTAATATGAGGACTCCGCTTACCCAGCTACAGCGAGAAAATCGTGAAGCTGTAAAAAAAATCTACAGTAGGTACATTAAAATACCCTACACGTATACCCATTATTTCTTCATACACCAACTCCATACAGTCAAATTGCATTAATTTGTTTACAAAACTTTACACTGCAAGTAGCAATAGCATACACAGCGTATTTGTCTTCGGGATTAAAACTCGAGCCACGTCCTGAATAAAGTGGATGATTGAGAGTAAGTATGCGCGGTAGTAGATGAAAGTTTTATTCAACAAAAACAATATCGGATCGTGCCAATTGTACGGAGTCTAGAAGAACTGGGGATGAAAGAGTTTTGTCTTAAAATATTTTCCAGTTTGCATGCGCGCTGTAAGTTTAATAATAAAATGTTTTATAGTTTAAATGTTATTTAAAAATTATAGATTTTTTTGAAGTTTTTCTTGTCTTAGATCGAAGTTCGTAAGGATTCCCTAGTGGGGAACGGAGTGCCCTAACACTAGATAGTTTCTGTCTACCCTGTTATTTGCGGGATTCAGCGCTAAATAGGCAGCTAAAAAAAAGGAAAAACATTTATGGGTAAGGAATATAGATTATGGTCTTACCCAAAAATCTTCGGGCGCTTAAATCTTTAATCTCTGATTACTACAGATTGAGTAACAGGTGTTATTTTATTTTATTTAAATAATAATATGGGCAGTTTTCGGGAAACAACGAAATATCTTTTTGTCTGTGTGAAATGACGACCTAAATAAAATAGCAGAGACCCGCTGAATTCAAAGAGCGCAAGACCGGCCGGTCTGATGAACATTAGGGAAGACCTATATCCAGCAAAGGACTTTAAAAAGCTGATTGATGAGTGGAAGCGCAGCAACCAATAGCTTTCACTGCTATAGGCATTTTCGATACATATATTCATTTCCTTGCAGCATATTAGTAATTAATTTCTAACAATATATAGAACAAAGTGGTATGTTGTCTAAATTTTCTGTTACACACAAAAAATGGGTCCATATTGCAGGGTATCCAACTTTCGAGCCATTTCGTGTTGTATGACAAAACTCAACACATGATACGAAAATTATACAAAATTAAACATTCTAATTAACATTAAAAATATATACCAAAAGTAAATATAAATGTCCTCTTTATAATCTAAGTAAACCAAAACAATTCAATTGTACCTGTCAAGTGCCACTCAGTCACCGGAAGGGGTCGCACGTCACGTGTTCCCCTAGACTATTTATGTCCGTACCTGGAGACGAATAGAGGCATTTCGTTATTTACTACCGCCATCGATACTGAGAAATGTTCTAAAAATTGGGACGCTACAATATTTTAATATTGTATTATATTGCCTTAGGTTGTTTGGTTATTTATTTACTGAAATTTGAATATTTATGTGTTTTGAGATAATTAGACAGAATGTATGAAATTTACAGCAAACACAATGGTTGTGGGTTCTATTCTCACTTGGAGATACGAAGTGTTTTCTTCCCTGATTTAATAGACAAATTGTGGCGGCATTGAGTTCCGCCACTGACACTAAAAATATCATTGTATTACAAATAAACTAAATATTCACCAAAAGAGAAAAAATCAAACAATTAAATAAGAAAAACACGTTAAAGCGAATCTTATACTACAACTAAAGTATCAGTAAGAAAAGCTCTAGAGTACGAGAACATAATCAAGTTGTCGCCGGAAAGAGTTCATGTAAAATATTGTACGTAGCTCCCTAAGCTACACTTCAATGCATTGTTCGCCCATTTTGTGCAAACCTAGAAAAATAAGGCGCAGATTTAAGCTGCAGTATAACAGGATAATAGTACCAAAAATAATAATATATTTCATTTATATAAAACTAAAATAATGTTCCACTTTTCTAAGAAAACAAATAAGATTTTACTTGCTTAGTTTTTATACATTAGGCGAGTAGAAGTCGTTTCTATACTAAAGATTAGGTACTCCTGAGCATAAAAAATGCAAGAACTAAATGCGCCCCATAGTGTGCTTATTGAGATTCACTGAACAATACATTTAAGGTAAGCTAGAGAGAAAGTTCAATAAGAAGTAGTATCTATTTATTTACTTATTCAATTATCATCCAAAATTTTATACAAAAAATCAATTATCACATCTACTCATATCAATTTCCCAAATAAAAGAAACTAAAACGAATGAATCCTTCATAAAAAATGAGTCATATTTGAAGTAAAATTTCTCACATTACTTCAGTACACACATGTGTTTTCGAGCTCGGCTGGAGTTGGATTGCGCAACATAATCTAACACATGAGCTTTTTAATTATCCAGACGCTTCGTTGCAGGACTGTATAAACGAGATGTAACGACGGTTATATAGAGATATGGAGCCTTGATGTGGCTGGTACTAAATTGTTTGTTCATTTGTATAATTTTCCGTTATAATTTGTGTTTTAGAACAGTTCAATGCAGGTTTCAGAAGGATCTGATATTTTAGAAAAGAAATTACGTCATCATGAATTATATTTTTGTGAAAACATGAAAGAATAAATGGCTAAGCGCTACAGTTATTGACTGAGGATGAGGTTTCTCTCTGATTTTATTAATATACAGCCTAACCGACATGCCTAAGAATATTAAAAATGTGGCCTCTAAGCCCACAGCCACTGCTATCACTCAGAATATTAAATTAGCCAGGACAGAAGCCATCCTGTGTCATCAATGTAGCAACTTAAACCTAGAAAATTTCTAACATTATCCTATTCATATCCAGTAGTGCTAAATCTCGCGTAGTTTCTGTTCAGCGATGCGTGCCAGCTATCTGGGTCGCGCACGCTGCCTACGAGGACACTCCGAAACGGCTAGAACCAAATGTTATTACAAGGTGCATTTTTGTTGACGTCGCTTTAGACTGGACTGGAGAGTGTGATAGTGGTTTAAACATTCCTTTTAATATAAACTTGTGGGTCTTTGTTTTAATATACTTATTTCATGTTCATAAATTCTTAAAGTTTTTTAATGGAATCCTAGAAATTCTTAACGATATTCATTGATTCTCATGATATCAGCTACAGCGTACTCCTTATTTTAATATATCCAAAGTACAAATGAATATGTTTACAAATTGTAATCTATATATATAAAAGGACTTGTCCTCACTGACTGAGGTAAGACGCACGCACAGCCGTAACCGATGATAGTAGAAACGTGAAATTTGGACAGATGTTTACTTTCATAATCTGGACATTCACTAAGAAGGGATTTTGAAAAATTTTAACCATAAAGGGGTGAGATACGGAAAATTTTTTAAATCGGCACCGATTTTTATAAAACTTTAAATTTAGATTTTTAAAAGTATTTAATTGAACACGTGTTTCATCGTTTTTTAGAATTCTCCCACTAAGAGTGCAAATAAGGGGTTGAAAGTTTGTGAGGAAAAAAAATTATATCGCCTCCGATGTTTATAAAGTTTGAAATTTAGACTCTTAAGAATATTTCATTGAACACATGTTTCGTTTTTTATTAGAATTCACCCCTAAATAAGCAAGCGAAGCTGCGCGCGTCCGCTAGTATAATATAACTTTATACAATTTAATATAAAACCTACCTCTTATTACACTCACAGTATCTATATTCTAGGCTATTTATGTCAGAACTAGCGACAGCAACTTATTGCGGGGTAATCCAAATTTATAGTATAATATCTATATAGTACTCGGTACAGCATATGTGCTCTCATAACAATAAGTAAATGTCTATATTATTATTTCGTGACCTATTTATTCAGCTTGCGAAACATTATTTGGTATTATTTGATAGAAATATGTTCATAATATAAATACGTATCATTTTTTTTTTTAATTTTAGATAGGCAAGCATTTGTCTCTCACTTGGTGGTAAGTGATGATGCGAATGAAGATGGAGCATGCTTGCCTAGATAGTGTCTATTCACTCGTTCTTTAAAGAGGGCCAGATTATGCATGTCGGGGAACAGTTCAGCAGGCAGAGAGTTCCACTCCTTTGCTGTTCGCATTAAGAAAGTGGAGGCGAAGCGCTGCGTACGAAAAGGAGCCCAGCCCCAAAGGAGCCCCAGCCTAATTTGATTACAGTTCCCAGGAATAGATCCAATATATAAAATTATTATATAGGTTTAGCTAGATATCAAAATGAAATACGCTATGATTATTAGTTGGAATTACGCTTGGAGAGGTATTTTACATGTTTTTATTTATTGTTACACATCTCGGTGTTCGTCTGTTTGTTATCAAATCTTGCTAGTAAAATTTTGCACTTACACCTTAATTGGATGACGATAAATATTATAATGATATGAGACTAGTCTGATTGGGACGAAAGTTGGCCATGAGTTATTTATCAAAATTGGAATCGCTTTTTTATGGCAACAACTTCGATTTTAGGTTAAGTCTATCTTGGTGGAATTGACGTACAAACGATATTTTTATTTTTACAAATTCCTACAAAAAACTTATTAGACTATTAATTCTCACAGAGAAAACGTAGAGAATATCTTCCTCACCTTCACCATCCCTTTCAAGATAATACATGCATAGAATATAACGAATCAGTTGTTATAAGCCAATCGGACCAATACAAAACTAATATTATGACAAGAGATAAGACTCATTCCTCACATAAGTACACAATAGCTGTGAGACGTTTGATGCAAATTAGATAAACGGCTTAGCCTGATCTCTCAGGCGTCCAGATGCTAATGTGCATCAGCATCATTGATACCTCTAACAAAATGATCTATATATAGCTCAGTTTGATTATATATTAATAAATAGATATAAATAATAATTTAAATATATTTATTAAGTAAATGAATATAGTTTGACAAGTAAAGGAATATAGTTTTGCAGGGTAAAATGGGGAACGAAATATCTTAACACTAAGTTCCCTCCCTACCTTGTTGTGTGCGTGATAGAGTGAAAAAAAAATAAAAAACCTTATTAGTCTATTTGAGACCAAGTTCAGGTACTGTACTACAGGCGTTAAAACCATTATTATTAATATAAAAAAAGTAATATAAAAAGCAATTTGTTTTTTTCACAGTCACGCAGATATTGCAGGACAAACAAACACACGTGCTATAGGCTGTATAAGTTTAAACCATATTATTTGGTTTTGGTCACGTTCAGTTTATACAGGCACGTATCAGTGATGTTGCCAAAATCTGTTTTCTTTCTCTGTTTGGATAGTGCCGCATTATCCTTCGTACAAGAGTTAATTAAATAAGATAGAACCTTGCGATAATAAAATGGAGAATAAGTATACTTTATCGAGTGATCAAATTAACTTGTCATGTTTACACCATTCGGCGTACAGATTTTTTTATGAGCAAAGATACTTCGCGAAACTGATTTGTTTATATTTATCTAGAAAATTATATTTGTTTTGTTCTTATTATGTTATATTATATTTAGCGTTAATTGAATTGTCTAAATCAGTACAGTAAGTACTAGTAACAAGTTCATAATTTATATTGGTGTAATTAAATTAATACAATAAAGATCTCTTAATCGTCATTTAGAATTTATAATTGTAAATATCTATTTACGTGTTTATTAATTGACACCTTTGAGTACAGCCATTAATATGATAATGCTACTCTAACATTAACGAAAAACGCCCCCACTGTCCCAAGTTACTACTTAATTCAAGACAGCGATAGGCTTTTGTGATCACTAATTGTTTTTGCAGTATCTCAAGATGGGATAGCCCTGGACCAGGGTCGGTGCTTAGTAATTAATAGGAATCGTACCCTTGTCCTCTCCATTACGTCAAGGGAATACTTAATGAACTGCAAATGCTTCGGTTACTGACCAAAATTCTATTGGTGCAAAATATATATTACTTTACCATGAGCTAGTTTATAATTTACAAATACAATTTCAAAATGTTTCTAATTTACATTAGTTTGTTACACAGTTATTGTGTTTATAATGTTTCATGATAGAATTGTGGAACGGAAGTAACTTAATGGGAACGAACTGTGTTAACTCTAGGTTCCCAGGCTAGTACAAAAATCGTGATGGGGAGGTTGCAATGTGCTTGCAGCACTCTGGATTTAACTCTGTTTAGGGAACTAACGGTATGTCAGTATTTATTACTTTTCACAGCAATTAAATGAGACAATACTATAAGCAATAAACTGTTTTCACTTCTCTTGTTTCAAATCCCAATTGACACTCTTTAGAATTGTATTGTATTGTACACTTGCTTATAATGTACATATACATATATTATGTATACCTCACAATATGTTATTAATCACTCAATAGAAAATGCACACAAATACTCACTATACATATCGTATCGGTTGATCGGAAACTTTCCAATTTGTATGCTAATTCCTTTTATAAACTGAGGATGGGTTGAGACCGAACTAATTAATTGGCCAATTGCAAGCGCAGAAGCTTCGGGACTTCGACTTGAAAAATATATAGCTGGCTAAACTTAAATACGGTGAGATTTGTTTACTATAGATTTTGTTTGTTCTAGATAAGTTATGCAGTTTTATCTAAAAAAGATATAAAAATATTCTCTGAGAGGATTTTTAATTTAGTAGACAGGACAAATAAGAGTTGAAAACATAAATAAATTAATTTAGGATTTTTACATCCTTAAAATCCAAGAAAATGTAAAGTGCATTTCACTTTAGTAAATTCGAAATATTTGTACTTTTTGTATGATTTTTGAAGCTATCCTTGCCCAGTAGAACAAATTCCCTCTCAGAAAAATGTCATTTCACTTAGTCTTTACAAGAAAAAGTCATTACACTTAGATTTAAAATAAGTAAATATAATAAGATTGCACGAATTTTCAACTGTTATAATACTATAATATAAAAGAAAATTGAAACTTGAGACGGCCTCCTACTCTAATTACTTCAGTGGGCTGTAAGTACACTTCAAATACTCCAGAGTAAATTTTCCAAGGGCATGTTAAATGAGAGTCGAGTCAAATAGCTCGTGTAATTACATTCAGTAAATAATATAATGTTAATATTATTGAGTATCTTAATCTTACTTACAATCACTAAAACATGTATTTCAACACAAAAAAGATAAATATTTGATTTAGTTTAAGGTTTCTCGCATACCATTGTAGGTAGTGTCAAGGCACTCCTTTCCTTCCCTGATTTAAAACAGTGCATACTAAGTGGCACTCACTCATCTCAACTTTATTTTGTCGGTTGTTGTCCCACTGTGTTTTTTTTTATTTCGACACGAAAATTATATATGGCCGCACTTTTTTCTTTAGTATATATAGGTAAACAAAGTGAAATAATTAATATACATAATTATACAAATGGCAGAATCTAACATCGGTTCTGATTATTACTTCCGTATCTAAATCTTGTCATTATTTGAACTTAAGTCATCTATAGTTATCTATAGTCATCTATAGTATATCTAGTCAATCACGTTAAGTCTCCAATAAGTCATCCAATTTCACCATAACGGCGTCATTACAATATTGTCTATTTAAATCCATAATTAACTTTGTATCAGTTGAATCGATATCCAGGATCGTAGACATTCGTCTATGCATTGCATTGCGTGACACACGCTAGTTCCTACATAAATTTAAAACATATTTACCACCCCTACAAATTATTAGAAAAACAGCCTTATTTAAAAATATTAGGGTTTAATTTCAATTGAAAGTAAATAATTTAAAACAGGAAGTTAGAAAGCCTTATCAAGTTACCAGCGCAATCGACTATTTGAAAAGCCGAACCAACCTTATATGTGGAAACGTCGCATATTGAAAACTATTTGGAATTGTTTTGTACTTAATTGATAACTACGACATCTATGTAATTAGAGCTTTAGATTTTTGTTTCGATGTAACTAGCTTTAGTTCTCTTATTGATCTCTGTTTGTAAATAAATGAACGGCGTATTGTTCTTCTTGTTAGACATACAATATGTGAAAGGGTCTAAGATGTGATTTTTTTTCTCAAAATGTATATAATAAAACACGGTGACTAGTAGGTATATACCGTTACAACGTATTAGCAATTTAGACGAAACTTATTGAGTCCCCGGCAACTATGGAATCGAATCTTAATTATTGTTTAGCTCGACAGCCACTTGACACGCAGTCAAAATTTTAAAAATCAAATCATATATCAAAGTAAGGTAAATAAGTCAAAGAAAACAAAAATACGGATAGATAAAAAAATAAAAAAATAATATATTCTAATTCTTTACTTAAATATTAATAGTAGATACAATTAAGTAATAAAATATGTACTTTATAATAGATTCCAATCGTAAGAGCATTCAATGTAAATAATCTCAGAGTAGGGAAATTTTGCACCCAGTTTCATTTCAGTTTGAACTACGAACGGTCGGTTCATTTTACAATTTCAGATCCTAATAAGTCTTTAGTTTCGCTAACTCCACGAGTATGTTACGTGTTACAATTGTTCAAAGTGGCGATACGGCAGAAGTAAATTTATTCTCAGCTCGTCTGATGGCCGGACAATTTGAAGAAATTGGATTTACTTAATGGACCTAAGGCTCCTTTTCCAATTTGTATGAAGTGTTGCTTGATAAAAGTTCACTCTTAAATGGGAGGGGAAAAGTTTTTAAGAGGTTCCCTCCGGAATTAATCTGGTGTGAAGGACCTCAATTCAATTAACATCGATCGGGGAAGGAGATTTGTCTTATCGTTTTATTAATACTTTTAACATTTAGTAAAGATTATAACTTCAGTAAGTGTCGTCAGTAATTTCAGTATGTTAGAACGAAACTAGACTTAAGATTCGAAAAATATATCGAATAATGTTAAATAAAAATAATATTTCATTTCAGAGAGTATACTATAATCATTTAAATGATTATGATATGTGTATAATAAACCTCTACGGAATTATTCTTGTCAACAACATTTTTACACGCACATAGTTTTTTTAGCTTCAGGCTGTATCCCGCAAACAACATTATAGACAGATCCCAGGTTCCCGAGAACCTAGTGTAAAGACACTCAGTTCAGTAATTAGTTGGTTACTTTCTTCAAACAGATATCATCTATTATAATCATAAAAAGTTATATACAATTTATAAATAAATTTAAGAGTATATATTATGAGCAACTTCAGTTCACGGACTCCTTCCCCAAAGTATTATTTTAGTTAAGTTAATGAATGATACTAAAGTTATAACTAGTTGTGACACACATTAATTTCCCAAATTTACTTGTTTTAAAGTAATTGGAGAGAAACAAAAGTTTTTGAATATAATTTAAGTGAGAATATCAAGTTTGCAGATTATAGTGCAAAAATAAGTTGTAGTGGGTTCACATTTAACCCACTTATTTTTTATGGTAATAAGTGTAAGTACCTACCTTCTTAAAATATACAAAACGGGCTATTACTTTCCATTAAATAAATATTTATACATAGGTCTAAGAAATACAGTTCAAATGTGTCTAAAAGTAAAAAATTATATATTTCCATTCATCTATTTAAAACCTTTTGAGCAATAAATCTGGCGCACCACTCATGCCTGTATCTTTCAATTTTATATAGGTTTTGAAAACCTTTTTAAAGTTTTCCTTACGAGGCTATCAACCTTTGGGTCATGTTGGCGTGTTTAGATTTCTTAGTACCGTATGAGTTTCTTACGAACGATTGCAACAGTATCATATGTCATGATATATTTCTAACAGCGTAATAAATTTTTACTATAGAGTATTTATTATTATAAGGCAAAAAACCGATAGGAATATAAAGTCGTTTTATAGATAAATATTATTTATTTAGTTTGTGTGATTTTAGTTTTTTCTTTTAACTAGTTATTACTTTGATATGTAATAAAAAGTGAAAATTACGGAAATTTAATAATAATTTGAACTAAATAGTAAAGTATCAATTAAATCCAAAGCGTAATATACTAAAATGAATTCAAAAAAACACTATACAAATGAATTGACAAATATTTTCTCGTTTACCTAAAAATCTAAATAAGAATAAATAAATAAAACCTGAAAACCCCTAGACCAGACATACATTCAGCGGCCAAAGAGACACTAACAGAAATCCTGTTCCGGATATCCAGCCCTGCAATGTGATTTTTCTTGACACTCTATTTGGGTATTTTCCGATACGGCATTAAAGGCTGAGACGTTGTGCTGAATACATTTTTTACGGCGGTTTTACTGCAAACTGGCTTGACTTGATGTAAAAGTAGACTAGTTTATACTTATATAGCACCAAATTTGAATTTACAGCTGATTTAAGAGATATATTTTAGATGAAAAACATCTAAAAAAAAACAATCTTTTTCATGTGTTAAAAGGGTTTTGTTGCAATTGCGACTCGCTTTAAATAAACAACAAATGAATAGAGTTATATAATTTTTATCTGAGAAAATATATTTAAAGAAAATGAAACACAATACGAGTGTATATGGAATATAATCTTTGTTAGAGGCCAGTCGTAGTGTGTGAAATACTAAATACTTCAATTCCTCGAAAGGGGATCGAAACCACACCCCGCCCCTTTTACAGACGCTGGCCTCTTACGTAATTCAATTTGTCTCTTCTTTATGTTTTCGCGAATTCCTGTATTTTCAAAGCTAAGAGTAAGGAATTATTTGCCGAATAGGCCACCAAAAGATTACACACATATTTTCAAAACATTATTGAAAAACCTTTCAGTACTCAGGGACCATTACTTAAATGTATATAGAAACTTAACTACATACCCATACATAAGTTTCATAAGTTATATGTTCGACTTTAAGTCCATTTAAGGTGAACATAGTTTAACTTGTTACCTTCCTCTCCCGTCCAGCGGTCCTTCGACGTGAAGTATTTGCGGAATTCCATAATAACCTTCAGAATTCCTTCGCGGCGAATAAATTGAAAATTTTTCTACTTTAGAGATTGGTATGCTTTACCTTACCTGTTCATGTTTTATTAAAACATAGCAATTTATGCATTAAAGCATAAATAATGTTGTGCCGAGAAAGTTTCAGATATTGCTTTATAAAATGCTAAACGAGAAGGTCATGTTTGTCAATTTTGGGCGTTAAAGTTTAAGTTTATGTGATTTAAAGTTTATAATTCAATAAAAGTTTAGAAATAAGTAATTATGTTAATAACATTATTAGTTTATTTGTATATAACTTTTATTTATAAAAATAAACGAAAAAATAACTTAAAAATAAGATATATCCTCAGGACTTATAGAAAGTATAAGCGAACACGCGATTTTTAGAACGAAAAAGAAGAAATATACTAAAATAATGGAATATAAAAATAAACAAATGTGTTGGCCACATTGAGAAGATGAAAGAATAATAAATTATGTACATAAATGCAAGAATAGAATGATGCGAGTGCTGTAAGCAGCAGCGGAGAAGGTAACGTAAAGAGAACAAAAGCATATATCAACTGTAAATGTATTTAGAAACGCAGCGTTAAGTTCCCGCATCCTCAAATTTCTCTCTCTTGAAGTTCAAGTCTCTCTCTCTCTCTTTTCTCTTCAGTGTCATCTATATATACTACCGAAAACTGATAATGTCTGTCCATACGTATGTATATATGAAATGAAAACAGTGTTAAAATATGTTTTTTCCATCGAATTAATTATTTTAACGCTAAATGTTAATATCAGTAACTAATATAGGTTAAAATATTAAAACGCTACATAGAAAAATTTGGTTACGCGGGTCGCAATCGTAATAATCTTAATGCTTATATCGGCCATTCTGACTAATTGAACAACATTCTATTATTTTTATCACCCGTGTAAAGTGGATAAGGCCACAGCTTATGGAGTAAGCTACAAGTGACGTCAACACTAACAGCAAGAATATCATTATTTTACCATACAATTATACAGTGACTGCTGAAAATTTCAGTATTCAGTAAATGAAGTAAGTCACTGGTTTGATTAATCACTTATTATTATTACTGTCCACCAGAAAGAAGAAATTAAAATATTAAATATTAATTTCCTCGAGTGGGAATCAAACCCATAACATGTCGCGTTTACAGTCACACGGGGCGTGTGCCCCTGCGCCAAGACAATCACGCTTAGTAATGTAATATAGGTAATTATTTTTTTAATGGAAAAAGGAGCATACGAGCGTTCGGGTCATCTGATGGTGATCACCGCCGCCCGTGGAACACCAGAGGAGCTACAGATGCGTTGCCGGCCTTTGAGATGGAGACAGACGCGCTTTTTGAAGGTACCCATATCGTACCGACCTGGAAACACTGCCGCGGATAGGCCATTTCACAGTTCGGTGGCGCGTGGAAGGAAATTTCTACAATAACCGTTACCGATATTATAGTCAGTGGCTTTCAACAGTAAATATAATATGGGAACCTTTTTTAAGTCATTTTATAACAAGTATATAAATGCCATTTCCATTATAATCGTTTCTGTTCTAAACGGTGCCGGTGTAAGAAAATTCGTGACTAATTTTATATTGAAGTCGAACGAGGTTTAGTTTCTCGGTGGCCTACACTTTTTGTCATAAGTAATTTAAAGAAAAAAGTATAAATACAGGAGTTTAATTTACTTTAATTGTTTATTTTTTTATTAAAGTAGGATAATAACATTTTGTTATTGTCATAATATATTTTATGATATATTTTAGTAAAATAATAGATAATTTTCACAACTTTTTTAATAAGAGCGTTTAAGATTTCTCTTCTTACAATTTCTGGCAGTCGCCAGCTTTAAAAGTATTAGTATAAATCTACACTAATATTTTGAAGCTGAAGTGTTTATGATGCCGTCGTGGCGTAGAGGAACAAGTAAGTGAGCCCGTAAACGTACATACAGATTGTGGGTTCGATTTCTACGCCAAGATATAAACCATTTAATATTTTTATTTATTTGCTCTTCCGACGAAGATTCTAGAAGGATTCTATGTATAAAAAACTACCTAGAAAGATTCTATGTATAAAATGGTACAATTTAACCTCGTATGTTTTCATACTAAACATATATAATTCGTAACGACGTTATATCGTGGCAATTGGGCAGTTAAATTAATGGACTGAAAAATAAAGGCAAACATGTTTTCCGGTATTTCGTGTAATAAATAATATTTCTCTAATTAAATTAGTAAAGAAAATTTCTATTACTAACAAATTTCCTTTGCTATTAGAAACGATAGTCGTGGGTTCTTATATGAGGATCCAGATCCAGGATTTTGTTAGTATAAAATGCAATAGTGATTAGTTCCTACAAGCTCAAAATGAACAGTAGAATAATATTTGCATTTTTTTAAGTTCTCATCATTTAATTTTTTTCTCATAATTTTTACAAAAAAGTATTAGTATTCTTGTATTTTTTAAATTGTTGCTTGGGTTAGATTAGCGAGGGATCATGGGATTGAGGAAAAGCGGGGTTTTCTATTTTACGTCTTATGAATAACACAGACAAAGTTGCAGGCAACAACCAGTATATTACCCAAATATTTTCAGCTGCACGTCTATGTCGATCACACCTACCTAGAGCACATAGGCAAACGGAGAGTGTTAAGATACTCTGTCTATTTTTACACTTTCTTTTATTCCAATTGTAATAATTAAATGATAAAAAGCTAATGTGACATAATTAAAATATAAGATCTATAAATCTAGTCCGAAAGGCACAAGAACAAACTGAAACAATAAAGATATCCCTTTAAGAGCAAACGCGTGGAATCGACTGGAACATTATCGCTAATGTTCACTTTCCATTAAAGTGGAGAGGTTGTTTAAAAAACAAGCAAAAGAATACGAAATGCTGATTCTTATGTATAATTTATTCGGTGTACAGTCACACAGAAAAGTAAGTTTGTTTATTTGAACAAATATACTTAAAAGGGAAGGAACTAAAAAACTTTCAAAACTAAAAAAATATAAATGTTCGTGGTTCCTATCTTGATAAGTAGAAATGGCTTACATTATTTAATAAAATTTGGATATATTAGTAAAGTTAGTATCAACAAATTAGTATCAACTTTTTCCTGCGACTGTAAATATATATCCACGGTAGCTACAACACTGACAATAGCTACCAACGCTATCGATTACCACCAATTTGCGAGAGTATTTTCACTTAGCATTATTATACACTACGACACACATAGCTTCAATAGCGTGACATGATAACAATTACATAGGTCTTTTTTTAGTTTCACGCTGTATTCCGCACCTAGCGGAGAAGGAAGAAAGAAGGTGGGAACTTAGTGTAGAGACACTCCGCTTCTATTAAGATACTTCCGTACCCTACTTTCCGCTGTGTTAGGTGTACATGTGGATGACCACGGGTGTACACGAGTTATGTTTTTTGGCATATGTGAATGTGTGACCATATCTTAGTGTTAATTATATATGTGACGACGTAACTATAGTAAAATAAAGGTAAAATTGACTTTTTTTTTAATTTACTTCATTTAGTTGGCAATATATAAGTAAAAGAAAATTTAAAAGAAGTAATGAGTTTTTTTCCAGTAAGTATTAAAACTTATAAGATAGAAAATAGGAAACAAGATCAAACTCGGACTCGGACGGGCGAGCGACCCAAAACTACTTGAAAATTGTTTCCGAGATTTAAGCTGATTTGGCAACGTTTACGAAAGTTCTCAGTTTGGACAAAAGTGCTAACATTTCACCTTCTGGTTGATAAATTATGTACTATACCTAATATTGTGATATTATTTTAAGTACTTTAAAATATATTTAAGAGGCCTTCGAAAATGGTCTAACTGTAAAAGGGACGGTTTTAGGTCGGATTAATATTTAATATTGCTGTTGTTTAATACATATGCATTTTCTTCAGCGAATTATACAGATATTTTCTGTTCGGCCAAATGATATATAACAATTTTTCTGTAGGAATTGGTGTTTCTACGCTGCATATCTCACAGAAATCTAAATTAGAATTGCATAAAAATACAACAAACTATCTCATTACGATTTAAATACAATTTTCGAGAACACGCACAACAGTTCTATCAACGCATGAATTAAATTTCGCTTTAATCAGTTCCATGTAAATATTGTCCTAAGCCCCAAATCTAGAAACGCCTTATCTTCTTATTACATGAATCGTGAAAATCGGCTTATTACGAGTGCGTCGGTATATACATATATAGACTGAGATCCCAGTGCCCCAGGGGTATACATCATTTTAGCAAAACTGATATTTTGAGAATTACTAGTCTAATATGTCATTAAGACTGTATGCGTACTTACTAACTTGAAAATGGGGCCCTTTCTAAGTACACACT
Source organism: Heliconius nattereri (assembly GCA_013403645.1). NCBI lineage: Eukaryota > Metazoa > Arthropoda > Insecta > Lepidoptera > Nymphalidae > Heliconius > Heliconius nattereri. The sequence goes on from JAAIXI010000230.1 coordinate 2,075,493, forward strand.
CACCTACGTTAAAGTAGAGAGTATTTAAATATGTTTTTAAGAATAATGTAAAAAATGTATATTTATTATTACCAGACACTTTATGTGGGCCTTTACTCTTGCTAGACATCCTAAAAGTTGTGTAAAATTACGGCAAAATATTATATTACTTACAGACTATTTCAAGACCCTTATAAATACACAAACCAATCTGGTGGTTTAATCATTCAATTCAAAAAGAAAAAATAATCTCAATCTCAACCCAGACAGAGATGTACCTTTATTTAGCGCTACCTATGAAAGAGCCCCGCTTTCAAGTTAGTGAGTACGCCTACTTATAACTTAACTACATATTAGACTAATAGCCCTCAAAATTTTAGCTTTCTAAAATGATGTAGATCTGAGGACCCTGGGATCTTGCGCAAATATGATATATTTCATTTGTCAACATCTGTGGACTTAATTAAGACGCAACACATTGTAATATTATTAATTCTTCCCCCAGCGTCGTCGCGGGGTATTTTAAACGGGAAACTTTATTATCGTGTTGGTGCACATAAATAAATTGGTTTTGTACTTGAGCGACGCGCAGGTTAAGTTTGTGAAGGCGAAACTTGAGGCAGCTATAAACATTTTTATAGAAGTTATTGGTATGTTGTAAGGTTATATTTTATCCATGTTAATGTTAAAAACTTAGGAGATTAATATTCTTTTCGTAAGGTATGACTGAGGGATTCTAATTTTAAGACAGTCTTTTTCTGTATTCCACGCACCGCCCGAATTTGAACATTGTTTGTTGAATAGCGGAACTCAACACCGAGCTGTTTATTAGAGCGGCGAAATGGAAATAATTCAAATATAACATGTACCCTGACGGCGGATCGAACAGTCAACCGTGTTCTTTACAATCAAATGCTGCGCTACGACGAAATGATTTGATGATGATAATGGTGAATAAGGTTATAAAGTTACATGGAAGGAAACACTTTATTGATATGCAATATTTGTTGATATATTCTTAAAAAAGGGACTATAGAACAAACAAATATACATTGACAGCTGAAACAAAAAAAACATATTTTAAAACTATAAGTTTATACCAAGTTATATCAATTCCGGTCTACCGGCCGACTAGTTTCAAACTACTCTCGATGGATTAAGTTTTATTGCCGGTGGACTGGTGGTAGTTTTTAGTGTAAAATTGATGCATGTATAAGAAAACACGTATGTAACTAAGTGTTTTTTATAGCTTTTCCGGCAGCAGGTGTGCCGGAGCTAGACGCCGCGCCTTGCCTTGTTACTAGTGTGTTAAAATGAAAATATTAAGAAATAATAATCCATTACCCCGCACAGGAATCGAACGCACAACCGTCACGTTTTCAGTCACACGCGTATATCACTGAGGCACGACTGCCTCTTTAAACCTGGTAAAAGCATAATATATGTAACAAAATGTATACCTATATATGCAAGACAATTTAATTTAATTTTATATTTAAATCAAGTTAAATTGAACGTTTTACAGCTTGCAGAATATTGGATTTTAGTGGGAGGTTTAATTAAGGGGGAATTTCATCACGTGACAGAGTCACGCTACAGCGAATGTTAATGCGTCGTTAAGTACGTATCACTGGGTCTTGGCGTAGCACCTCCTTGATTACCTTGTAGGTACGAATATTATTTTAATATATTTGTCGCCGCGACCCTTATTGTGGGTATATAATTATATTGTCGATATACTTATTTAAATTCCTTTTACTAACAATGATTGCATTGTAATGTAGTTACTTTGAATTCTACAAGTTTAATTATGTTTTTAAATATTACGTTGAATTTAGAAATAAATAAGAGTGAATAAAATACTGTGAATATTAAATTATGAATTAATAGTTTTGTATTTGTCACCTACAGATCACCCCACTTTGGGCGCGTTATCGCTTGCCATAGACTATGAATCATGGTTAACGTTATATAAAGGGCCGCACGGGCATGGTACGCTCGGTCGAGGCTCTACCACGGCTCGGAGCACTACTTGTGCTCCACCGCTGGCTAACCTCGACCATCTTAATTATAAATGTAGTTCAGACTTATTTATAATTATCTACTTGGAGTTGAGGCTCTGGTGTGGTCAGATGCGCTACTCGTGCTCTGCCACATAACCTCGACTATTCGGATAATTGATTATTTAGTTAATCAATTATTATTGTAGTTACGAATGTCGTTAAGACCTATTTGTAGCTATACTGGGCTGGAGCAGTGAAAGGCGAGCGTTAGTTACTGTAAAGGGGCCCCTGAAGCCTACAATTGTGGTCACAAGTCCACGGCACTGCTCCGAGCTTCACACATCATTTAAAGAGTAAGATAACATCACATTATTTATTTACCCACCTATATTGCTATTTATTACACCTACAATTATAACCCTTCATAATTAGTTTACTTTGAAATCGTTCAGTTAAGCTTTCAGTTATTATTTGGATTATTTATTTACTCAAGATTTATTTATTTGTTCACTTCACTATTTATGTTAAAATCACCTTGCTAAAAGTATTTGTACATGTGTTATGTGTTCACATACGAGTGGAACCAAAGGCCAGGACATGGTCGGAGGTTCTACTCGTTTATTTTTTATGCCTATTACCCTCCTGCTCCGACATATTAATTACGAATATTTTTATATGGCGGAATTGAACTGGTTATGGGAATGGAAATGGTTGTAATTTCATTTCCTCGTTTTAACATGGCAAGTGCTTTGACACGAAATTCTCTCCACTGGTCCTGGTATATGCAGATACTCCCCATATATAGCTTGGTAGCTTGGTATACTCGTATATAAACCAAGAGGAGATAAAGATATTATGTCAATCTTAAATCAGGTTAAACAAATATATTTTAAAATAAATATTTACCTATTACAAAAACGTTGTGTATATCTATATTTATACATTATTAGTTTTCCAAACAAAAGACTAAGAACTATGTTAATATTAAAATCTTTAATGTTAAAGAACTATGTTAATATTAATTTATAATATAATTTTGTTTCCAGAGCTAAGGAATGAAACAGTTTACAGAGAAACTTTAGTTCACTGACTAAAAGTCAAAGCCAACCGTCAACAACCGTCGCGTTTACAAACAGACCTGTCTTTTCCTTTCAAAAAGCTACAATTTTCTAATATCACACTTGACATTTAAGGTTAAAGTGCTCCAAGCCTATCCACGTCGTATATCGAGCTTATAGCCATCATAAGGCAGCCCGCTAATGGCGCGGGCGCCTAACTTTCATAACAAGGCTTATGTTACGACCTAAATTGGTGTTGTATCTGAAAATTAACTGGTTATAGCGGAACTTTGCTTCCTTTCAAGTTTTGGACTTGGGGAGGCGTGGAGATTTTAAATAGATTGCTGTTTACAAGATTTGAGATATTATGACTGAAGTTTTGGAAAACTATGCGGTTTGTGGTGCGGTAAAACGTGATTGTTTTTTTAATATCAGTTTTACGCTGTATCCTGCTCATAGAAGGTAGAAGACAGGCAGAATCTTCATCCGGCCTGTCTTAATGGGAGCGGAGTGTCTTCACACTGCGTTTCCATTAAGACACTATTGTTCTCTTTTTTCGCTGAATACTGAAGGTATCGCATATTAACGCCGCGTTTTGTATCATACACATACAAATTTAGGTGACTTTAAAAAAACCAGTTACATACTACAAAATAATCCAATTTTATATATGAATATCATTCATATAATAGAACTATAAATTGAAATTACACGAGTTGCAAACGTATCTTTACTTTATAAGTAATGGCCGAGGAAATGGAAGTTCTCTAGTTTCCGTGACTAAAACCTATCAGGCGAATGCGATCGTAAACCATTAGGTGTGTCATCTTTATACCACACGTTTCACTTTATAAGACATAATTTGAGCTATAAAAATAACGAAATTGCATTTTCATACCATATTCGTATTTTTAGGAAGAACGGGATCGGTTATTGGTTTGATTCCCACTCGTGTGAATGAATTATTTTCATTTCCTGATTCTTCTTCTTCCTGGCATTAATCCCGGCTATTACCAGAGCTGCCTACCTACTCAACCTACTCCACTTTGCACGATATTTTGCGTCCTCGGTGGTTAGACCATCACGACATCCAACCAGCGCTTACTTGGGCGTCCGGAAGGTCGCGCCCCAGGAACTGGTACAAGGTAGGATAGCAAGGCACTTGCGTCCGACATAGTTCTTAGGCCGGCGCGAAACGTGGCCAAATCATCTCAGGCGACGCTCTTGGAGCTTATCCGCTACGTCACGGACCCCAAGACTATCTCGAATGAATATGTTGCGTATGCGGTCAGACCGCGTTACGCCGCACATCCACCACAGCATCTTCATTTCCGTGACGTGAAGCTCCTGAGTTTGCCGAGATAGTGCTGGCCAACATTCGCTGCCGTATAAAAGAACCGGTCGGACGATGCTCTTGTATATCAGCCCCTTGAGCTTGGGAGGTATTCAGCGGTAGCAAACCACACCAGTGACGTCCCGCCACTTGGCCAAGGCAGCGCTTATCCGGCCATGGACATCGTGATCGATGCCTCCAGACTCGTGCATAACGGATCCAAGGTACCTGAACTTCTCTGATTTAACGGCTGGCTCAGGACCTGTAAGTATGGTGCTCGAGTCCAGGCTCCCGCAGGCCATGTACTCTGTCTTCGACACATTTAGTTTAAGACCGCGGTTCTCAATTCTACCATTCCAGAGGTTCACTTTACTCCAGCGTCAGTCGGTCCTCGTCAATCAGTGCTATGTCGTCGGCATACATCATCAGCCATGGAGGCTGATCCTGGATGTTAGCCGAGACAGTATCGAGCACTACATTGAATAAAAACGGTCTAAGAGCCGAGCCCTGGTGAACCCCCACTGTAATCAGGAAGGGTCTAGTGTCGCCAACAGCAGTCCTAACCATAGAAGCGGAATCGTGGTACATGCCTCTGATAATCTCAATATAGGCCTCAGGGATCCCTTTGGATCGCAATGCCCACCAGATACACTGACGAGGCACACAGTCAAAGGCCTTCTGCAGATCTAAAAAGGCCACGTGCAGAGCTCTCCTTTTTTCCCTGTATGCCTCCATCAAAGTTCTGAGGGCGAAAATGGCGTCCATGGTGCCCGATCCTGGCTGAAATCCATATTGAGACTCAGAGACAGTACACTCTCGGCGGAGCCTGAAGTCGATCATGCGCTCGAAGAGCTTCATGGTATGACTCATAAGCTTAATGCCCCTATAACTACCACAATCTTGAACACTGCCCCTTCCCTTGTAAATAGGGGTAACAAAGCTAAGCCGCCACTGATGCGGCATCTTACCAGTGTTCAAGATATGGTTAATAAGGTAACGATTTCCACGATCGATTTCGATTTCGATTCGATCGGAATGTCGTCAGGTCCCATCGCTTTCCCGTTCTTCATGCTTCGAAGGCAATTACGTGTTTCGTCAAGGGTTATTGGGGCAATGAGTCCAAGGTTAGGCAGTGGGTCGTGATGAAGACTGCATGGGTGCTGAGTATTCAGCAACTCCTGAAAGTAGCTTCTCCACCTCTCCTTCGCATAGTCATGATTACAGAGCAGCGTGCCCTGGGAATCTCTGACGCAAAGATTTTGCGATATCTTGCGTCGCTTTATCCCGGGAACGTGCCAGTTTGTAAAAGAGCCCCTCCACAGTTTCAAGTTTGTCATACAATGGTGACAAACTCTTACTGCGGGCTCTGGCTACAGCTCTTTTACTGGCACTTTTAGCTACTGTGTACTCCAGTCTGTCTTCAGGAGAGTGGGATTCCTGCCACTTCTTAAAGGCAGCCTTTTTTTCACGAGTCACCTCTTGAGCAGTCTCGGTGGTAGTCGAAAGATTATGACTTTGTAATAACGCCCTCAATCAGTACCCTCACCCGCATCAAGCGGTCGGAGCGACGGTCAACTTCAAGGAGCCCATTCTGAAGCTCTTCAGAAAGCACTACCGCCACACCGTTTCTACCCGAAGGTGACCCAGTGTATATAAGCCGGTAACCCTGTCCGATGTTACGGGACTAAATTAACGAAAAAAATCTGTACGTTAGCTGATTTAACGAAGTACTCAATTCCATCGGTAGCAAGACATTTAATTGAACGGAATGCCAGCAAGAGCGTTACATATTTCGTCATTGTTATTTTCGTCTCTAAGAAAGTACCAAAATCTTCACAATTTTTTATACTAATACATACATGATCCTTTTCTTTAATAAATACAACAAATAAAATTTTTAATACTTTTAGAACTACCTATAAAATAAATGAATCTTAATCTAATACAAAACGTTCAAAAAAATCTATTTTTTCTTTGTAAAACAGCTTTTAATCTATGGTGACTATATGCTTAAGGGCTTCCGCAGGTGGGGTGCTCGTGCTGGCTTCCTCCATTTTCTTCGCTATGCTCACAACATCTCCAGCCGCCATGATTTTTTTTCTTCCGAAAGCTTTCTTTCGTTTCATTTCTCCCATTCTTGCAAGCAAACGCTATTATCTCCAGTCTATTGCTGTCAAACAAACGCTGTTATCTCCAGTCTATGAGAAAACCCAGAACGAAAACTAGCACTATAGCAATAAGTAAAACTACTGTAACTCCTAGAATTGTAGCCAGGGTTATAGTAGGAACTTCTTCAGCTATCATCAATACGCTCGGATCCGCTGTGGAGTCGAAATCACCATCATCTTAATTAGAGTCATTTATGTTTGTATCCATCTTGCTGCAACTTATTGTGATTCATTCCAATCATATATGAAGGCGACGACGAGGTTTCTTAGGTATCCTTTAACTTCGATTATTTAAACCAACTTCTTATATAATCTCCTATTTCAATATTAACTTGATAGTTTTACTATAATTCTTTTATATCACAGAATGTATAGTTTGAGTTAGTTTGGTAATTCAAAAAAAAGCGATCCAAGCGCCAGATGTAGGTGCAAGCTGCGCTTCAAGGCGCGTCTTCTTTTCATTTCCTGATTGTGGTAACATATCAAAACGCAGCGTCGAGCTCAGCCATTCAAAGCGTTTTCTTTTGAACATTGGGTGATGTGTGAGGACGAGGTGTCTTACCACTCGGATCCTTCTGCCTACCCTGCTACAAGCAGGATACAAGGTGAAACGTAAGTGTAATAATTCCTTAGAATTTTTTTTAGTTCAAGTTAGATTTGAACTGAAAACTACATTATATAGAGTTATAAAAAGTAAAAAATATAACAAATTCATCTTTCTTCCCGGAATGTTACAAAACGACTTTGCTGCTTTAAAATATATTAGAAGCTTGTAACGAAATGAAGCTCGACTTTAATATTAGGAAATTTAACACTAGAACGCTAAAAGCTAATTGAAATAGCTAAAAATATCGCTTGGCGACGCTGGTCGCGGCTCGATTGACGTTTCTTTGTAAGCGACACCGTTCTTTGACGCTTACTCGTGTTGGGGAGTCACAGTTCGGTGGACATCTTAAGGGACCATGGCGAAGCTATATGAAAGTGGAACACGATTTTTCTTTTATTTACTAAAATTTTTCAGTCAATTTTATATCGCCAATGTTTTTTATGTAGATTATATTGTTTAATAGTGTAGTTTATTTTTTTCAAATATGAATTGATAATATAGTAGATAATAGTATAGTAGTGTAATATGATACGTAATAGTTGAGCGATGTTGAGCTCCGCCACCAAACACGGAATGTCTCGAATTCGCGCTGTCTTGACATTAGAATATCTACGTATATACTGCTTTAAGCGGAAAAAATAATAAAGCTGAAATATTTAAAAAAAATTTTTTTTTGCCATCTTAAAAATTTTCATGAGGTGTAGTACCTACTCAGTATTTGATATATACAGAAATAATTGTTTATAATTTCGTAATTATATATTAATACAAATCGGTTTCTCTTTGTAAACATTTAAATATTTTTTCACTGTATTAAAACTAATCTTGATATATTTTTAGTCCAACATTGAAAGGCTTTCAAGAACCACCACCAGGTAGTTATTTATGTTAGACCTTAATACAAAACTGTTGTTCGGGAAATGGTTCTTTCCACATAATATCACTTTAACTGTTTCGTACAGTCTGTTTGTGCGGAAAGCCGACAAAGTGTATGAAAAATGAATGCTATATTAAATTTTTATTTTATATTTTCCTTTGACTGGAAATGAGAAAATTCTTGAAATATTTAACTTTTATTTACTCGTAAGGATAGGGCTATTATATTAAATAAAAAGAGAAATGGCTAAGCACTCTGGGCTACAACAGCGGCAGAGTAGGAAACAGAGTGTCTTAACTCTAGGTTCCCTTCGCCTATCCTGCTATATGCGTGATACAGCTTGAAGCTGATAAAGAAATATGTGGAACAATTTAATTTCTTAATATGTTTCGACCTTAAAACCTTATATTCTTTTAAGATCGTGGTATGCGCAATTAAAACATTATCAAATTAAATTAATGAGTTAAAGCATATATGAATGTACTATATGTAGTGTCAATATACAAAAAATCTTTGATCATCATCATTATCACATCAGCCTTTTAACAGCCACTGTTGGATATAGAGCTGTCCCAAATAGCTTCATGTCGAAGGCACGCACTGCCTACGGTCTGTCTAGTGCCTTCCCACGACCTTGACCAGATTTTCGGTCCCCCCCAGATCCAATTATACAATGATTTATATATCCCATCTTGTCTATAGTTTGTATTTTGAGTCATAAAAAACATCTACAAATAAGAACTTTACGTGTGGAAGCTTTTTATTCAGAAACAAAATGAATTTATTAATATGAAAATAAGCGTCATTTCGGCTAGAAGTGGAGCATATCTTAATTTAATTCTTAAATTAAATAATCGCGTGACTGTAATAGGCTTATGCCGAATAATAAAAAATTTGGAAGTATATTTTAAAATCATACGAAGCTAGATGTCACCTACAATATTGTTTTACTAATTTACACTAGGTTTCAGAAGAGGCCTAACCTGCTAAGCGAGAAGTTCGTGAAGCTTAATTTAACCTTTTTACACGCAACAGAGCCTTGATACGTTTAGATACAAATTGTACTTTAGTATTTGTTTTTAATGAATTAAACATAATAATTGAGGCCAGTCGGCGGGAAATAGGGAACCTACAACACTACTCACATCACTTTTCTAACAATGCTTATAACGCAAAAACTTTATGCAAGCGAGCTTTTACTTTTAATATGAGAATAAATTTCCATTCAGAATTTGAATTTATAATTCTATTAAACCGCTTTGGTTTTATTTCTATTTTGCATGAAGCAACGGCTGCTACAAAGGACTAACGAAATGAAATGATTAAGTTTTAATATCAGATAAGCGGAACTTTCGCGTATTCCAGCTTAATCCGGCTAAGCCCACATCGGTCGAGAAATAAAGTTTACGATTGACTTTCGTACGGAATATAACGTCAAGTTTTATGTGAATTGTTAATTTATAATAACGGATTAAGAGCCAAATCAAGCTATACCTTCGTTCTGTTATAAAACCTAAAAGTTTCTCTGCGGCCAACACCGGTCAGCTCTACCAGGGAATATGGAGTTTTGATGGTCGTTTCTTTGGCATTTTTTAGGTAAATAAGACACATAAAAAAGTATTTCACTTTCGTTAACAAAATTGAACGAATTTTGTTATATTTTCTTGGGACTAATATTAGAAATGACATTATCCATTGTCAGACCCAACCAATAAATAAAAAACACCACGCCTTATGCGAGGAATTCCAATAGTAATCTCCAACAGAACGAACGATAATAGCTATAATGTAAACAATAGTGTAGCATCACTAGTATCTCAGTTATTTACAGAGCTATTGATAAATCGACGAGCCGGCAATAGTAGAACGTTGCGAGTATTTAAAAAGAGCAACTGCGCTAGAAAAATGCAACTCCATTAAAAAAGAGCGGGTAAGCCTGAAAAATTGCAAATGGTGTTTACGAAACGTAATTACAATTCCAGAGCACTTTCGGATGTAGTATTAAAATAAATGGTACGAACTATGTACCTACTTGAATGTAAATAGTTCCGAGTTCTGTTCAGAATATTGATGGAAATCAATGTGTTCTTGGATTAGAGTGGCAGAAGACTTATATTTCAGAGCATTTTTAAAAATTCTTTTTAAATTATATGTTTTATTTTCCTGCGCTCGTTAGTTAATAGACTGTGGTTTGGAGTGACAAGTCGTAGGATCACATTTTATGGAACATTTGATTTAAATTTGTATGAAAGGCATCTCTCGTCTTCGTCATCTTTTTTCTTTAAACACATATAGTGTGGTTAAATTTTATTTAAACACATTTTTGGTAACTTGTTATATTTCGCGATAGTAATAAGTGTTTCTATTAATTTACTCATGGTAAAACTTTGTAACTATTGTTGGTAAATAAATTGAATAAAAGGTGATACCTTTTAAGGGTTTTTTTTTTAATTAACCTTACGGAGCTGGAGCAGTGAATGCAACTGTGGGCTACACTTGGGTCGCAAGTCTCAGGCATTGCTCCATGTTCAAGAGTAAAAGTAATTATATTTGCTATAAATTGGCGAATTCATTTTATTAAACAAGTTTCTTCAAATATTTATATTTTAAGACAACAATAGATGAACAAGTTATTCCTCCTTAACTTTGTTTACGCGAAAACTGCCCAAAACTGTATATATAATCCCATATATTACTATTAATCTTTGAAGTTCCACATCTGTCGTAGTAACCCAGTCACAGGTCCCCAGCGGAGGTACAGAGGACCTATAATCCAGCGAGTATTTAATTTGGAGTAACTTTTCTTCAACGACGACACATATGTAACTTTATCCTTTGAAACCCTCTTAAACCAATTTAAACACTCGTTACAAGGTCTTTAAGTACCCTCATATTCTTCGAAAACTTGTCTACTAATGAAACGTTATTCTTCTTTACGTAATTTTGAATATTATGGAAGTCAGAATTCTTGTATATTAATAAAATCAATTAGAATATTTAATAAGTATTGTACTTAATAACATTGTGCGGTTGTATATATTAAGGGAGGATTCACGCTAAAGTGCCGGTCGCAGTTAGTTTTCGGTCTGATCTCATGTCTTGTTTCTTATATGCGTAATAGAACCGATAATTACGAATAATACATGACGAAATTATAAGGGTTCCCTTTTTTACCGTTTGGGTACATATCCCTAAAAAAGATACATACATAGATCCGATTCAAAAGGAAAGACTATACCTAACAAAAGGATAAGTTTCGACTTCAGAATTAAAAAAAACATGTATTAAGTTATTAAACAGTATTAATGTTTTAAATGGAAATAACGAACAAGTTAATATAAACAAGTTTTACCATCACTACTACTATGCACAATGTATGGAATGATAAACGATTAACTTTACCACAGTTAAGCAAAGTGGATTAGGGATTTACTACAATACCCAAGCGACAGATAACTTAGAACACGATTACATGTAACATAGAATATAGAATTAAATTGTATAAATACAGCCTCATCTGGGGAACAAGATTTGTAGGGAACGAATTAAATGAAATAACATTTTTATAAGTATTCGTTTCGCTTACAGTTAGATAAAAAGCAAAATGAAAAATATTAAATAAGAATTGTTAATCCACATGCAAAGTTATCTATATCTATATATATATATATATATATATATATATATATATATATATATATATATTCAAAAATTTTTACCTTAAAGGGGTAAAATAGAGGTTGAAAGTTTGTATGGATTTTTTTTTAAATCGGCACCGATTTTTATAAAATTTAAAATTTAGATTTTTTATATTTAAAAGTATTTAATTGAACACGTGTTTCATCGTTTTCTAGAATTCTCCTCCTAAGGGTGCAAATAAGGGGTTGAAAGTTTGTATGGAAAAATCTTTAAATCGCCACCGATTTTTATAAAATTTGAAACTTAGGACTCTTAAATATATTATTGAACACATGTTTCGTAGATGATTTTAATTAATCCCCTGGGGGTGTCAATAAGGGGTTGAAAGTTTGTATGGAAAAATCTTTAAATCTTTCTTTCTTTATATTTGCTATAAATAAATGAAATCTTTAATTCTTTTTTTAAATCGCCACTGATTTTTATAAAATTTGCAATTGAGACTTAAAATATTTCATTGAACACGTGTTTCATGGTTTATTAGAATTCACCCCTAAGGGTGCAAACAAGCAGGTAACGCTGCGCGCGTCTCTTAGTATAATTATATGTTTATGGTTTTTGTGACATCTGACTCTTGGAGTTATCAATGAACTTCGGTCGTCTAAAAACTCAATAATAAAAGAGAATTTAACCCTCCAAAAAAATGTCTAAGTAATAAAAGAGGTGATGTATTTTCACTTTAATTTATAAACAGTTTTGAGTGCATACTTTATTAATTCGTAATAATAATTTACTCATTTTTTTGACTAGAGATGGAACCCACAACTGACGTTTACAGTCAGATACCGTTCCACTGCGCCACGACGGTTTCTAATTACTCCAAATGATTCATGTTTTAAAGTCCAATCAGATCGAACTACATTTCTGCAATCGTTTTATAATTTACAAGGCACTACCGTTATCTCAATAAAGAGAAAGTGTATCGACAGAGTGTATACATAGATTGTATGAACCAGTTTCACGACTTTAATCAGTAGCTCCGATAGCCGTGATCGTCTAGTGGTTAGGACCCTACGTTGTGGCCGTAGTAACCCAGGTTCGAATCCTGGTCACGGCAGCTAACAGCTGTCCCGGCGCAGTATTGTTTTTTATTTTTTTTTAGATCGGAACGATCTACAGGTTTCTCGATGTAAACTTACCATTTTTACATATTTTTGCTTTCATTTTTACCACATATTTTCGAAAGATTGTACCTGAAATACAAAAAAATAATAATTTATTTTTTTAAATAAAAATAGATCAATATTTTAACTTTAAAGTTCTGTACCACCTACATATAACTATATTTAAAATACGCATACCAAAAAAAATACATTTACAATTCACCAAAATTATAAATATAATATAAATATTATCTTAAAAACACAAAACATCTACTACGCCAATCTAACAAAAAAGACAATAGCCGTATTATCATCTCTTATTAAAAAACATTGTATGAACACAAACATATCCAACTCTACTAACATACCTTGAAGTGAAGTTAAAGGCTTAAAAGCTTCTAAAAAGTTCCTTGCTTGAATATTGGAAGAGTTATAAGTTGCCAACATCAATCGTGATACCAAATTAAATGTTTCAATTTAAGTGTTGCCAGAGTGCTCAGCGCTAGTTTTAAATGAGCTTTGGACTATTCAAAACACTAATGAAAGTTTAATTAAATTTTATCCGATTACTCTTAGAATTATATTATTATTTCATTCAAGTTTTAATTGAAGTGTAAGTGATATTTCTTGGGTCAAAATTTACATACAACTTCTTCATACTTAAATTTCTTTTTAATCTTTATTTACTTACATTATTTCTATAATCTGATATTTTACAATGATTCATACAAAAAGGGGGTAAAACTAAATTCGTGATATCTAAAATCTTTAACGCCATATTCCCCACTATCCAAAAAACCGTTTTCATTTTATAAATAGTAACAAAAACATATTCCAACATTATAATTCACAACGAGACCCACAAACGTAATAGATGTCGCCATTTTAATAAAAACAAAGAAAAATATAACCTTTAAATACATGCAAATGAAACATAAAACACTGTATAATCATTTACGAAAAGACATGTCGAATACGAAGTGCGAAGAATAACAGAATGATAATCTTCATAGGCGGCGTTACAAGAATCGAACTTACTACCCAAGGCATAAAGGCCTAAGTCATGTTCATTGCTTAGCTCGTGTACACAAAGCATATTTTTTCCATTATTTAGGGTATTCGTGCCTGTGGGTAGTTGAAATTCGTATTTTTACGACCAAGTCGGTCTGACGCCTCTGAACTTTGTGTGCCCTAAATGTTAACGAATGTTGATACTATGAATTTCCATAAGGAATCATGAGGTTTTCAGTTTTAATGTCATAAAATTATATTTAATGTGTTTGTTTTCATTATATCCATGAGGCCGCCGTGGCTGGAGTGCTGGAAAATGAATTATTATTTATTAATATTTTCATTTCTTCGCACCAGCACCAAGGCAAAAGTACGGCGTTGATTTATGACACTCAACACCTAATACGAAAAAATCCGTAGAAAGTGGAGAACGGAGTGTCACTAGGTTCATTACACCTTCCCAGTTTTATGTGTTATATGTATAGCGTGAAGCAGGATATTTTTTTCTTTTATATTTATGAGCTTGTATTAGAAGCATAGACAACTTGTCTATTGGTGAAGAGTGTGATTATCTTCTTAATTTTGTATTTTTGGTATAGTAAGTGAAACTGTTCACTAAAAACAATATTGCTACTTTACTTCCAGCATGGTAAAGTCTACATAGAACAGTCGTTCCTATTTCCTGTAATTCAAATGCAGGGCTACATACTAGTAGTCTGCAGCATAATAAGCGATGAACTACGGAAACATTTGAATAATTGAGATATAATTTTTTTATGATAAGTTGTATCTTATAAGGATGCTGTCATGATGCAGCACCACAATGTTTGGCTATATAACCCAGAACCAGAACAGTTCCCATTGAGATTAATGTTTTATATTTATTCATTTGCTCTGGTGCGTTAAGTTCCGCCACGCTACTCGGAGTGTCTAATCATTAGGTTCGCTAATGAAAACTTTTATTTCTTTACATTTTGTAAGGTTCAAATAACCACAGGTGAAGACGGTAAGTAATTAAGAATAAAAGGAGAAGTAAAATACATGATTTAAGCAAATCTGCATATAAAGTAGGACAACAACGAACGTCTTCTCTATTTACGCATTGTCGACAATTCAATAATGGGCACGCCGCTGGAATTGACTTTGGCGACATTTTCACGATCAAATTGATAGCATTTCACATCTCGTTTGTTTCGACGTTATAGTCTGTACTGTAATAAATTAATGGTATAAATTGGAATGTAACTCTGTGTATTTGTGACATTTTTATTATAAAAGTTAAGTAAAAAAAGATTTCGAGTAATATTGTGGCCGTCGTGGCATAGTTTGATTGTAAACGCGATTGCTGTGTGTTCGATTACTAGTCAGTCAGAATGAAGTATTTTATTTTATTCACTCTGTTAAGAAAACGAACTGAGGACTGTTTCTCAAATCCCACCAAATTTTGGAGGCATAGCGTGTTGAGTGGCCAGAACGAGGAAATTAAAATATTATATAATATATATAATATAATAGATTTTCCTGCATTTTTTCCTGCGCCACAAGTAGCCTTATGACTACCTATTCTATAATATACAAAACAGACAATTCGGGCTAAAAAGCCATATCAAAAGCCGTATTTGGGATAAATTATAATACATCCAAATGCCGTCCACAACTTAATTTGAATCCTTAACTTAAAATCACAATATAAAATTGCATCATACCGATTTATACACAAATATGCACACATTTTACTATGCACATTCCCAGGACCATACACGAGGTTACTATAAATAAAAGCAAAGTAAGCCGTAACAACACAAACAGTGTAATACAAGCCAGAACGCAATAAAGCGCCCATACGAGTATTACTGTCCCCTACGAAATTCAATTTGGTGCATTTAGACGTCATATTACATGGAAATGTACCAGGTGGGCATAAATGTTACCATTATTGTTGTGAGTTAACGTAAAGTGAACTTTTTGTAGTGCATTTACAAAGGTTGCGTTGATTTTTGTTTTGAATAATAAATACTATTTAAAAAAAACACACGAAGTAAATACTTCATGGTAACCAATTTTTTAAGAGTCGAAAATAGCTAGGATGATTTCTTCTAATGTCTTAAATTATAAAGATTTTCATTTATCTATTGATAGGTACTATTTTAAATCATATGGTTAAACTAGTTGATAGATTTAAACTAACTTACTAACAAGCATGGTGATCGTCGACTTAATGTATGGTGCTCGTAATGGTAGTCAATTAATTTTCAAGTCGAGTAAGCGGTGCTTAACCAAAACAATCTAAATTGATATATGTATATACATATATATGGTTTTACTTATAATTTTTGGTCATAAATGTATTATATTACAGATATTTCTGGGATTATGAATGATGCTGATTATAAAAATACAACTCAAGTTCAGAATCTATGAAAAATAATATCAATTTTGTTAATCAATTTTGACACTAATAGAATTTAGGTCCAAATGGAAATACAATATATTTTTTTCGTATTTATTTATAATCAAGACAAAAAAATATTAATTTATAAGTTAAAAAGAATTGTGAAACTGTAAAATTTATCACAACATTAGTCGTATCAATCTTGTTTATGTGATACGCATAAATCATACGATATCTCTCAGGTCACGCATGCATCATTCTGTTATTTTTGATGGCTTATTAGTTCCAATGGGACTATAAATGTCACAAAAATATGTCTGGCTACCATTCAAATTTAAAGGAGCGCTTATTTTATATTATTTTCTTTGCTATTAAGACGCTGTATTCTATTTAAAATATATGCAAATTGAATTTCAAAGTTCTTGTTATTAAATAATATATTAATAGAACTTCAGAAGGCAGTGTAAACGGTTTAATACATTATATTCGTAACGCTTGGCTGCATATAATTTTGCGTGCCGAATATACTTTTTATGAGCCTCACGATGTACCCCGTAGATAGCAGCGTAGGCAGAAGGCCTTATTATTCTCGGTTCCCATTAAGACATTTCCGTTTTCCACATTCCACCGAATTTTGCAGACATTGCGTGTCAGAGCCATCCTTACCAGAGCGAAGAAATGAAAATATGAAATAATTAATGGAGATTGAACCGTCGTACCTTTTACAGTCACTATTTTGTGCCACTGCGGCACAAAAGCATCCGTTTTTAAAATTAAATCTTTTATAATTTAACATCCTGAAATTTAGAGTGAACAGCATTTATTAGAAGATTATAAAAAAAAATATGAAAAAAATGTTTGAAACAATTTATAATTAAAATTCAAATCTAATATCAAATTTGTATCGTTCAATATTAATTACAATGTTACTAGAAACAACTGGAATGGCACTAATAGAATTGTGGTAAAGCAAAACATTTATCAGATTAAATTGAACAAGCTTTTGCCACTGGTTTCTTTACGTATGCCCATACGTACATTGTCATCTACCTGCTGTACATAAATTGAGATATTTTTTTTTGGTTTTTATTAATTTTAGGTATCCTTCTTAACCATTCATTTTTACTCTTGACATTAAAAATAAGAATAGTTATTCCCCTGGCTGGGAATCGAACCCAAATTCGTCATGTTTACAGTGAGACACTGTGCCGCAGCTATGTGCTACAAACAATTAATATACTCTAAGAACAACAATACCGATTTGACCATGATCCTATTAACTATAAATCTTAATATCTATTTGCGTCTACATTTAGAAAAACGCTGAAGATAGCTGGTTAGGTTATCTGGCTAGTAGAAAGCCTTATAGCACCAAAAATATCTCTCCTAAGGGAAATTAGAATACTCTAGTCTTGCTTAAAATAAAAAATCAATTACTATGAATTTTGTCAGGTATTTAGGTTTTTTTTTATACTAATTTCATGAAATTAGTTTCCTAATAAAGTCTTAATTAAACCTCACGACTTCGCATTCAAGTATTGTAAACTTACATATGTACAGAACGGAGAGAACGTTGAGAGTTTCAACTAAAATCTCTGATTATTTAATCTAGTTTCTCTAGTTTTGTAATAAATTATTTTTAACTTTACGCTGTGCCCCGAACATAGCAGGGTAGACAGAGCGGAACTTGGGTGATAAAACACTCCGTTCCCATTAAGACACCTCCAGAATCCGAATCGTGGAGGTATTATGTATTGAGTACTTTAATAATTTAAATTTAATTGATAATACATTTTTGATATTTTACTAGCAATTTCACGCATTATTGAACCAAACATAACTACCCACCAAGTATATTTACTGTGTAGTAAGTATAATCTGGCGTAACGCACGCGTAGGCGGATACTGGCAGCCGTTTTATTCGGTTCTCGGTGTACACAATACACCGGTTTACCAAGATTAGGCCTACTTAACAACTAATCTTATTAAGAGAGGATTATAGCGATTCAGTGATCATTATAAGCCTTCCGTCTGTTTCCTGTACGGGAGGATTGTTTTTATGTTGTTTTATTAGAAAGAGTAACGACCGTATAGCTATAGAAATAAATAATAAAATTTGAAGCCATAGTGGCGGAATAGGACAGAATGTGACAGTAAGCGTGGTGGTCGTGTGTACGATTCCAACTCCGAGGCAATATTGCCTAAAAAGGGTAGTGCTGGGAGATAAAAAGGGAGGTGTTTTACCATCAAACGTTACCGAATTATTATAAATACCAAAAGGAAAAAATATTTTTGCTTAGGAATTGGTGCCATAATTTGTCTCCAATTATTACCTCGAATAAAATTAAGAGAACGGGCAAAATGAATTACACATCTCTAATTCTGATAGAAACTTGAACACGATTTTGATCATCATCTTTATTCCATTTCACATTGTCATAAAAACAATAAGGAAAGTAATTACTAAACGAACTTAATACGAAAAAGATGTTTATGCAGCATCTCTAGTATCTCTCTATTATAAGATTACTTCTATTCTCTCATAACATTTCAAATGAGAATCCTAATGTATTACTGCTTCGTAAGACGCTAAGACGACTCACCACGCTTTGACACGGGTATAATGTGCATTAGTCTATAAGGCGCAAGCGTAGCATAACTAAATGGATAATATTTGGTTTAACTGCATCTTCTGTCTGTTTGTTTTGCAAATGGTGTTGTCGAAGTACTGATATTATTATTCCGTATATTTTAGTCTGGTTCGTTTAATATAGGTTTTAAGTGTTAAGATACATTTCTGACTGAAACATCTTTTATATGTATCAAGCAAGGTAGGGAGAGGGAAATTAGTGTTAATACAACAAATTTACCATATTGTGTGGAGAACGGCAGATCGCAAAACGTCGTGAAAGAAAATATAATCAAATAAAAAGTATATAGACTCTATGACTCTAAAATTAAGCCATAAGCGAGAACCGGAATGGTTTAACACTAAATTTGTTACGTGCCCTACCCTGTCATATGAGGAATATAGCGTGAAGATGAAAAAAAAAACTATGAGCTAATTTTTTTTGTGTTAGTAAACTAAGAAAACAATGAACATTATATTTGTTTTTTCAATGATAAAAATTTGTATCTTAATAACGATAATTACTTGTCACATTTTACAATCAGTTAAACTTTAATCAACATCTCTGAGTACAACTGTCACTCTGCAAACAAATACTCAATTGTCGTCTCCAAACAAACACTAAATCGAAATCGATCTAAACAAGTACAATTTACACAATCGATTCTACAGCGTTTGTTTCACGATTCAAATCAGCCCCCGAGTCTGTACTAACTCGATCGCGGAATGAGGTGTTGGTGTTGATTAGCTGCGGCGGGCGCAATCAGTGGCAAAGCAAATGAAACGTTGTTCAACAAAAGACTTGCGATGCGTACTGTGTGTACTAGATACTAGATTTGTTGTTTCTATTCGTGATTTATTAAAGCTTCACGGTTGTATGTGGTGGTTAATGTTGAGGCAGAATTGTATATACTTCTTTATTTTATAGAGAATTGAGTTTAATACCTAAGAAAAAACTAGAAACTGAAGTAGTTTCACGCTGTATCCCTAGTAGGGTAGTCAGAGAGAACGGAGCGGCAAACGCTGCAGTAATAAATAAGTTATCTTAATATTTCATTTAATTTTTTTATTTTATTTCGAAAATGCAAAGTCGTTTTTAGTAAAATATTATTCAACATTGACAACAAAAAAATTGAGGGCAACTGGGATATTTTAATTTCGATAGTAAATTCTCCAAGTCTAATTCTGTTTAAAAGAATCTTAAAAAATGTTAACCCGTTATGGCTACGATTTTTACTCGTGGAAATGAATTATTTAATATTTTGGTTTCATCGCTCAGGTAACAAGACAACGGCGTTAGCCAATACCTACTCGTTAGCAATTTAGAAAGTTCGGTGGAAAGTAGTAAACTGAGTAAGAGTGTTTTAAGACAAGGTTATCTTTGCCTACCCTGCTATATGTACCCCGCATATATATACGTGAAGCTAAAAACAAAAACCTCTCGAAAAAATGCTTTTACGATTTTTTAACAAAAATAAAAAAAACCTCTATATTTTAAAACAAATTCGCAAGAAAATCCATACGCAACAAGTAAGCTGTTTATAAACGTCCCACAAGTACAATCATCAACGACTCCCAAGATCAAAGGAGTCCAGTACAATTGCGACGCCTTGTGAAGTGCCTTAAGCATCATTTGACTAAGCCGTCGCTTTAAGAGAGTAGCTACATTATATTCTTACCATAGCTTAGCTGTTAAGACGGGCTTTTAGTATTGAATATTTCATATTTATTTTCAACTTCTCGTACTCACGTTAGTATTTTATGCAGAGAAAACTTACTGTACTTCGTTTTCTACTGTTCCTCTAAGTACCTACTGTCTATTTATCTGCGTTCGCCACATAGGTGAATCTAACTAAAAACTGCCCAAACAGTTAGAGGAATAATTTAGGTTATTTTTAATATATAAAATTCACTTCAGGTTATAGTGGCGCATTGATACAGCCTTTCGCTAAAATAACGACGTTTGTAGATTTCTATCCCAATTTCGGGTACGTGAATAATCTTTATGCTCCTGCTTTTACGAACAAATCGCAGCGTTACATTAATCATTCTTTAAATATTTACATAAGTGTCAAGCCACAGCCACGGAGGCGAAGCCACAGATAAGAACTAGTCTATGTACAAGTATAAAGGTTAATTATTTCATAATATGAAACGAAAAGTCATAGGACATTTATACACGCATTCGATACAGCCATAAAGCTTTTTATTGCGAGTTTCATGCGCGATAAATTATCATTTCCGCGACGGTATAAATTACTGGAGTCGTCGTAAAATTCGCTAAGTGTTTCCAAAATTTCCTCCCGCGGTAAATAGTCCGTAGTGTTTCCGTCGAAAATATTGTCTCTGGCAGTTTTTTTGTTGCAATTATATGAAATAGGCTGTCATTATAGAGACAAATTGTTTGTTATATTAAATAAGCTATAGCTTTAACCTTAAACTACAATATTCATTTATTATTACGTTGGTACGTTAAGACGCTGTAACATTTTCTAATTTCAGTTTTCCCACATTCAAAGTATGAAGTCACATGCTTGTCACATTTCATTCATATAATATGATTATGCCAACCCAAAAAGTATAAGGCAAATAAGGTTCCATTAAAATCACCGTAAAATATAACCGACATATAATAATTATAATTTTAATTGAAAACTTCAAATGACTTTACCGTCAAATTCGTAACAAATACAAACTCAGTTAATCCTTTAATATTTTTGGGCACGCAACCCGCAAACTTCCACCCTGATCAAACTTTCTCCCTTCAAATCATTCATCCGGAATTGCTTGGTCTGAATCACTGAAGCCGTTCTTTCTGTTGCTCATCATTATAATTTTCCGTAACGTGTTATTATATTTAAGCATAGGTCTCTTGCTTGATTCAAATCTTGTGATGTTCTACTTAATATTTACAGCATACTCACTATAATTAAATTCTATTTAATATAACTATACTATACATCTACTATAGATCTGGCTGATGACTATAATTATTTCACTTTCAACTCTTAACAAAATATTAAAATATGTTATATTTTCACGATTATCGTTGGAAATACATTTCGATTTATACTTTCGATCTATTTAAAGTTTTTCAACAGCTTCATTATCGTTACTTACTGCGTTAGAAGAAAATAATTTCCAACAGGCATTCCAACAGGAGTTACTGATATAAAAATCAGTTTATCCGACATTGAAAAGTATTGTAAATCAACCAAGAAAAAGAGAATATATATAAAGATCTTTATGGGAAAGCATTCAAGTAAAAGAAGAAGTCGTTAAAGCGAATTACCTAGAGCATAAAACAAATGAGGAACAATTATGATGGTATGATACAATAAAATATTCTTTCAAATGCAGAGAAAACTGAAACACCTAGCGAAAATCCCAACATTTTCCAAATTCGCCACAAACATTTTTAAAAAGTTCATAAAGTTTCAAGCAACTTTAAGTGAAAATTAAAGGAATTCGAACGAACAATGAATGCTCTTCTATAAAATTAGTTATTTTCCTACAGAATTCTAGGCAGCACGAAATTCAAGCCACATTTCAGTCGTTACACTTTTCGGGATGAACTGCCATTAATACTGTTTTCTTTCCTTCTTGATTTTCAGCACGTTGCAAAGCCATAAGTCAGGGCTGGCATTCAGGCGAACATTTCCAAGAAATTAATAACGTTTGTGACTCGATCTGAATCACTGAAGCCTTATTCTTTCATTTGTATTACATTTGAGGGATCTATTTGTCTGTATATATTTTCAATCAACAATTGTATACTAGTACTTATTGTACTTACTTTTAATAATATTCAGTAACATATTACTACTAGCCTAATTCCATCATAGTTATAAACGATTCACACCAAAGCTTAACCTGACAGCCCACTCGTGACTGGTAAAGATTTCAACTGTCAAACAATGAGCTCCTTAATTTCACATTCACTGTTCAGGATTTTTCCCTGTCCTTTATTTTTTGTCGCCTTCTGCGTTTGACGTGGAAACCTGCCTTTTCACGTCCTCTTCAAAAAATACATTTCTATTACGCGATTCTCTCGTGTCAAAATTTTTGTTTTGTGATTTTTTGAGATAGAAACAGATCACACAGTCACATAGGTTACACGATTGTACAAATAATATATGCGTCGTAGTTGAAGACAAATATTAATACAGCTAATAAGCATTGAAGAAAAAAATTAAAAGAATTGCAAATTTGAAAAGTAAAAGAATAATCGTTCTAATGTAGAATTTAAGTATCCAACAAAATCAATATAATCTTACAGTAAAAACATTATTCTTCTAAGATTTACTAATACATGTTTGTGAAATCATTTTTCAAAAAACAAAATCGTATCGTGCACTATAAAAGCTCCTAACGCGTTTCTAAAGGTTGTTGATTAAAAAGCCGCCATTCACATATTCATAGATGAAAAGACATAGACAATGTGGAATTCTAACTTCAAAATGAGGAAACAACTCTTCTACAATTACGTAGGTTTATGTTTATGAAATGTACCAATGCAACTTATTCGTATATAGTACCAAGAAATACGTACTTTCATATCGTTTTTGTATGAAATTGTACGAAGAATTTTAATTTCTTATTTTAACTATTGTTAACATTTATATTGTACGTTTTTAATATTTATATATAACTTACTAAATTATAGTACCCATGGCTCTAAACTTTAATATACATATAGCAGGATATGCAGAGAGAACCTAATTTTAAAACACTCCGCTTTCCGCCCAAGTTCCAAATATTGGCAGTTTAGTAACAGAGCTCAACGCTGCATGCTGCTGCAGCTTTGGGTATTTAATTCATAAAATTATAATATGACATGTTTACAGTAACGCACGTGTGACCTCATCTCGTCTGCTTTATATGAGCAAACATGTTTTGCTACAAAATCCTATTACATTTACAAAAAATATTTACATAACAGCATTATATAAGGAACTTAGTAAGAAATCACTTCACAATAAGTTATTTTCTATTAAGTCAAGACAAATATCTACATCGTGGGTGATAGATGACGCAAGTAATGGACCGAGGCGAAAATAACAGCGTCATGATTAAAGAACATGTGGCGTTTATATATTGTTTGCTTTATAGAATAAAGTCATATTTTATTATTAGAGGCCACTTCTGAATTAAAATGCGATGGCTGTGGGTTCGATATCCAGTCGGGAATCGATTATTTTCATTTCCCCGCTCCGTTAAACAAAACGCGTTCGTTAATTCTTGCCACTCAACGCGCAATTGTATGGGCGGAAAGCGAAGAACATGTTAAATGAAACAACACTAGGATAATAGATCTCATTAAACTCAGCTATAGGAAGAACAAGCATGGAACTATACAAATAATTTATGATTAAAACAAATTTCAAAACTTAAAGGCGGGGAAATGATAAATAAAATATGCTCGTTGCGCCACGAAGATCTCAATTGCTTAGATTAACGCAACGTTGAGTTACGGGAGAAAAGAGAACGGGGTGATCCGTAAGTATTTTTAGTGTCTTAATGAGAACTAGGTTCCCAGGTTCTCCAGGTTCCTGTGTCTACCATATTATGTGTGGGATACAGCGTGAAGGCGAAAATAATAATAATAAAAATCAAATCCTTTTGCTGATATTGATTATAGCGCATTAATGTAAGGTTTTTCATAGAAAACCGAAAATACCTTTTCAATACATTGGCGTCAGAAAAGATATTAACATAAAACATTTATAACGAAGAATTTAGACCGTTCATTAAAAACATTAGCCCTCCCTTAGTTGTTTCGTGAGCAATTTGTATTCGCGAAGTTATTTTTGAAGTTTAATTGCGAAACTGAGAAAGACCTATAATTACGATCATAAAATTGCTGAAATGTTAGTATTCAATGTTATTATAACAAAATACTGCATAACCGTTTGAAGAACAGTAAAATTAAATTGCAGACTTTATGTTCATTTTAAATTAAAACTTTTGTTGTTCGGATTTTTCTTACTTTATTATAAAGTTATGTGAAAGTTAACATAATATAATTGTACACACGAGAGTTGTGAGTTCGAACCCTACACGGGGTATAATGGATTATTTTCCCGATGTCGGATTCCGTCACAAAACATGCATAATCTCATGTTTAGGTTTAAATTCTCCCAATCTACTCTACTATATCCTGCTGGATACAGCGTGTACTGCTGGCTGAGTTTAGTGGGTTCGAATCTCAGTCGAGGAAATATTTACAATAATACTTTTATTATTTAATTTTAATTATTGTAAATATTTCCTCGGCTGAGATTCGAAATTCTATATTTGGTAGAATTAGACAAAATACATGAGTCGTCGTGTAACGCAGCGCTGCGCCACCACTTTATAATGGAATTAAATGATTTTCATTTCTACGCTGTGGTCAGTAGAAAAAAAAGTACGGTTTTGGGTTCCGCAACTCAGGACGTAATGTCTCTTGAATTAAGTGAAAAGTAGAGAACGGAACTCCTTTACACTAGGTTCACTCTGTCTACCCGCGTAAAGCCATAAACAACACAATAAATACCTAAAATAAATCAAATACTAGATACTATCCACAAAATCAATCACAATTTACTTGTATAATTCGCTGCTACAAATACCTGGGCATAGTGTTACTGCATTAACGGTTTAAACCGAGGGAATTCGCTGTGACATCTGAATATCCTATGGCAATTAGCCACGACCTCAGTAATGGAGTTCCGTTGTACCAGCACCAGGTATGTTATATGAAACTTTTCTCTACTTATTATTATATTAAAACTGACAGACGAAAAATGTGTGGCTTGTTGAAGACTCGACTTGCGCTCGCGCATAGGTCAAACCGGTCGGTCAGTCGTTTCTTGTAAGACACGCGAAGCGCATGTCTCTCGCTTGCTTGACGCTCGCTTGCTTATATCGCTAACGCCACGTGCTTCATTTATTTAACACATCGTACACACAAGCTATAAATGTTTTAAAGATTTGTGTAATTATGAAGTTTATTTCTCAAGATTTCATCACTGTTCCTACTAACTTTATAAAGTCCTAATAATATTAATTTTATATGCATGCCAAAATATTTTAAGACAGAGATCTTCTTATAACCTATGTGTATTAATTACCAAAAGACTACAAATAAATATTATTTATTAATACATCTTACACCGTTACCGAAATTTCTATTATTTATGAATTCTCAGGTGCGATTCATCATTTTCCCATAGAAGAGTTATATTAAAGGAACCCTTTTCCTTGGGATAACTGTTTTCTCATAAGAAAACTATAAATCTTTTCTGCTTTAAAAATAAGTACCTATATGATTAACTAGACGATGTAACACGGAAACTCTTTTCTTTTTTCAGTAAAAAATCTTTAGAGCACCGCTGCCTTATCTTACGTACTTATAAAAAAAAACTAGCAATAGGTAGTTACTTATACTTTTTATGGTAACGCATTTTTCCTACCTCTTCAAGTTGCCCGTCGAAAGTTCCTGGTGCTTTAAGCGTTAACTCCCTCCAATATCATCGATAGGGAGAGCGGGGCTAAAAGTTACCGAGGTAAGTTGTTCCGATGGAAATAATTTCGCGGGGAAAAGTGATAGGAATATTTAGTAAACATATAGTGAAATGCAATGTGATAGCGCACCCATGTCCAGCATATTGAACAATCCAGTGGCACCCGAAACACATGGAATAGCACACGGGTGTCGTTGGTGCACTATTGTAAATATTTTCGCATTTGATATTTTTGGTCTGTCTCACAAATTTTAACGATTAGCCTTGAGTATGTTAGTGTTTTTTTACATATATTATCTACTATTTCGAGACACTATTTGTAAATTATTTATGTTTCCTAATGTTGTTTATATTTAATTTTTTTTCAACACGTATTTTTGGGGCTAGATGTTCCCTTTTTTGGGGCATGTTGTGACCTCGGAAAAACTTTCGTCAACTCATTTGTACCAATAATGGGATGTAAATATTGTAATTTTTAATACTAAATAACATTGTAATTTAGTAACATGCGGACTTATGCTCGAAAATCAACTCGAGGTTATGTGTCATATGAGTTGATGCAAAAAGCAGCGGATGTAGTTTTCAAAGATTGCAGGAATGAGATAAAAACTGTTACCAAAGAATTACATATACATATTGAGCGCGAAAAGCTAAAGCTATAAAATCTTTGTTTAATATTTTAGTTTAACAAAATGAAAATAGTTTTATTTTATGTAAAATTATCTTTTACTTTTTAGTTCGTTGTTTTTCGGTTCGGTTTTTTTTGTTCAAAATTAAAAGGATACTTCTTAAACGAGTGTTGGTTGTGGTGGTAGTGGTTGTTAACGAGTGGCATCTGTTGTATGTAAAACTTGACTCAATTAGGTGTTATTTTTGTGGAAACTAATATTTTGGTATATTGACAAGAAAATACATAAAAAATATTCGGGCAAATTGGGAACCTCTCCCTTTTATGAAGTCGGTTGAAAATGAAAACATCTTTTTTGAGGTTGGTTGAAAAGAAATGCGACGATGGGGAATCTTACTTCTGACAATAATTTTAACAAAGTTTTCCCTTGTAACTATTCCAGTATAATTGAAATTTACCAAACAAAAATATTTTTTCTCGATTTTGAACGGATTTTATAATCGGAACCTAACCAAACTTTCATCAAACTATCCTTGAAGTGTATCCTTTCAAATAAGAAAAGAAACATTGGAATCGGTTGGCGTGGTATTGAGTTATTCGTCATATTGTCGCACACGTACCAATACAAATTTAGGACTTATGTGATTTTCTCATAGATACCATTGTCAAAAATAGACCAAAAAAAAACTTGGTTCCCACATGGGAAGCCTTTTAAATAAAAAAAATCATCAAAATCGGTTCACCTAATCAAAAGTTATGAACATACATTAAAAAAATACAGTTGAATTGATAATCTCCTTTTCTTACAGAAGTCGGTTAAAAAAGATAGATAGATAGATAGATAAAACACTTTATTGCAAACATAAACAAACACATAACTAAATAGTAAGAAGACATAGATTAGCATGCAAAGGCGACCTTATCACTATTAGTGATCTCTTACAGGTAACCTTAACTAACATAAACATACGATAGAGCAGGATATAACGGTAGTGCATAAGTAATAAAGATTTGATTTTGCACCTGGTGATTATATGATACTGTTGATTATTCCTTAAATAAACAGGCTTTGTTCGATTATTTATTGTTTTTTATTTTGCAAATAATAGCTTTAAAAATTTGGTAACAATCTACCCCGGTTTGTTAACAACTTGCCCCAAGTTGGGGTAAGTTGTTACTTTCCGACTTCAGCCATTAAAAAAATCATAATAAAAAAGTCTTACAAAGAATACCCCATATTACTGTTTTAATTGCAAGTCTAGATATGTAAGTTGAATTTGATTATATTGTATAAATACTGAGATCAAGTATTCATAGCAATATTTGAGGTTAAAAAAAAATCGGAACTTTTGGCCCCGCTCTCCCCTACTTTGTTCTCGAAGGTCAACCGAAGTCTCCTCCTGCCTTTTCTATCTCTAATTTATTTTTAAAAGATACCAAAAAGCCTTTAATCAAACAACATATAAATAATATGTATATATAATTCAAGCTTGTGATATGGGCACAAGTCTTTGAATTCCAACAATGTTAGTCTCGTATGATAATTAAGTAAAACGATACGAAGATCTATTTGTAGCACGAATCTGTAGTACTACACACATGTGAAACACAATTAGCATTTTAATCAACAGCAAAAAGAATCCAAATAGAATTCAATCCAATATAGAGCGATCTTAGTAGACTCTAAAGCCAGTCGTGTGGCAGGGGTGTGGTGTGGTACGCGACTGGTGTTGGGTTCGATCCCCCCTGGAGGAAATAAAATATTTGTTTTAGTTTATATTTAAACAAATATTTTACATTTCATCGTTCTGGTGTTGAAGCGCGGGATGCGTCACTTAACACGCAGTGTCTTCAGATTACGGCGGGAAATGGTGAACGGAGTGTCTTAACACTAGGTTTCCTCTGGCTAACCTGATGCGGAGTAGTTGTTCAGTACAGAGCGATCTGAGTAGTCTCAGATCGAGTTAATCGGCCCAATAAATATGCAATGAACCGGGCGATAAAAATGATCAATCTACGTCAACATGAATCGCAAACAGTTTATCATAATCGTCTTCAAAAGAATGGGGTGTCGTCGTGAACATATAACATTAAATTATGTGATGGCTTGTTTAGAAGTTTTGCTAAATCTTTTAGTTCTTCATTTTGTGTGAATATCAATACAAAGTAAATAAGCTAGGTTAATAGTTTAAGTAATTAAACTAGAAAACCAATTTAGTATGGCTATATGGACCATAATTTTTGTATACTAAATTTCTTTCAGCCTTATACTGTAGCGGGGTAATACTTTATTCTGTTAGACGCTCAGTTTCCTTCTTTCCGCCCAATGTTTGACAACTTGCATATTGAGTAGTGGAACTTAACACCGCGCCGTCTTCTTAACTCAACTAAATAAGAGCGTAAATAATTTTTGGGCACACTTTTAAGTTTTTATAAATATTGGCTAGAAAAATATATTGTCTTATAGTAATTTTATAAACGTATGTAATACGTAATATATCTATCGAGACGGTATACGACATCTGAATTAATTCTATCACCACCAATTCGATTAGTTTAGTTGCTTGTTAAGTAATTAAGATAGTAGACAATTATCTTCAATATAATTTATCTCAATGCCAAATTCCATTGGATTTCGACTTAGTAATTTCAGTAAATATATCTTCTCCTCATTGCTTTAAGGAGGAATTTACTTTAAAATCTACAAGTATAATAAACTACCTTTACTTGCGGCTTTGCCCGATGTTATCAGTTTTCCAAAAATTTTCATTTATTTTGAGTAATTATTTTAATAATATTATTATCTTAATTCATTACAATCGGAGCTGAGTAAATAACTTGTATTTAATCCAAATTGTGTAAATTTAAACGTACTTATCTCGCAAAATTGTAACTGGCTACATTGGGTAGAACCCAGGGAACCCATGGAATCTATTGTTTACCCCATTACCCAATTTCTGCCCAATTTTTGAAACAATGCGGGTTTGAAAAGGAGAAAATCCAAATTATTAATTCTCCCAAAGAAAATTGAAGTCGCACACGTGGCGTATATAGTCAAACAGTGTGACACTGTGCCATTGCGGCCTCGAAAAACATAAAATATGGTATTATCAGCAACAGAAAATAAATAAGTAAACCATTCGCTATAAAAATATCTGTAAAAATACAATTTCTAGAAATTTCTAAAGAAACAATAATAATAAAAAAATGACAGTTTCGACATATCCACATCTGTTTCCACAATCAAGTTAAAGAAAATGCAGTGGTTGGCTTTCGATACGTAACAAACAATTTATTCTTAGTTACAAGGCAGTTAATATTGCAGCACAAAATTTTTGAGGTCTTTGACTGTTTTCGTTTTACTGTAATAGTAAGCACTTTCTATGTGAAAAATGAATTATGAATACATACAAAAATAATAACAGGACTATAAAGTAATAACCTAAATTGGCATTACAAAAAAAACATAAATCAATTTAAAAATTTCATACATAAACAAGAAATAGCGGTACATCCGCGAAAACCGTATATTAATTTACTAGGGCTTTGTTCACTCTGTAATTAGAAACGAGGGTGTAAAAGAAATGTCGGTGAGAAACCCTCATTAGCGCGACCCCTGGCCCTGATCTCTGTCTACGAAATGAACGCCGATTGTTGGAGTTTAGATTTTTAGCGGAGAGCGGGTAAATTATGCGAATAAAGCAGTGAATTTTCCTAATTTAACATGTTAAAATTAATGATGTTCTGATGTTAATGAAATATGAAAAATTAGAGCGTATATTCCTTAATCTATACTTTAAAAATAATAATAAATTGATCAATAATAATTGGACCACAAATTTTGTATATACCGAAAATATATAATTAAAAAAAAGGTCTATATTCTCTGATCCACGTTAAGCTTGGCTAATGATGAAGTCTATCCAATTTCTATTATTTGAGGCAAAAGTAATTGAATAAAATAACATTCCACACAAAAATACAAATATTCGGTATGGCGAAAATTGATTTATGTCAATGCCGCGTCAGACGATAATTGGCCGTCTACAGAACTTGGACAGTTGAAGGCATTTGCTATGGATATTACGGAGTTAAGGCGTTAATGCATTCGTAAAACTTAATCTATTAAGCGATATTTTATCTGAATGAGAAATTCAAAGTAAATATACATTTTTAGGGTTCCCTAGACCGATAGCAAAAAAAACGAAACCCTTTTTATTTAAAAAAATAATAGGAAAATAGCCATGATTAGATACGTCATGGCTATTTTCCTGGTGGTCTGTCTGTCCACATATTACTGCGATTTAATCTATAATTACAACTTTCTGGTACCAATTTCACCAATAATACTAATTTTACAATTAAATTCTATACGCGTTTTTCCAATGGTGATCAATCGCCAAATAATTCAAACAAAAAATCCAAACAAAATCTTACCAATAAGTTATGAAATCACAATTTGTCTTGTATATCTTTTATTATGAAGGAACAAAGTTAGTCCAAGTTTATCATAAATCTTCGAAGACGTATTATTAAGTGAGCTAGAGGATGCTTTACGTTCTTTCTACTTGTAACTTCGGTTGTAAATTTTGAGCGGAGCACGCGAGTCTATCGTTAAAAGTTTTCATGCAAATTGTACCGCAAATAATGACAACATGTTTAGTAGTAGATTTTTGTATTTTGTGGTATAAAATATTTGAGATTGATTTTTTTTTATTATACGCAAAAGAAAACCACTTTAAATGTTTAAAAATAAAGTCTTACGTAAGTCCGTGCTGGAGCAGCGGCACAGCGTCCGTCTGTAAGCGCGACAGTCGTGAGTTCGATTCCTAATAAGGGGTATGAATAAATTCCATTTCCCCGCTTTGGTAACAAGATAATGCAAGCGTTTGCGTTCCGCAGATGCAGCTAAAAAAAGTATAATTTGTTTTTTATTGTAAACACTTTCTTAGGCCATCCTTATACTGCACAGCTGCTTTTTAGCAGCTGTGTTCTCTAAAAGTGACAGATAATTAAAATACCCTTGACAAACTTCGTTTAAGCTTAAGTGGGTTTTAGAACAAATTTGTGGTCAAATTAACTACAAAGTTTAAAGTTAAGACAAGATTGCTGGTTCGGTACACTATTTAGCAGAGAAGCTTAATTTGTTTATTTATGCTTAAGGGAAATAGCTCCTTAGGTATCATTTTTCTTTTACATTATTTGTTGTTCTATAAAACTTCAATTTTTACTAATAATCTCATTGGTAGTCAGATAAATTAAAGTGTTATGACACTCTATTCCAAGCCTTTGTTTATTTATATATATGTCTAATAGATATTTTTTCTTATTCAAATTTACAAATTATTACATAGCATTGTTTACACTCGCATTAAAAGTTAAAAAAATCGACAAACAGACCTATAATTTCATCATTTTATAAAAATTTTGGAAAAACATGTTCAAAGAAAACGTCTTAACACTATCTTATTAAGACGTTTCCGTCACTTGATATGCTTCAGCAAGCGTGAACGTACTTCTAATTAAAAAAAAGTTACAAGAGCGTGGAAACCAACTGCAAATCGAACCCATAACCGTCGCGTTTAAAATCAATAAAAAAAAACAATTCTTCTAATAACTGTAATAACACGTAAAGTAAATAATTTCACCATAATTTTTCGCCTTACACTGACTACGCATAATTAGATTCATGCCAAATTCCCTTTGAATTGAAACAATTTCGCGTTCCCAAATCCGCGTCATACTTGGTCCAATTTATCTTACGTTTCTGTCTCGATTTCCGACTCAATCAAACTCCGGTTTTGTAATTTCATTGCGAAACCTAGCGATGTTATCAAAATTTTCTTCTTTTTCAAACGTTTTTTTTATTATTTGTTTATTTAATTTTTTGGTGCTTCTATATGAACAGTTTATAATTTAATTATTTGCTGCTGGGTCTTCTAAATTCTTTATAACTTAATGTTTCTACTCTTTTTTAGAAAACGTATAAAAAAATTACATTAAGTATTGTTTTTTTTAATTAAATTAATGCCTCTAGAATTCGGCGTGTAACCTGCTATTTGCATGGATACAGCGTGATGCAAACATAAAAAATAACCTCTTGGAAATCGCCCTTGACGCATCGTATTGCGTTGAGTAGCGGAACTCAACACCGCGCCGCGCGTCTTAGCTAGCGCAAGAAAATGAAAATATAAAATATTTAATTTCTTGGAGTATATATGAAATTATGAGATGAGCAATAATTAGATATACATAAAATTTAATTATAGCTTATAGGCTGATCGTAAATGGATAGAAATTTAAAAAAAAAAATTCTTCGAGTGGGTATCGAATCCACCACAGGTCGCGTTTACAGTTGCACGCCTGGTCCACTGCACCACGACTGGCCTCAACTTTTGTTCCTTTAAAATTTTTAGGCATTAAAATCTTCCCACTAAGTTCACTATGCTAAAGTTTATTTTATCTACAACATTTCTGGATCTGTAACTGTAAATAGATAAGCTTCTTAACACAAATACTAGTACGTAGCTCATAATAATCCTACATGCCGTACTTCAATTTGTTAGCACTTTTATAAAATGGTATATTTCTTTCTAATTATTTTTTTTAACGTCGGAAGTCATCGTTAAAATAAGTTGCTCAAGCGCAAATTTATATGACGATTTTCACAAGGGCTTTTAAGCTCTTGACCTGTTTAAGTCTTAATACACTTCAATAAAGCGAGTGGTTGAGGCTGATAATGAAAATCAGAGTAAAATCTTGAGTAGGTACCTACTATGGAGATTTTCTTTTGTACAAACTCTGTCCCTTAATTGGCAGCTTTTAAAATGGTTAAAGCTAGAGTGTTTAAAACAACGGCGAGTCGGACTCGCGCACGAAGGGTTCCGTACCATTATGTATTAAAAAAACAGCAAAAAATCACGCTTGTTGTACGGGGAATCCCTAAATATTTGTTTTATTCAGTTTTTTTTTTTTTGTTATTTGTTGTTATGGCGGGAGCTGCCAATGAGGCCATGATGCCAAAGAGGGAAGGAATATATTAACTGTGAAAATTTTGTCTGTCTTACTATCACGGATACAGTCAGACAGACGGCGGCGGCGATGGACAGGCGGAACTTCACGTAAAAGCCTGAATATCCCCGTAGGGCATATATGAAGTGGTCGATGTCAGTGGACGAGGCCAGGAAAGAGGAAAGTAGAGAAATATCTTCATTAACACTAGTTTCTCTTGAGCTACCCTGTTAGTCGACAAAAAATACATCATTTCGTTAAGGATAAACATACACCACACCAAACTCAAAAAGATTAAGCGATAACATACCTACACTTTCTAAGGTCAAGCAAGGGATATCTCCCGGCTCCCAAGCCAATAGTTTTTGTTAATGGAATTTGTGGAAATACACATTCAATCTCGTTTCGGGTCAGAAATGTTTTGATATTGCCATTTTCTTTGCATAATAAATTGAGAAGCTCGTTATTATTTACCAGTTTAGGTTAGTATTTACTTATAACTATACCTCCCATATATTTGAAGTAAATACTAAATATTTTACTTACTTAATAAATATATTAAGATTGGAATCTATACAAGAGATTGACTGAGGGACTGTCGTGCTCGTGGTGTATGTGCACTAGCATGCGACTATAAATGCGACAGCTTGTGGGTACGGTTCCCACTTGAGGTAAGAAAATATTAACTTTTTTTATTTCTTTACTCTGGTAACGAGGCACAGCGCGGCGTTGAGTTTCGCCACTCAACAAGCAATTCCCTCCTTCGTTCCCTCTACCTATTGTATTATTATTGCATAAGCAAAATACAAAGTGAAGCTAAAAATAAAAATCATAAGTAAATAAATTTATTTACTCGATACAGATACTCGATATAATTTATATTAAAGTTAAAATAAATCAGCCCCTATGCTACAACAGGCAAAATCTCCACGGACTTAGCCGACCATCCATCATTCGGGCAATTGCTGTCAATTCTTATCAAACACACGATTTGGCCAATAACGGCGGTAATGCGCATAGTGGATACGAACGCCAATCCTCTGCCAGATAAATGCTTTAATTAGTTAATGGGTAAGTGAATTTCTCAAGGGAGGATCGGTTCTTAGATATTATTGGTTTAGGATTCATAAAAATTTTGCCTATTTAATTGAAATCGAAACGAAATCCATTAGTTTCTTCAATTTTTTCTTTGCTTAGGTATGAAGTGATTAGAATTACTCTTGGTATAAAACGTTTTTTATGGAAAAAAAATTAAGCGGAGTTGTATTAACTAAAAAAAAAAATATTAGGCGATTTGCAAAAGTTTATTGATATTTTTACAACTAATTATAGTAATTATTATATAAGCCTATACTCATATATACATGTATGAACACCTCTTTGTATATAATTATTTACTTCTTTACTAATATTATCAAACCCTAGAGATGAAATTGAAAAGTTATTTTTGTGTTGGATAGCCCATTTATAGAGGAGCTATATACCATATCACATTACAATACGACCAAAAGAAACGGAGAATAGGAAATATGTTCCAATACCGGAGAGATGGGGTGTTTTCGATACAAGATAGATTTCATCTCATTAAAAGACGTCGACAACACTACAGGTAAAAGCAACTTGCATATTATGTATGTAACTATATTTAGAAAAATCTGAAAAAAAACGTATTTAAATAAAAGTCAGTAAATAGGTTTACCGCCACGCGTAGAGCTATGTACTGGAACAACATGAGAGATTCCTATGTACGCTTTTCGAGTTACACGAGTGTCCACATTTACATTTTACGAGAAAATGTTTTTTAAAATATATTTTATTTATAAAAATGTAGATGTTTATGTAAGTTTTGTACTGTTAAATATTCAACGAGGACTTGGTGAGTTGTTACAATTTTTAATATGACTTCTATATACCTATTTAAAAAATATATAGAAGTTATATTCAAAATTATTTAAAGTTCTACCAATTAACACGGCTTATATATAATAAAATGGCTTCACGCTCTATACCGATAGGCCGGGAACACAAGCCATTCCCTATTTTTCACCCAATTTTAAGACATTCCGTGTTGCGTGGCGGAACATGTTGCGTTTTATCTTGTTACCAGAGCGAGGAAATGAAAATAAATCAGTCCCTCGAGAGTGAATCGAATCATTACCTCCATGTTTATTGTCAAACGGTATACCACTGCGCCACGAGGATCTTTTTCAATCTCACAAAAAACATTATCTTTCTGAAAGGACACCATAAAAATATCTGTAACGAAGTGGAACTTTTAATAAAGCTCAACCTTATGATGGCTGTACGTAGAACTTTTATAATAAAAACGAATATAGCTTAAAATAAAATTTTACCAGAGCACTTAAAAAGTCTAAAAGACTATCAACGTGATGATAACAGAATGTTCTCGAAGTTGTCTCAAGAATTTTCCAGTTTTGCGGAATGTTGGCAATTTTCGTCAACGCACAGAGCGAAGAATTCGTATGGGTATACGTAACAATTTCTTCGCATGTTTTAAGTAATACATACCTACTCTAGAGCTTTGAAAGTAACATTTTCATTTATGTGTATTTTTTATTTTATGTAGAATTAATGCACTTGTTTATATATAAGAATTTAAATCTAACAAAATATTGTTGCTAAACAAAATCCCAAATGTAAACAATTCATGTTGTTTTCATTTAAATATATAATACGTTTTAGAAATACCACGGGCCCATCAGAACAATTAAGAATTTCTTTTATTGTTAAACTAAATTATATTCTATTGTAGATATGAAGTTCTTTATCTAAGTGCTTTCATATGGCTGCATGAAACAACTCCCTAATCCTTTGGACTACGGGGGCTGTGAAGAAATGAAACCAACGCGTGGGTCAGAAAACTATTAGCAAATGTTATACGTAACGATTCAACTCAAATAAAATGTTATTTATTTAAAATATTATTCTTAATCGATTAAATATAATTTCATTGTAATCGAAACTGAAATCATAATCCAAATTTCAACTAAATCGGATACTGAGAAGTGGATCAACTTGAGCTTGCAAGATTTCACATAACCTAGCATGACTAGCACGACAAGTTAAATAAAAGCCAGTAAAACGTAACAAATTACCAAAGATCAAAGTTCAAAAAGAAAACTTCGATTCCACGCTAACCTGAACATTTTCCAGACAAACGGCGTCGCCAATTGAAAATTTTACTCCGCCAGGTGTCTCACGGTTTGCGAATAAGAAAAATTTACGCGTCACCAAATGGTTTGATTCAAATCGGTGTCGCTCGAGATGTAAATTGATAGAATTTTTCAAGGAACTTGTTTAGCATTTTGAAAGAATTGTCTCGTTACAGTTATGAACGTTTTCAACTAGCGCTTTGTGAATTTGACTTATTGATTACAAAGCATTCTTTCTTCTGAACTTTAGTGCAGGGAAAGAAGGTGGGCATTTTAATAAGCAATTTTACCCAGCTGATAATAAGAGAACAATGCATAAATAAAGTTAATTTAAACGCTGTTTCATACTTAAATATATAAATATTAAAATTTATATTAATAATAGATATACCTTCCGGACCTAGAAACATTTTCTCAAAGTTAAACAACCTTCATAGAGGCTCTTAACAAAATTATACTTTTAAAGCCGGCGCACCATAGCCGCTTTAATTAGATTAACTAATTAATATTTACTTTTTATTTTTATATACATTTTGGACTGTAAGTGCACAAAAAGCCTTTAGAATTTTTAAAAAACCACAGTCCCATCCATACCGTCAACGCAAATATCAACTGTCTAGTCTAAGTTTTAGTCTCGTTAGTGTACAACAGTTTGGTGCCGTCGAACAAAGAAAAAGTATGAAGCAGGATGAATTTTTATGTTTTTGCTTCGCATAAGCCCAGATATGCGTTTGGCCATTATTTTAGGACTGTCTGTTAAGTAATTTAAGAGAGTTTATCCGTCACTTTAGAAATTATCGCCATTTATCAAATAAACAGATTTTATCGGTGAAGGCAATATTTTAACTGGATCTCGTTATAAAAAGCCTTTTTCTTACACAACGTGACGTTCGCATAGTGTCCTCAACTGGCACTTTTCGAACGTCATAAACAAATTAAGCCTTTACCTATCTCTCACTGACTTTTACCAAAGACTTTGCTTCATTTTTATCACCAAGGTAACCATGTAGGTAGGTACCTTTGCCTCTGCTTGACATTATAACAATGTTTTCAAATATTTGTAACAACCGAGTAAACGGTAAATCCCTATTAGCGTTGTCGAATGCAACTAGCGAAATCCGTCCTAATCCGTCATTAATTTCATATTCAACGAATCACGAATGCTTTTGGGTTCCGTGGTTCCATTTATTTTTCCATTTATTTTTTTTTTTTTAAGCGTAGGCTTAAAAATTACTACTTAGAGCAATATTTAAAATAAAATCTTATAACATGTACGTATGTATACATTTTCGTATTATATTAATATGTATGTATGTATGTGTGTATGTATGTATGTATGTATGTATGTNCTATTAGCGTTGTCGAATGCAACTAGCGAAATCCGTACTAATCCGTCATTAATTTCATATTCAACGAATCACGAATGGTTTTGGGTTCCGTGGTTCCATTTATTATGGACAAGTTAATCCGGACTTAGGGTCTTTTCGACTACATTTCGGACTAACGATGACTTAGTGATGTTTCAAGGACCGTATGCCAGAAGATTGCTAAATTACTAGAATGTATGTCAACATTAATAATTATTTAACAGAAATATTGGCATGTGGAATATTAATGAGACCATCTATCATTGTATCGAAAGCCACAGTTCACGGCTTATTTGGGAAAAGCCTCTATAAACATATTATCAAGAGGTTATTGCTTAGCTGTACTGTGCTTTGTGTTTCTCAAAATCACCGATTAGAAGGTTTGAGGTTTTCAAAAACTAGCTTAAAAGAAAGATATGAGCAAGTCGATAATACAATAATGTTCGAAATTATTGTATTATCCACGTTATCTACATTGCAATGTGTTATTTCAGTTAAAAAATATATTTTTTTACAATACCTTACAGTTGATCGGAAGTTCAAATATTACAAATTAATGCGGCATCAGAAACCCAAATTTCAACAATTTTGTACAAACATTCCACTTCCAATTACAAGTCTTAAGAGTGACTTCAAAAAATCAACTCGTCATTAGATAAGTTACTTTGGATTGCAACATTTGGTAAGCTTGCGGCCTCAGCTCGTCTGAAACCGAGCGCTTAAAATTATAAGCCACAATGAATAAAACAAAGGATGATCAAATCGCTTTTATATTAACAAGCGAAACGGAAAATTAATTAAGTGACCCTCATTAACGGAACAAATTCGTTCAAAAATGGTTCAAGTATCACTTGGTTTTAAATTAAAATGCGTAGACCAAAAATGAAATAATGAGTGAATGTTACTGGATGAGAGCTGCTATTTAGCTAATCCAAATATTTAATTTATTTCCACTACTATGTTAATAAAAAAATGTATTATATGTCGGTCTGATTGTAATATAACATGTGATAAATGTAGGTTCGTTCTCAACTAGGAGGAATTTACAGAAAATAGGGCTATTTGTATAATAACTTCCCACAGAGTAGTTTGATCCGTTCGAAAAGAAAGTTTGTTTAATTTAGGTTAACTTTTCAATAATTATCTGAAGTTAAAACCGCGGTGCTGAATTCCTTCCGAATTCGGCGGAAAGCGGGGAAAAGAAATGTCTTAGCGGAGACCGAGTGTTTAACAAAAGGATCTCAGGTCCACTTTGCCACAGTACCTATGTTGAGTGGCGGAACTCAACGCCGGGTTTTGTCTCCTTATCAGAGCCAGGAAATGAAAATATTTAATATTTCTTTACTCCCGAGTGGGAACCGAACCAAATATTAGGAAAAATAATTATATCAAAAGGATATAGGTACTTATAAAAATATAAAATTGATTTATAAATACATAAAAATAGCAAACTAAAGTCTAACAAGGTTTTCATTACAAAGAAACCAGCGGCGTCATGGTGCGTTCGCAGCGGGCTTTTAGACTTTTATCAACTTTATTAGAACACTATATTGGTTTTCTCTTGCACTTAACTATTACATAATATGAGAAAGAAAAGAAATGTTCACAGTTATTTATTATAGAAATTCACATTAAGAAAAGTATTTTCTATTGTTCGAGTGGGAAAATAGTGTCAATGTATAATATAGTTCTACAAAATAGAATATCTATAAAATACTTAGGTAAGGATAGTATAAATATATATAGCACTTTAAGTTCAGTCGGTTACTTAAAAAACAATTAGCGTCATGTAGCATATTTTTAATTCGATCCTGTAGTTCCGGAGATTAGGACGTTAAACCATGGGCGTAGCGAGGTACGCACGAGGAATACATGAATATCAACGATATAAATAGTGAAACAAGCCACAACACTATTACACTTAATATTTTTTAATGATAAAGATTATAGGTAATTGTAATTTTTTAATGATTTCATATTTATTCATTTAAAAAGAAAACTTGGGACCGGCGAAACTGTATATAAAATTATAATAACGTGTAAAAACACGAGAATTATATGCAAAACAAAAAACTTGACTGTATAAACTAAATTCATATATCCATTAGAGCTCGTCCCGTCGAAAAAAATCCAACGATGTGTCATTTATCAAAAACATAACTGGCTTACTGGCAGTTACAAGGAAACAAAGTAACAAGACAACATACAAACACACATACGCACTGAAAAATTTAACCCTCCTTTTCATAGTCGGATAATACATGTTCATCACGCAAATATTCGCTCTAGTAGAGAACTAAACCAGCTTGTGCTGTTATTTGGCTCAATAAAGACATTTATAAATTAGTTAACATGGGTTTTTTTTAATGTTCACGCATTTGTATAAAGCGATAGAAATAAATACATATATATTTTATTATTAAGATGTAGGGACATACATCATTTTATTAACAAAATATTTACAGCGCCATCTATGAAGTAACAAAAAGCATGATGATGTGTAATAGCAAATTCTCTATATACTAAACGCAACCACTTTGAACAACAATAGTACCTAGTTCTAATTTACTTCACTAGATGGCGTTGATTTAAGATATGAAACAGTTCAACATGATAAAGTAATATAAAATTGTAAGGAGTACAAATGAAATTAATTAAATAATAAAAAAGAAAAGTAATGAATATAAAAAAAAACCATATTAACGCTATTTGCCGCATAGCATGGTAGGCAAAACTAATCTTCATTAAATGGTAAATGAGAAAGTCTCTCAAAATGTTTTTTTTCATTTCTTGCTCTGGTACATAAAATGTTCTAGTTTCACCAATCAACTTGTAGTGTCTTCTATTCACCCGGAAAGTAGAGGATGGAGTATTTTAAAACCAGGTTATCTTTGCCTTTCCTGTGGTTAAGCATAAAACTAATTATATAAAATATGTTTTTAAATTTATCAGAAAATTTACCTGTATACCATCGATGTTAAGCAGACTCCCTTCCCAGAAATCTTCAATGTTCTCCGGATAATCACATTCCTTCGTAGGGTCAGGGCTTAACGCTGGAATTCTAGTCTTAAACACAAAAATAAGACCTCCATCTTCTTCCTCTGGCCTCCAAGCCCCACACATAGTAGCTACAGTTCTTCTATCACCATTTTCACATTCAGTTAACTTTAGCTTTTTTACTGGATTTTCATCCAGATCTGAGTCACTTTTAATTTTAGCGCATACACTTGCCATCTTGAAATGATTGAAAATTTTGGAAATTCTATAAGTTATAGGAAGTGAAAGTTTTGTTATTATTTTACGTTTAATGCTAAGTAAGTATGATATATAATGGCTCATGAGAATTATATTTTGTTAGTTTATTCAATTAAAGTATATTTATTTCAATAAAATTAAGTTTTATTATAATATTTTTTTATATATTTTTTTTTATTTTAAAAATTATAGCACTATATTACATATAAACTATAAGATAAAATATTTATAATTATGTACGTAATATATTCTTAATAATAAATTTTATAAGCATAAAATATTTGTTTTCTTTTAAATTTAGCTTTGTTTATTTTTGTAAACACTATAAAAGTAAACCATAAGCCACAATTTTCAAGAAAAGTTTAGCAATTATATATTACAACATATTAAAATACATAAAAGTATTGATAAAATATTTTTTATTCGGAAAATTAATTTAAAAACCAACACTTTTAGGTTACTTAGCCGCAATACCGCGCGTTGTTATCTTTCAAACACTAAAAGTCAAAATATTTTGACATTTTATACATACTATGATAATTATATTGCCATAGTAAAAATATCAGTATTTTATAAAAAAATATATCAATAATAATAGTTTATGTAAATATTACTTTTAACGTTTAAGTGTACGGTAGTTATGTATTTTTTAAATATACTTGGTTACATATGCTTCGATAATAATATTCGCTTTCGATATTTCTATACCATCTAATAGGTGGCGTTAACAACACGCTTACAATACTGTCGAAGGAATTTTCTCAAACAAAGATATAACAGTTCAACATACAACATAATAAATTATTATTATCATTACATTTCGTCTTAGATATAAATTAAGCATCAATTCAATTTCAATGCAATTTTTTATATTACTTTTCTGTTGTTAAATGAGATATAAATGTATCGTATCAAGCTTAACCATTTATTTTCTATAATGTACAAACCTATTATGAATATTCTAAATTAAACAAAATTATTAAAACAAAATTATTAAATTGATATTTAAATATTGTGCATCAAATATTACAAAAAAATTAAAAAAACCTTTAATAAATTAATTCTGTATAGCCATTTGCCATTTATACAAGTAGATATCTATAGATTTTTAATAAATATACATGCTAATGAAATGGTTTTACGTAGATACCAGCTTTTCTTAAACATCTCCATTTTTCCACTTTTCCATATAGCTAAATAAACGTTAGGGTTAAATATCTAAGCGATTCATCTATTTTCAATGAAAATGCTCTATGTTTTTATTGGGAGAAACCTTTTACTTTTGCTGATTGTGTTGTGAAACCATTTTGTCAGAATGAAAGACAAATTTTATGTAGAGTTTTGAAATACTTCCTGTTTTCAATTTCAAAGTTGAATTGAGTGGGTAGTTGTTGTTAACAAAATATAATGTTTATGTTTACTTATTTATAAGAAAGTTGACACCGCAGTGGCAAAGCGTCTGATCGAAAAACGGTTGTGGGCTCAGCTCCTACTCGGGGAAATGAATTATTTTCTTCCTGCGCGGCGTTGAGTGCCATCATCCACCACACTATGTCTTGAAATTAGGCGGGCGGATAGAGTATAACGTAGTGTTTGGTGAAATAGTTATAAACTAATGAGCGTTATGAATATGGGTTAAAATCTTACTTAAGATATTATTCTTAACATAATATGAAAAATGGCTTTCATTTTAATACGTTCCAAGCTATAAATTGGAAGCTTGTCCTTGGACGATATTGGACAAGCTTGGAACTTATTTACCACTAGCTTGCTGCTAGCTTTGTAAAATATATAAGACATTAAAGGTATTTGAGACTCTGACAGCAAACAGAACCTTTGTGGGTTTGTTGCCCACTCAAGGGAATAAGTCAATTTTATTTCTTTGAGTTCCCTTCCTTAGCACACCATAACTTGGAAAGTGGAGAAAGGAGTGCCTTAATATTTGGTTATTTTTGTTATAGCTATAGAAAAAAAGCGTTATACTATAATTTACTTGAATAATAGATCACATTGTTACTTCCACAGTACAAAGTTCATCGGTAGTTAAATACAAAGAAATAACATAAGAACCGCAATAAAGCTGTGAAGCTGCGCATTCTGCCATGTCATCGGCGTTTAGACACCTCAGCTGCTGTTTTCCCACTGAATACAGATTGTGACCGTGACCAAGCATCTTTCTTGCTTATTTCTTAGTTTTATATATTGAGATTGTCTGTATCTCATGTACTGTGATAATTAGGCAGTTGAAATTTTCAAAGATGATGTACAAAGAAAAATAATACAATAAATATTTAAGGTGGTGTATATAAATAATGATACGGAACCTGACAGAATCC
Source organism: Heliconius nattereri (assembly GCA_013403645.1). Taxonomy (NCBI): domain Eukaryota; kingdom Metazoa; phylum Arthropoda; class Insecta; order Lepidoptera; family Nymphalidae; genus Heliconius; species Heliconius nattereri. The sequence continues at coordinate 2,119,627 of JAAIXI010000230.1, forward strand.
TTTCGGCACGAGTCCGACTCGCACTTGATACAACTTCAGGTACAGTTTTAATACAACTATAGGTCTTCATATTCTCATCTCTTCATCTTCATTCATCATCCCATCATCATATTCCTTATAAGGTAACTAAATAAGATTAAAAATCTTTGAATTATCTAAGACTGTTTAGAGAAATTACAGGACACCTAATTTCTTAGCCTACCCTGTGCCTAACCTACAATACACGAGAAGATTAAAAAATATTTGCAATTGTATTATTGCTCGTCATACACTGAAATACTTATTAATATTATTGGACAAATTAACTTTCTTGCAAACATTCAAGAATAAATGTACTCATACATAACGCTGCGTGGAGTTCCACCACTCAATATTCCAAAATTTGAGCAGTGCGTGGAAATCTAGAGTGTCTAAGCACTATGTTCGCTGTGATGATTAATAATGACAAGATACCTACAATACATTGAGACATTAGGTAACCATATAGCACAGATATCATTAACACAGTATGATATACTCATATATTGCGTTCATCGTCCACTCACTCGATTGTCCGTAATCACTCAAGCGACGTCTGTAAAGTATCAACTAAATGATCCGCCGACGTGACAAATGGAGACACCTTAGTAGATCTTTAGGTACAGCTATGAAATATACGTTACAGTGCTATAGTTTTTATGTAAAATTACATGTTGTACTTGTATATAATTACATATGTGCTTGTTTACAACCCCGATGGTCGTGGGATCAAGTTATACACGGAGAAATGAATTATTTTGACGTTCTCACTTCATTTCAAAACAAATTTAAGACGCAGCATAGAGTTCCGCAACTCAGGACATAATATCTCGAATTGAGCGAAAAGTAAAGAACAGACCACCCTGAACATCTTTCACTACTCACTGTGATAAGCAGTTTTATCTGCTGGGGTAGTACGAATAAATCGAACGAAGGTAGTAGAAATTCGCATTAGAAAAAGCAGTGTCTAGCATTTTGTATATGAAGAAAGAATAAACGGGCAGAATGACTACCTAATTATAGCTGGATACTCACGCCCGGAACTGATATATATTTGAATACGTGGCCGTCCTTTGATCCTTGAGACCCCACAAATTAAAACATTCAAGCTAATTTTCAACATACTTGGTCAAAATCTATATTTATCATATTATTCATTTCTTCGCTCTTTTCATTGCTCCAAGCATAAGAATCGCGTGTTCACGGAATGATAGTAGGAAAGTTGTATTAGCGTTGGTTTTTCCTCCCCATATGTCATATACAATCCGGCTCTCAAGAGAAAATGCAGGACACAGAAAAGATAGTTTTTTGTTTCATCATTTCATATAATTGAGAAACATTAGGTATGTTTAATGGCAGGAAAATATATATATTTGGGACTTCACATATTAACGATAATCGAAATAAATAATGGAACTGACTGTCAACTCTTCTAACCATAACAATAATTTATAATTTACCTTTAAAATCTTAAAAACAATAGTTTTTATCCAATGAAAATATTTTAGTCTATAAGTCTATATAATTTTAATGAAATAGAAGAATTTTATGTGAAGTATGAAATATTTAATATTTTTATTTTTTCGCTCGGGTAACACTAGAATTGGGCAGAAAGTGGAAAACGGAAGTATCTTCACTTTAAAGCTAAAAAAAATATCCTCTGTTAAATAGTAGCCGCTCGTATCTTGTAATTTACCGCCAAGAAGACATGATTATGCCATTTAATTATGAGCTCCTAGAATTATATTTCATTTTGATGATTATTCATTAGGTACAGTGCTTCGTTTACATCGATAATTTCATCTCATTTTGCGTGTCGAATTTACTGTTGAATCTTTGTAGTAGTTAGTAGGTATTTCAATAAAACTTTTCATATGGAATATGACAAGACATCTTTTGTGATCAACCGTGGCGAAGGGGAATAAGGATGTGACTGTATCGCGACAATTTAAATAAAAAAATATTTCAGCCTCAACCTACATCCCGTATATAGATAGCAAGGTAGGCAGAGGGAATTTCCACCAATTTGTTTGAGACTTTGCGTGTTGGGTGACAGAACTCAACGCCAGGCTCTTTACCTTAGTACCACAGCGAAAATTTAAAACATTAATAAATAATAATTCATTCAATCAAGTAAGAATCGAAGCGACAACCGTTGCGTTTAAGTCACACCCCTGTGCTCTTGCACCAAGACGGCCTCAAGACAGCCAATTTAAATATAATAAAATATTCGCAAATCATCACTTCAAAAACAAATAGTTTATTTAGTTTAGCTAATCCGTAGGCAACTTTCAGCGTGTCCGTCAAAATTAGCGTCCGCCGTAACTATCGGGGCTATGGGGGGAGGGGGGTTGCCCACCTCGACCATAAATTAGTTGCCACATGAGCGGCACAAGGGTTAAACCTGTTTCCATTGTATCATATTGCCGGTCGGTAAAATTAGACGTGTCGTCTTATGTTATAAATTCATTTCAAATGTTAGTTTTTTTTTCGAAGCTCAGCAGATTGCGTCTGACTGTATGTATGTATGGAATTAATCTATGAATGTCAGGCAGGATAGCTGCCAGCTAATGTAATAGTAAAATATACCATTGACTTTGAAAAGAGCAACTGTTGAGTTTCTTGCCGGCTCTTCTCAGCAGAACTGCCTTACGAACCGGTGGTAGCTTTTTGTTGACATGTACATATGATGATTCAAAAGTGCTTTTATAGTTTATTTGAATAAATAACATTTTGAATTTGAATTTGTAAACGCGACGGTTGGAGGTTCGATTCCCACTCGGGGCAAATATTTAAACGAAAATTAATGAAATATTTAAAAAATTCTTCGGCATGGGCGACGAGGCAAAACGTGGCGTTGAGTTCTGCCATTCAACATACAATGTCTCCTTAATTCGGCGGATGTAAGAAATAGAAGTGTCTTAGTGGTAACAGAAGTATACATCACTTCGGACGTTATTTGGAAACAGAAACCAGTGAAAGGTCGTTATTCTCTACTCATATAGTACATTTATGCAGTATGGAGTATCAACTCTATCGTTTTTAATCTAACATGTAAGAAGCATGCACATAAGAAAACGTTATACATATTATGTATGCATATATTTGAAAATTCACAAAATCTGACGTTAAACGGTTATGGGTTCGATTCCCACTCGAAGGGAAAACATAATTTTATTTTCTCGCTTTGATAAAGGGACTAACCACAGTAAACTCTGCCACTCAATACGCAATTTCTGGAAAACTGAGCAGAATGCGTAGAACGGAGTGTGTTGACACTTTGTTTTCTTCCTTCTACGTTCAAGATACTGAGTGAAACAAAAGAAAAGTTGAAAGCTTACAAAATACCGCATCGAATCCAACAACGGGCACAAGCTATAAAGCATGGGCCATAGACTTTTAATCAATCTGCACGAGCGGTGCGGGAGCGCAAAAATGGCGCAGGTTAGTGCCGGCTTAATTAAAACCATAAGGAAAATTGTCCTCCGTATGCTTTTTGCGCGATGTTTTCGGAAACTTTTTTGGTTAAAATAGTTTTAGTTTTAGTGACCTTTTTTGTAGTTTAGTTCATCTAGGAACATAAGCCGGTTAATGGGTAAGCTGGTTCAATTTTAGTTTTAATTAGTTGCAATATAATAATTATTAATTAAGTTAAATGGAGAACGAAGTGCCTTAACTCTAGATTCTCTATACCTACCCTTCTATATGTGGTATACAGCGAGAAGCTTTCGAAAATGTGGATTTTTTTTTCCGAACGTGGGGTCAGCGTGAAGCTATTTTTTATTTTGGTTTATTCCTATAGTAGATTTTAATTGATATTTAAGTGTTGTAATGTTCCCTTCATTAAATAAAACATAATGCTTTTACGAAAAAAAACTTCGATTGTGAATTCTTAACATTTAAGAAGCTTGAGGCTTAAATGATAACTCTCTTTACTTCACTAACTCTACTAACACTAGTAAGAGAGAGATCACTCTTAGTATAGTTATTACGTATACATCAAAATCTAACGACACATTTTGTCCAATCAGTTTTGCACAGAGAAAATAACTCCCCCGAGTATACTTTGAGCTCACATATGATTATCACTTACGCTTACAGTCAAAATTATTCCAAATCCTCCATGACGGCGCTGTTTATTTTAAAATCATCGATTTAATAATTTATGAAGGTATATTATATTTTATATACTCAAGATTATATACAGTAGGTATATTAACCTTTTTTACATACTGTCATTAATTTCTTATCTTTCCAAAGAACAGTCCACTACTGACGTAAGATAACTTCTGTTCACAATTAATATAACAAAACATCAACAAAAACTTACTATCTTTACTCGGATCCCCACTTTATATAGGTAAACACTAGCGGACCCGGACGCCTGCTTGAAATATAAGAATATTTATTAAATATATTTATGAAATTATTTTCAGTTTTCAACAGAATTAGTAAGAAAATGTAAGCTTCAATAATCAAAAAGAATAATAAGTAGAGACATATTATTAGAAAAAATATCTGAGTTATTGAAATGAACCAACAAGAGAAGTAAAAGTAACTAAAGGATATTCTTAATATTAGAAAAAGTATCTAAAGTAACTAAACATTTTTCTTTATTAAATAGGAAATTTTTTGCGAGCAATATCAAATAAAATTCCAGTACCAAACTTTACACTACACCAATAAAAGAAGAAGAGAACCAAAGTGTAGTTTAAATTAATTATAAACAGCAAGTTATTACATAAAATTAACAATAGTTCGAAAATGTATGAAAATTTATAAAACCGTCAACGTCATCTGCCCGTTCGCGTCGGTCTTACTATGTCACTCGAAGCTCATTCCAAAAATCACTCATTCCGAATCAGTGACATCTCCTTAATTATTTATTAGAATGTTATACAGTAAACTATAATTTCAATCTAGATAAAATGTTATGAGTGACTATTATATTTATTTTCATAAGGATAAATATCAAAATGTCGTGGTAACGGTCGCGTAGCGACGACGGTTGTTATTACCATGGCAGAATAAATTGCATGTCAAATTAGAAATAAGTATTTTAATATATTAGTATATATGTGTAATGTAATGTTTAATAGCCTATAGCACTTCTGAAGAATGCAGCTTTCATACAAAACAAAAACAGAGTAAATCGGACCAGTAGATCCAGTGATCTTAGCGTTCAAACAAACAAACAAACAAACTCTTCCGCTTTATTATATTAATAAGTACAGATAGGTAAATTTTGTTCTACTATGTCTTTGAAACGAAATCAAGCTAGCGAAATCCTCAAGAGTACATAGTGCAATAAATAACCATATATAGTATAAATGTATGGAAATGGCCTCCAGTTTAATCTTCGCAACAAATCGTATTCAAATATGTTTACAAAAAATTTATGGTAATTTTATTCCGGGACATAGAGGAGGAAAATTGCATGCACGTTTTCTGTGCTTACAGTAATATGCTTTTGCAAAGCAGATTGAATGATAACGTTCTGGATTATTTCTAATAATCTAGTATAATGTTAATAAGACCGTTTGAGGCCCTTGTGGCGCAGTGGTGGCACGAGTGTACGATTGTAAATGTGATAGGTTGTGGGTTCCATTCCCACTGGGAGAATTGTCTTTAATTGAGAAAGCCTTTCCTTTCAAAAAGAAATGGAGTCAAGAGAACGCTTTGAGTTTCGCCACTCAACAAGCAATACCTCAAGAATTAATTCAGCCATTCAGAAAGTGGTGAATGCATTTGTACTAATGAGAAGAAAAAGTAATAGTCTCTTTCGCCAGTTTTCAAATTCCCCCAATCATTTGGCGCAAAATTCAACTCCACATATTCAATTTACTATAACATTTAACAAATATTTAAAAACAAACATACTATTTATCTAGAATACAAAACAAAACTAATATTCGCGGGTTATTCTCATAAAAATAAACACTTACGCGGCAGGTATGACGGGTTAGCGGGTAGCGGGTAGCAACGACCCCCGCGGGACGGCCCACCGTTGAATGGCTGATGGCGTATGGCTGAGTTTGGATTGCACACGGTTTTGGAATTGCTTTTAAATATATTGTGTGGAGGATAGCTGAGCTTAGTTTCATCAATATTTTAAAGGATATTCAGGTTCGTGGGTGTCATAGGATTGTTTGGGGAAGAATGATCCTTTCTTACCTGAAAATATGAAATTGGATGGTTATTTTAGGACAATATAGAAATATATAACATCTCTAAAGTATTAATTTGTCCTTTGAAATATTATGATAAAAAACTACCTATACTTTTTTTGATTATCGTAAGCAGTTTTGAAATTATCTATATATATAAAAGGACTTGTTAATAATAAACCTGAGACCTGTTAACGTGATGGTTGTGGATTCAATTCCCAATGTGAGAAATTCAATATTTAATATTTTCATTTCTTCGCTCTGATAATAAGACAAAACGCGGCGTTGAGCTACGCCAATCAACACACAACGCTTCAAAAACTCATAATATACCACCAAATTGAAAAAAACAACCACTCTTTATTGCCTTCCTCTTCCTAAAAAACCAAAACCCTGAAAAAAGAACCAACCCAGATCTAAATTAAAAAATCTAAATATAGTCAAAAAAATTGACTAAACAGAATCGATCCCGCTCCTGACGTCACGCCGTTAATGAGGAAGGAACGAACCTCGACCGGGATGCCAGCAATTAGTGCGATCATAACAAATCCCCGGGAAGCTGGATAATCGAGGACGAAGCGCCAATTATAATTGTACTGCTTCTAACGTCAGTTTCAAATACACTGTAACTGTAATGTAGCTAGATATAAACATATAAAGCTACTTAAACCTTATATGTAGATTAGAATATTTTAGTTGTGTTTTTGGTTTAGGCAACTAGGCACATTTTCTTTTTATTTTTATTGACTTTATATATTTTGTACAAAAAAAGTAACATTATATCTACTATGTAAAGTCACGAAGAGTAAAATAATGTATAAAGAAGCTATATACGCTATATAAGTTTCAAGGAAGGTCACCAGAATGCACCTGACAGCAGTAAACCCGCGCTAAGAAATTGTTTCTCGATCTTTCGAGCCATTGATTAGGGAAAATCTTAAAGACACACCTGCGACTCGGATGAAGTGAATTTTAATCCTATTTATAGTTAAACTAAGTGTTTGTTCCCGGTTATGCTCGTGTGAGTGCAGTTTTAGGTCTGTATCCTTCATATAGTTCCCAACTACGCCCTTTGTACAATTTTGTACGTGTTGGTTGTGAGCGTATGGAATGTTTTTATTTAAAATTATTTTAATTTCAAGGTGCGGGAATGGATATTGTTACCCAAAGAACTGGCTTCACCTTCCATGTTCACACATATTATACACGAGAACCTTTGTTTAGGAGCCACCAAAAAAGAGTTTAAAGATTAACGGCAATTTCTTCTTTTATAACTTGAACTTAAATTTAAAATTTGATTAACGAATTTGTAACTGTGTAACAACATCTATAGTAGTCGTTCAATTAATAGTTTCGATCGGTCAGCGATTGCTGTTTTCTTTTCAAAAACAATTAAGTTTTACTTGCACTTGCTTCATTTCTTTTATTAATTATACTACAAATAAGCTTTGGAGCCTTCTCTATTTTTTATTAATGAGTAAAAAGAAAAACCTTTTTTCTTTTTTTTTTAAACTAACACTCAGTTTCTTGAAAATTTTCAATTAAGTAAATTACTTGAAACTTGATGTAGAGACGAAGCGAATTGAGTTACACATGCGTTTGCTAAAATTGTATTACTGTCCGTTTTAGTTTACATACGAGCTTAAATTTCACAATTCTTTCAAATCGTATACATATATATTTTTACAATACTGGAGTAATTGGTAGATACAACATACGATGAGTTTTAAATAATAAATAATAACTATTTTCTAGGTGCCTCTTAAACCTATACTTACGAATATATACATACCTAAGTATATGCAGGTTTAAGAGACACATAAGAAATAATTATTTTAACAAAAAGGAATTTTATTTGGTCTTTACAAAATAATTTTTATTTCACAATTCTATTTGAATTATAATTCCCCTTAACGAAAATATATGTCAGTAAAATACAACAAAGTATAGTCATTACAAGCATATTGTATCGTTAGCGATAGCCATATTTACGCCCGTATTTTCACATAAACAAAAACTGTTGTAGTTTAAAATAAAGCTTAATTTAGTGGAAACAGTACTGTTTGCGTTTCGAGTTTGAGTTTTTGTTTTAAATTTACAAATTATATATAGAAGAATTCATCAAGGAGGTATTTATATATTTATTTTTTACACCTACTTATCACGCAGTGTACGTAGAGAAAGAAATAATCTGATGCTTCATCATCATCAATCGGTGGAACTTAACGTCGCAAGTGCGAAATACAATTCAGATCAACAATCGCCACTTTTCCCGATTAAACATGATAGAAATTAAAATTTTAAATAATTCATTCCTCGAGTGGGAATTTAACCGACAACCTTTCACGTTTCCAGTCACACACTTGTGGCACTGCGCTACGACAGGCCTCTATACTACTCTATTCTACAGGCTACCCTAAATACGAAAATAATACACCAGAAAATCGGATTTGTTTACACTGTAAAGTCTAAATTATGTCATTATAAGAATATACTATAACAGCCCGTAATAATCACTTGTTCACATTACAAATTAATAATAGGTACTCTGTCAATCATCTGACGACTCCCTTTTCAGCTCCACCTAGATCAATTTTGCACTAAATCCCATACAAAATTGAACTTTATTTGAAACTGAAAGAGTTTAATTTACATTTCTCCCATTTTGTTGTATCGTGCAAGCTAACGACATACTTTCAAGCACTCAGTGTATTAAAATGATAAACGTACGATATCAAGTATGGAAATCTACCAATTTATTATACGATAGGTAGTTATCCTATTAGGCAAACAAAATTTGGGGGTTAATAGAGTCATCTAGGTTATTACGTGTAATATAGGGTAGGGGGTGGAGGGCATAGGGTAGTTGTTATGTCACTGGTTTTTTGGACAAATTATATTTGTGTCACGTTATCGTGTCATTTTATATGGTTCAGGACGGTAGTTGTAAATTTTATAGCGATGTTTTATTATTACGTTTTTTAAATATTTTTTTATGGAATAGTGTTTGTGTTTTAAAGATCTTATGATAGTGAAATTCTATATCATACCTAAAAAATTAAATTATATTTACAATAAAATAATCACTTTTATAACCTTTTTGTTTCCAAATGTAATCCATTAAGTTAAAATTATATTGACACAAAACAATGTTCCTACAAACCATAAAAGAGGCGCGTGCGCTGAAACGATGCATTGTTCAAATATTGACGCCGCTATGAGAATGGTATAGCGTTCATTAAAAAATCTAAACTCAAATACATTTTTTTACTATTTTAACTCGATTCGCCTTTGAGATATTTAAGGTAGGTAACTGAATCATGTTGAATTAAATTAAATAAGCTTCACACTGTAACTCGAATATAGTTGAATGCTGTAACTCGAATGAAGTTAAATACTGTAACTCAAATATAGTTGAATGCCGGAACTCAATGTAAGGCTTTGTCTTGTTATCCTTGAATTGAACCCATATCCGTCGCTTACCGTCAGCCGCTGTGCCATCGGGGCATCAGTTTATATTTTTCATGCCTTACCCACCATTACCATAAGCGCGAGTATCCCTTGCACAGCAGATTAGGCAGAGGGAACGTTGTGTTAAGACACTCAGCTTAAAGTACCTACTAAATAAAAACCCGTAGTACTCCCATAATGAGCAATACTGTAAACAGAGACTTAAACGTCAATTTACCTGGCGGGCAAACATTGCCGTACGATTTTAAAGCGAAACGTCGTCCGCCTGTTATTATGGCCAATATATCAAAATATTTTAACTAGTCCATTCCACCCCTATTTGTCCAACAGTGTATCGTGGCTTAGTATTTATTTGCTATACAGTACACCGCATGAGTATTGGTAATAGACTACATAATTTTTTTAACGATTTCCATCTTTATTTTATTACATTTTAATACTATTTTTCGTTGGCGTGGTTTTTAATTTTTTAAGTTCTTTATAGGTTGTGACTTTTAGTGCTCGGTCACGCGCTGTTTCATTTGAAAGCTCACTCATTAAGGGAAGGGTCATCGGCTGTAGTAAGCACTGGGAATGATAAAATTAAACCAATTTTATAGTTAAAATTTAACTGATTGATGATTTTTATATATATTTTTATGGATAAAAAAAATATAGATAATAATTAGTAGCTTGGTGCTATAGTCGTATATTATTTGAAATATGTATGTGAAGAATACAAGTTAAATTTCGGAAAGATGGTAAAACTTATAATATCCTTTCTATGGTGTCTTTGGGTAACGCGAAACTTAGGGGTAGTTTGAATGGTCACTAAAGTCTAGAACCTAAGCTTTTATAACTTTTGTATTTATTATAATATTTTTTAATATTTAAAAAGTATCTAACAATATTACAAATTGCAACATAATAGCGATTGTTACGTTGAGGTTGGGAGTCAAGAAGCTGTTCAGAGTTTCAGCTGCTGCTGCTGCAAGCCGTAAGCGTTATTATTTTACCAGATATTCGTTTAAATTTACCAACAAATTTACGTTTCTAATATATAGTCATATTATTAGATAAAGGTAATTTTACAAACGAAACACACAAAAAAAATCTAATAACTCCAACAAACATCTGTCACTTGCGAGCACCAGTCATTAACAGCTCTAATGGGAATTGGAAAACGCGACGAAAATAAAGAAAAAAACACAGTGTCGTTTATTAAAAGACAAGTAGAACAAAAACTAGAGTGACACGCCCCGGGGAGCACGGAGCCGTACTGTAAATGTATGGAAAGGGTTGTTTTATATGAAAATATTTAGATTTGGTAAAGCTTTACTGTAGGCAGCGTATGTGTAATATGTATGTATGTAGGTTATACCTAAAGGTGGTACCACAAATAAGTAATATACGTATAAAAATAATTTCAAACTTGGATGGATGGATGTTCTTGTTTAAGCTAATTTATTTTTAATATAATCCGGCTAAATTTGTGAAGAATATTGCTGCACTACTGCTGATACTTTTTGAAATGCTTATACATGAACAGCAGAAATTAATATAAGTTGTAAAAACAGTGTATGCAAAAAGCTTATATAATTTCATGGAAAATTTACATACAGGATTATTAATTTCATTTCACTTCATTAGAAAATAAAAATTAGAAATATGTTGAATTCTATGAAAGCTCTACATAAGTTACGATAAGTTTCAGTTGGCTTCTTCCCTATTTCTGAATATTTTCAAATAAATTTCAATTACAAAATATAACTACACTAAAAATTAAACTTACTATCCATTCATTAACAGTATTTCCATAAAAAATAACGGTACACACTTATAATCTCTAACTTTATCAAGCTTTTACAATTTCATTGACCATAAAGCTTATACAATAATTTTTAAAATACCGTTTTATTTGTTGATTATTTTTTACGATTACTAAACAAAACATATGAAGCAAACGTAAAAAACCGATAAAGCACAAATGAAATTTTAGTAGATTTTTAGCGGAACCGTAAACTATGATTAAGCGACCGTTAAACTAATTATCTAATCGAGTATTTTAGGAAATTATTAAAAAAAAACTATCGCCCGTAGCATTGGTCGGAAAACAATAAAAATCGTGCCCCCGTTGCCTCGTTGATTGAGAAAGATGACTGTTGTGAGAACTTGTTTTTATATGGGCTTTATATTGTACGACGGTTTTTATGTTTTTATTTAAATTGTATTATTATATTTTTATTATTTTTGGTATTTTATTTTCTTTATATTATGAAATAGAAGTGTTACTAGATACACAAAAATTGCAACTTTTTAGTTTTGAATTCCTAATGATCCAATGTATACCTGCTGCTAAATTAAGAAATATCAATGACAAATGAATATGCAATATGGGAGATGCAACGAGAAGCATGCAACAAGAAGAAAAAAGTAAAGAAAAATATCGAACCTTCGAAGAGAATTTAATGTCTCCACTCTGGTGTCGAGGCAAAGCTTAACACGCTTCCTGAATTCGGTGGTAAGTAGGGAACGGAGTGCCTTAACAATAGGTTCCCTCTGCCCACTTTGCTATTGACGGGATACAACGTGACGCAAAAAAAATTTTTTCCAAAATGTATATGTATATTTGTATGCTTTTTTCTATTTGCTCTGTTATTTGTGTCAATATTTTTGTTTGTAAACTTTTATTTACTTATACAATAAAGAATTTTAATATAAAATAATATAATTATAGTCGTTATCGTATCGTAACCCATAAGTCGTACACACGGTCTGAGTCACTCATTAGACGCAAGCTGTGCTTTAATCAGTGAAACAACATGTAATTAGCCGATATACTCGTAGAGCGACTGTGGAGCTGTTACGTTGACAATGAATTAATAAATAATGAGCTGTTCTATTATTAACTTCGGTACTATAAAACGTTTTTTTAGCTTTCCTCTTTACATAGCTCGGTAGCAGAGGAAACCTAGTATTACGGCACTCTATTCTCCACTTCTCGCCGAATTTTCAAGGCATTAGAAATATGGAGTTAATTTCCTCGATGTCATTTTACCTATAGAAGTTTTGTTTATAACTACTTGTTTTAAGTAAACATTACGAACATAAGTCAACATCCGTTTGACAATTAACCCCCCTCGCCCCCTCCCCGGCACTCACAAATCCATATTCTCATACACATTCATAATCAAAATGGAAGTGATCTTTACGATCGCTTCATAACAATCTGACGGTATAATTAACGCGTAATCAGTATAGTAAGTATAATGACATGCGGGTGCGTTGTTTCTTTTTGTCCGTCCGTGCGTTCACCCTTTGTCTTAGTGACAGATTTCGTTAAAGCTCCGGGGGACATGTTTGCTTTTTAGTTTAGTTGTTTAATATTGTGTAATGCCACTTAAATTAATATAAACGATAGTACGGCTTGTAGATACAGTATATGATGATTGTGGTTTCCATTGTTGAAGGCTATAGTTTTTATTGTCATACCAGCTCCTTCGCTCCTGAGGTGAAATGAAAAGTTAGGTAAAGTGGATTAGATTGAGACATCTTGTAAGTGAAGAATGTTAGAAGACTATCCAATACATTTTTTTAAGATTCGAATCTGTATTTTCTGTGTACAATTCAAGTCGTTCTGATAACAATACAAATCAAGTTATTGTGCTATAACCACTAACTAGATTGTAACTGCGGCTTCATAAGCGAGGCGAAATGGAATGGAAACAGCTATGACTTGTTTATGAGGATAACACAAGGCACATTCTAAGTGAGTGAGATACCCGTCGCAGTTCATATATAAACCTATAGCCCAGCAAACGTCAGCTTTATAATATTAGTATAAATATCGATATTTATGTCTAAAACCCACAGTTATAAACGTATTTAGTTAAAACAATCGCACGGTCGCGATGCGCCGCACCGTTAACTATTTATTAATTACAAGCTGTTGAGCTCTCAGCGTGCGGCAAAGAACAACTAACAACTAATAGATACACCACTTTGAGCAATTTAACTTATTACATGGATATAAAACTTGATAGGACATTGTTATAAATCAATAAGTGTTAATATTTATTTAAAGTCCATTTCTATGTAGTTTAGCAACGTTGTTTGTACATTAGTTTTATTAATTTGATTTAAAATAATTAAATTGAGAAGAAATTAGAGTGAATAGTTGGAGAACAGAGTGTTTTGATACTAGGTTTCTGCGTATTTAGAATACTATACGCCAAAAAGCGTAAAACTGATAAAAAAGTAAATATATCCTTTTTACTAATCTATGAGGTTGCGTGTGCGCAGATGCGGGTTTCACTTTATCTGGTCCGATCTGTCGACGGTCAATTGGTAAAAACGGCCAACACTAAATTTACCGTAAATTGCTGAAAGTTTGATTCGTTATTTAAAGATTTAGTCGGAAGATTGCTTTTTTGTAATGCGGGCTTGTTGTTTTTTACGGTTATTGTTTTCCGTTTTTTATTAAATATGAGTCAACATGGTGGCAAATATGTGGATATTTTTTTTAAAGTGACTGATAAATATTACTTAAAAAACTATCAATAAATGTTTTTTGTTATTTTTCATAAAACATTTGTATAGATTATAGGGTGTCTATTGTATACGTATGATAGGCAGAGGAAACCTAGAAACCTAGATTTGAGGCACTCCGTTCCCAATAAGACACGTCCGTTCTCCACTTTCTGCCGAATTCTGGAGTCATAGCGTGTTGAGTGGTGGAACGCCGTGCTTACCCTTGGTACAAGAGTGAGGAAATTAAAACATTATATTTNAAAAGTGACTGATAAATATTACTTAAAAAACTATCAATAAATATTTTTTTGTTATTTTTCATAAAACATTTGAAAAGATTATTGGGTGTCTATTGTATACGTATGATAGGCAGAGGAAACCTAGAAACCTAGATTTGAGGCACTCCGTTCCCAATAAGACACGTCCGTTCTCCACTTTCTGCCGAATTCTGGAGTCATAGCGTGTTGAGTGGTGGAACGCCGTGCTTAGCCTTGGTACAAGAGTGAGGAAATTAAAATATTATATTTCATTTTCTCGAATGGGAATTGAACCAATAACCCGATTAGTTGTGGGATTCGTTTCCAGTCAAACACCAAGCCTTTTTTGTAACATAAAACAAGTAAAAAATCAATAATTCACATTATAAGTATAACTTTACAATCACCCACATTTCTCTACACCGCACCGTCCAAAACGTTTCTATCATCAAACACAATTAAATAAAAAGTCATCTATAACCGATACGTTACGATACGATCTAAATCAACCACATGTTCCGTGGAAATTAGTGAAAAAATATTCAATGACCCTCCAATGGGTGATATCAATGACATTTAACCCCTAAATCGAATACGAATAGAAACTACCTCGGGGACATCGGGGGTATATTTTGTACAGCGTAAAATTGTCGAGTATTTTTTGCAATAAAATTCACCCTTTAAAATGCGGGGGTAGCGCCTAGGGGCTCAAGGGTTACGAATGGTTGATAGTTGGAGTGATCTCTTTGTAAATAAACGTGGCTGACGTTTGGTTTGCATGGTTTTTTTTTATAGTTTTTGTAACAGAATTTTGGAATATATGTGGGTATATTATTTAATTTTAACTTGTTTAATTATTAAAAAACATCTTTGTTACAAGCATTTTCCAAATATTGCTATATAAAACTGTTCTACACAATTTTTTTGTAACTTTTATAGACAAACAAAGTTAACTTTAGATATGAGCCTTATTTAATAACTATTGCAATAACCATGTTCATACCAACACCATTTATGCAGACAAAATAAAACACTTTTTCATTTCAATACTCATTTTAATTTCATTTTACTTATCACATTAAAAACACAATAATTAAAGAATTTAACATACCGAAACGTAAATAAACTTGCAATTGTAAGCAAAAGATTACAATAGCAGCATTGAAACCTTCTAAAATCGTTTAACGTTAACCCTTACGATGGACATATTTCCGCCCAGCGGCACCGCGTCTAAACGACCCCGTAATTGATAAGTAAAGGAAAAGAAGAGTACCGCTTATACATATTTATGAGATCCCGAAAATTGCTACGGGACCATGTGAACGGTAGCACTTGCTGTCTCATTATGTTTTTAGGGCACTTTGTTATTGCGTCTTTGATCTTCGCGAACGAAATCGGTGGATTTCTGTGTTTTGTTGATTGGGGGTACGAATTCTGTTATGTAAGGGTTATTGTGACAGTTTGTCCTTGTGGAATATTTTAAAATATTGGATTAAGGATTTTATTTACTGTCAAATCTTTGTCAATATCAACGGAAACGCCATAGGTAGGCCTGATAACATTTTGATATACAAATTAATACATACACTAGCGGCGTTAGGGTAGGGCGAGCCTGGGCGACCGCCCAGGGGCGCCGGATAAAAAGGGCGCCCTAGACGCCCGCTTAGGGCGCTTTGCGCAAAGATGTCTTAAAATGGTCTAAGATTTAAAAAAAACAAAGTCACCGTCGTCTTTGATATCTAAAAAAAAAAAAAACGAAGTCATCGTCATTAGACTTTAAATGCCTAATAAAAGAGTTCGCAGATAGAAAGGCTAGAAGTGAAATTTTATTAGTTTTTGTAATTTTTTTTTTAAATACATGGTTATTCCCTGTTTTGTATATTATTGAAATGTAGTTAGGGGGCGCCGAAAAAATTTCGCCCAGGGCGCCGTTAGTGCTTAAACCGGCCCTGAATACATATGTGTATGATATATTTCATGAAAGATATTAATTGTCCCTTATATATCTTTTCTATTGACTACCATTTGTTTCAATCAAATTAGTTTTGCTTCATAATACCACGCTACCATTAAATTTCTCATCAAAAAGAAACAATCTACACCTCCATTACGAACAAAACCACAAAAAAAAAAACAAAAATTCACAAAAAAAATCTATTACACTTGAACTTATCCAAATTTATTAGCGTAAACGTGTTCCAAGGGAGACATATTAGACGAACTCGAGCGACGCGACGGTGAAAACCACAATAACAGAACTTTATCCTCTCAGACGCAGTTACATATCTCTTTAGTACGATAATCCTTTCTTAAACACCGCGCGGTAGCTAGTAATATGAAATAAGCGACTTTATATTTTGTCACTCTACATTATAGGAATATATATTTTCAGTATATTTTTTTCCCAATGGGAAAAAAAATGTTCCTGCATTTTAGTTTTCACGACAATTCGTTCTCTATTTTCATTGAAAATTCGAAATTTGTGTTGAGTGTCGAAGGTTAATGTTGCTTAGTTGTTATCAAAGCGAGGAATTGAAGGATATCTTTTTATTTAGCTTCACACTGTATCCCGCGCATAGCAGGTTGGGCAGAGGAAATCTGGACCCGTAGTGTTAAGACACTTCCGTTCTCCACTTTCCGCCAAATTCTGGCACGCCGCACTTTACCTCGTTACCGGAGTAGGAATCCAACTCACACCATGTGGCACGCTCCACGACTCACCTAAACTTATAGATATTAATGGCATTTATTGGGATTCGCTTATGCTATCACAGTGTATTTAAATAATAAGTCTGACGGGAAATTTAAAAAATAGGTTTTTACATTATGAAATAGAAAGAAAAGTTGCAAATAAAATTGCTTCATATGAAAACTAGTGTTTAAATAAATCATTATGTTAGACATAGCGTCATTGCCGGAAGTCAATCGTCACTCCACCATCTGTGGGCGCTGGGCGGCTCACACGCGAATCAACGTATCAACATGGCCTCACTCGAACAATTGTAATTAAACGCGACAATTTATACCATGCAAAAATAAACAAGCTTTAAAAACTTGCAGATTAAATTCGTAATTTATTTTTGTGCCTAATTAATATTTATAAGTTAAGATAATTTTAAGATGAATGAAGAAACGACGATGAATTTACATTAGTGTATGTAAAATATGTATAATGTAAAGTTGGTACGTAACTTTTTACTGTAAGGTTTCATCGAAATCTGTTTTGTAGTTTTTGCGTGAAAATGGATAAACTATAATCACAAACTTTCACATTTATAGTAATAGTAGGATTTCAATTTATATATAATTAAAAATAATAATTTTAATATAAAATTCCACAAGTAATTACATAAACCATGTAAATTCGCGTGTGATCTGCGTACAGATGTTCGCGAAGTGGACGATTAACTTCCGCTATAACGCCTCATGATATATCGCTTGACATCCGACGTCCGATGATTTGTAGAGCCAATGTGTGATTGTCTATATCTACCTATATACATACTAGCGGACGCGCGCAGCTTCGACTGCTTGTATGCATCCTTAGGGGTGAATTCTAATAAGCCATGAAACACGTGTTCAATGAAATACTTTTAAAAGTCTAAATTTAGAATTTTATAAATATCGGACCCGATTTTTTTTTTATACAAACTTTTAACCCCTATTTTACCCCTTTAGGGTTAAAATTTCTCAAAATCCCTTCTTAGTGGATGTCCAGATTATAAAAGTAAACATCTGTCCAAAATTCACGTTTCTACGCACAGCGGTGACGGCTGTCTTACCTCAGTAAGTGAGGACAAGTCCTTTTATATATATAATCTATATATATATATATAATAAAACTGAGAGGTGTGTTTGGATGTACGCGTTAATCTCAGGAACTACTGGATAAAGGAAAAAATATTTTGGTATTGGATAATCCATTTGTTAAGGAAGGCTAGAACAGGTCTAGCAGAAAGTCAATGGCAAAGCAGCTTCACGCATCACGCATCTTCCTTTATACAGGATTGGTATAGGGAGCACAGTGACATGACACTTCGTTCCCAATAGAGCCTACAACCACTGAGTTTACAGTCAGACGCTGACAAAACAGTATAATAAAATAGTAACTTTAAGTTACAAACATGTGGTGTGTGGTGTTAACGGATGAATCGTTATTATGCAATGCGAATTTATGAATCGAGCTTTTTTTGTTTCAACAGATGTACGGACTGATGTAATGTATGAGCGACGGCAAAAGTGTCGTTATTTAATACAACATTTAAATATAACTTTTATATAATTTCAAATCAATAAATCCATGATAATCGCTATATTTATTGTGATATAATTATATTTTTTGTTAGATAAAAAAAGTGTTTTTTTTTAAGTTATGGTGAATGCTACATATAGCAGGGTAATTAGTGTTTGGACATTTTCATTAAGACTCTTTCGTTCCTCACTATCCACCGAATTCTTAAGGCGCATTCAACGTTTCAACGTCGCGCATTGCCCCTCGTTATCAAAAATGAAAATTTAATTAAATATTGCATTTCCTCAAGCGGGAATCGAATTCGCCACCAGTTGTGTTTAAAGTCACTCACTTGTCTCCCTAGAATGCGAACTAACTAGCTTCGGCTCACAATTTTTAAATTTAGAAAAATAATTAAATGTCAATAACTGTACCTAGAAGCAATATTAAAGATTTTAAGCTATCAAGTACTGTTTATGACAATGCCGCGGCCGCATATGTAAATAATAAAAAACTAAGATGGGCGGATGTCTGTCGATTGTCATGTGTCGCGCGTGTCGTTGACCCGCGCTAGGATCTAGATGTGGATAAATACTAATATTACTATAACATAACAGAATGATAATCCCACTACCCTCACTGTGCCGTAACGGCCTCTTACGTATATTTTTATTATAAAAAAGAAATGCTTGAGAGAATTTATATATATCCAGAAAACTTTGTTCTACGCTTTTCATTAATTATAGTCATTATTAGAAGTTAGAATATTGGAAAATTAAAAAAAAATTGTAAATGAACCAGCGTAGCGTTGGTTTTAGTTTTATAGCGTGCAATATCCAAAATAGGCTTAATCAAATTAATACTTCTACATATTTAAATATATATGTGTTAATTAATGAGCTTATATAAATTATTGTACCGAACATTTAAATAAAAAAATCGGTGAAAATTGAAGACTTCCCTAAATTCTCTTAACGCTGCCTTTAATTTGATCCACGGTCAGTCGTTCAGGAGATGGCCCGCCTAATGTCACATCTACATGCAAATTGTTTCGGGCGCGCGTATTTATTTTAAGGCTAATTTTCTATGGTAAATACCGCAAGGGTTGAGTGCCATTTCATAGGATTTTAGGGTACATCACTAGTTTATTTTATCTACTTTTATTAAACTTGAAGAATATTTTGTGAATTTTAATTAACATTTTAACTAGGATTTTTTTTTATTAATAACTAATACTTATTACAAAAATTGAATTCTTTCTGGTCTCAGTTTCCAAAATAAATAAAAAAACTATAGTAAAAAATATAATACCTTAATAATGACGTCGTGATTCAATTGCATTCTATTTCCAATAGGATAACGAAGCAAAATAAGGTCTAAAACCCAACACTCATTATTATTTTATTAAGCGAAAAAAAAGAGAAACGAATACTTAAACATAATATATGTATAAAAATAATATATTTTTTAAAATAAGGTAATATAACTAAATATACGACAAAAATAACAAAAACGCTTCTCGCTATGAACTGGGAGCTGGGAGGTAGATATAAAATTTGAATTAAAAGTAAACAGGCGAGGTAATTTCGTTAAACACCTCGGTAGGCGAACTCCAAATGATTTTTGATAGCTAACTACCTGCTTGTAGTTAAGCTTTTAGGTTGAATGTGGAGCTATGAAACTTATAACCCATTTAAAAAAGGCTAAACTTTTTTTACATAAAAATATAATGCTGAGACGGTCCTTTAACTTGAAAGACATTTGTTTGTTAACTTTATGTTGTATCTCTCATACAAGGTGTAATATAAAAAAGGCGCAACTAACGCAACGCTATGTCTAGATCTAGAGCGAGGAAATGAAAATAATTCACACCTTCGAGTGTGATTCGAATCCACAAACGTCATGTTTACAGCCAGACGCTGGCCTACGATAACCTCATATCATATCATAGCCTGAAGTTGGAATAATATAATAAAATCTTTAATAACTTATTTTTATTATAACAAAATTTAATATATTTAAATTGTTTTTTATGTTTTCAAGTATGTACTTTTATTGTTGTAATTTACTAATATGTTATGTAAGATGCAAAAAAAAGTATACTAATCATATAAAAAATTTATATCAAATTTATATTAAAAATCGCTCGTTTCAAATCCTCTTCACAATGTTTTGTATTAATTAAGTCCGTATAATTAAAGTGGTGTGCAAAATACTGGGCCGGGCTTCCACCTTTGCCTTCTTCTACAAAGGTAGTGTCAGACACTGTGTTTAGATTAACTAGAGCGTGTATTTCTGAAAAATATATATGTAGATACGTACTGTATGTTTTGAATTCTACTAGAAATATATATTTTTTAAAGCTGTCTTATATAATTAATTAAAATTAATTATGTATTTAAAGCTTAAAAATGGCTGGCTTAAAACTGTGATAGCGATGAGTGTTTTGTAAGATTGTAAATCAATCAACTCTCTCATTAAAAGTAATGTCTTCTTTCTTATATTATTTCATTTTAAAACCTCGTACAATTACAGTTTTTAACATACTTAAAAATTGTTTTAAGACTACAATACATTTAGATATATCTCTCTTGAACTATGCATGCTTATATTTGATCGAATTTTTATAAAGGATTTCGACTAATTTCTTACTTAACTTAGCTTCACGCGGTATCCCTAGTGGGGTAAACAGAAAGACTGGAGCAATTAATAAGGAAGTTATTAGAAAATATTGAAAAACAAACAATACAGTAGCCAGAGATCGCGGCAATCCCAACAAGTATGTTAATAAAATAACCTTTTCGTGTTTATGGGTGCGAACAAAATTGCACCTTGTTTCAACACGGCGCCCGTTTGTATGTAAACGACGCCTGATCTCCAAAACGTATTAAAATGAAAAGGATTGCTATTATTTTATATTAGACCATTCATAATATTAAGCTTGGCTATTTAATTTAAGTGGGACTTTATTTTGATAGTCGACTCGCTCTAAAATATATGTTTTTGTTAATTTTCGCAGACTAATTTTATTTTAGTGATTTGGTTTAAGTATTTTATGAATAAATAAGGAATTATATTTACCTTTTGTGCTCGGTCATAATATTTTGGTAAAATATCTGTGAAGAGAATAGTCGCCAATTGTGGCGAAGCCAAAGCCAAAGGGGCACAAGCGTGTGACTATAAACATGACAGGTTCTGGGTTCGATTCCCACTCGAGAAAATGAACTATTTCATATTTTCATTTTTTTGCTCTTGTATTGAGGTAAAGCATGGTGTTGATTTTCGCCAATTAATATTGCTACATCTGGGATAGAGCTTAAAGCTGAAAAAAAACTGCAAATAGCTAAAAATAAATCGCTTAAAAGTATCTTTGCTTAATCACAAAAATAATTCATTATAACATATCCCTTAGTAGTATTATTTTCATGACTCGCCTATTCACGTACGAAGTTATTAATTTTATTGTAAAATAATTTATGAAACTTTAATGATTCCTAAAGTACCTACATGTACTCAAAAGAAAATTCTGATCAATCTTCACAATCCTTAGAAATCAATGTAAAAATCAAACGGTCGAACCCAAAATTACAGCAACAGATTACCATACGATCGTCTTTGTTTCTTCACAATCGCAGGATCAAAATAATGGGATTTATCCCAGATTATGCCAGGATTATGCTATACTGGAGTACCTACTAAAAATTTTTCCGTATTCCCCTCGTAAAATCACAAAAATCAACTCTGTGTTCTTGCGGTTGAGTACAAATTATCTGGAAAGGAGAGTTCGAGGGAATTTCATTTTGTTCAGAATAAAAATATCCTATACGACGGCTTTGCTTTATCATTGCGAGCCGGAGGTGTAATTAGTTTTCGCAAAGCATGCCGACAGCCTTATTCTGTTTGTCATTTTTGTTGTTGTAAATTATAAATTCAAGGATTTAAATTTAATGATTGATATATTGGATTGAATGTTACTTTGTTTTAGTATTGTATATATTTAAATAAATAGGTGTATGTAAGCCATATAGTAGAAAAAAAAATTGCAAATTTTATCATACCTAATATATTAAATAATTATCCTCATAGGATTCTAAAAAAAATCATTAAGATAAAAATAAATAAATAGATTAACCTGGTCTATGAGGACGCATCCGATAAGAGTACGCAACACAAATATCCGGGAAGTTGTTTACGATGCGTGGCTTGTCTCAGTCGTAATGGGATCCCAGCGATGAAAGGAAGTGCTGGGCGAAAAAGAAAAAAAAATCGAAGGAAAACATAGAAATTACATAAGTTTTAAGATTTTTACTCAAAACTTTAAATATTTTTACCATTTTAAAAGTGTTATTGAGACAAAAATGCAATTATTTAGTAAAATCGGAGTAAACTGTGAAGTATTCGAAGGCAATGCCTAAAACATACGGCTAGAGTAATTGCGGTTGTCGCCAAGAGATGGCAATAAACTTCGCTTGTTTACGATTTGGCTAGAATGTGTTTGAGTAATCAGTTGTGCATCTTATAAGAGTACGCGCGTACTCTTATATGCACAATACAAATTTCCCAATCACCTAATGATGTACCAGAACATATGCCTTTGGCAGAATCACGTGACAAACCCTGAACATCATTTGGCATAAAATGTACTTTTGGCCGAATCGAATGAAGAACACATTTTCCAACTGGCTAATGTGTTGCAACAAAACGTTGAGCATAATAATTATTTTCTAGGCATTTCTCCGCAGTATTCGTGCTCACAAAATTTTACACTTCTTCAACCGTTAGTTGAAACAGACCTCATACACCACTTGCTTGTCTTCAAATTCAAAACGTTGAATTCCTACCACATCTTATCTTATCTTATCACAATCTCAGCTTTCTTCAAAGAAAGTACCAAAAAAGGATTTAAAGAGTCTTTCTAAAAAGTTCAGAAGTACCTTTAAAGTGCCAAAGAAAATGCATTTAAATGTACGTGAAGGGCTTGGGGTATCTAATTTGCCGGCTCTGCAAGTGACCATAAGTTAATTAAAGACTCTTATCAACCTAGAAGCGTACTCTTACACCACCATATATGTAAGAGTACGCAATTCCCACTTGTCATTATTTTTGTTTCCTGAGAGTTTAAAAGTATTTTTGTTGTTTTTTCTGTTTTTTTAAGGTATATGATTAAATTATAGACGCAATAAATGACTAGTTAATTTTTTTTATTAAATTTTGTTTCTTTTAGATTATTTTAAACTTTAAGTGAGTACTCCTAGACCAGATTACCCTATGTGTATTGTAAAAAGAAACATTTTCATTAATTCACACAACACTGGCACACACATAGAATAAAAGTAGTATTCACAATTTTGGAACGAAATTCAAATCCACAATCACTTCACCTACAAAAATCCTATAAACATATAAAATAGAAACCTGGAAATCTAGTGTTAAGACACTTCTGTCCTTCTCCACTTTCTGCCGAATTCTTGAGGCATTGCGTGTTAAGTGGTGGAACTCAGTTCCGCGCTTTGCCGCTTTACCAGAGCAAGAATGCAGGAATGCAGACCACAACTTCTTCCTGCCTGCGCAACTTCCTCAAAAAAAAACATTTTTCTCAAATATACTTTCAGAATAAGCCACTTGGTAGGATTAGTAGAGTATTTCGGCGAGGCCGGTGAAAAATTGAGGCGTCCATTGTTTTTAATGTTGGTACGTGACGCCCTTAATTCCGCGGACACCGTTGCCTGTATTATACAGACACCGTACTTTTATATAAATACTTTATTATCTGTGCAAATCTACTGACAGATTAAATGTGAATAAATAAAATGTTTTTAATAAGTTTTTTTTTATGAATTAGTAATATAAATATTTTAGAATATTCGCAAAATAAATTAAATTCACTCTATTTCCGCAACTAAGAAAACAATGCATTTCAAAGATAAAACAAAGTGATTTGTTATTAAGTTATCACCACGGAAATATGCACCGATAAAAAATAATATCTGACAAGTTAATGCTGTTATCGGGACGGCACAAAGTCCTAGTTAAAGTCACCTACATAAGTTTCGAATTTCTTTTTTGCTTCACGCTGTATTTTGCACATAGCATTAGACAGAGGGGAACCTAGGAACCTAGTATTAAGACACTCCACTCTCATTGACATATCGCCCTTTTCCACTTTTCTCCGAATTCTGAAGGTATATCATGTTGAGTAGTGAAGCTCAACGCTGCGCTTTAAGAGTGAAGCGAGCTTTTTAGAGTGATGAAATGATAATTTTAAATATTTCATTCCCCCCCGCGGGAATCGAACTCACAATCGTATTCACAGTCGCACCCTTGTGACCCTGCGATAAGATGGCCTCAAAGAAATTATAATAATTATGTTATGTAGAATAAAACTATATAAATGAAAAAATGCATTGAATGAGTCCAATACTTTAGAAATTTTTTTGAACAGAAATTTCAATTGGAATGTAAATTTATTACCCACCACATAATGAAGAAAAGAAGAATTACAAAAAAAATTAATATAAGCCTACATGCATCTTACCTACATATTTATTTAATAAACCATTTATGATTATTTTAAACATTTAAAAATATACAAAAATACGTTAATAGATTTAATTGAAAATATTAAATGGATCGTGAAATATAAAGTATGCAAATAAAATAGTTTATTTAAAATATTTTTTTACACACAGTACAAACTACAAAAATAAAATAAAATATCTCATTGTATCCTTGTTTTTATCCTTATAAATAAAATTTAAAAAAAATATCTCTTACTTAATTTTATTCATTAATAAGAAAACTGTAATAAATAAAAATTACCATATCCATTTAAAACTATAATCCAAATTACATTAAAAAAAATACAACAGAAAAAAAACGAAAAGGAAAAACTTAAGCATATATCCATGAAATTGGCCGCGCATAAACGCATACCGGAACAATAAAATCTATCTGGAATCATATTATTGTGTTACCTATACAAAGTGATTGTCACACGTATGGCGGGGGGTGGGGGCGGGGCGTATCAGGCCACGCCCATAACACGCTATACGGTCGAAAATACACTGAAATCCTTCAGAAAGTCGCCCCTATTGAAGATAAAGCTAGTAGGGACCGACCGTCGAGTAGTTTAATAGATATTTGTGTCTCGAACTGATCGCACGTCGGTTTAACTTTTGTGTTTGATATGAATTTTGTTTAAATTACGATATAAGATGGAAATAAGTGCTATGCCGCCGATGCCTCTGGACTTTTCGATGGTGAGGAGCAGTTCTCCAAGAGAAGGATCTCCAAGGCCGAGCAATAGCGCTTTCAGAGTTGTCACACCAAAAGGTAAGCTTTTAAGCTTATGCTATTAACTTTTTGAGGTTAAAAAGTTTAGTTTTGTTCGTCTTTTGTAAATAGATTGTGTATTTTTTTTGTGTAGAAGGTAATATAAATATAATAAATGTGGTTATTTACTTTTTAAATTCTGTTTTGGTTAAGTGTTGAAATAGTGAGGACTATAATTATAAAGTAAACTCTATAATTTCTCAATCTTTTGTATAGTGTAAACGTAAATTAATTTTAAATTTATACTTATTCCTACTACATTTTAAAAATACGTTTCTGTAAGAGTAATTTAATATTTCTTTGTAGTCATAGATCTAAATGTAATATGTGTACTTATATTAAAACATATACCATACTGAAACAAAATATTAAAAAATCTCTAATTGTTAAAAAAAATATATAATTAAAAAGTGATTGGTTGATCGTTGTTAAAAAATATGAATTGTGTTTTTTATAATCCAAATGAAGTGTGTTTTATAATATAAAGTCTTAACATTATGTCGTTAGGAAAAGTAGAACTAATTTAAAAATAATAAAATATATACTTGCTAAATATTTTTTTAGCTTAAAATTTCTATTCCTATCTAATAAGATAACAAATTTTGTCTAGTGTCGGAAATTTTATTAAAATAATAATAACTAATATTTACCTACTATTAAGTTATAATTAATAATATGGTAAATACTGGATGTGGCAGGTAATTAAAAAAGCTTTTAAAAATAGTAAATGATTTAATTATATAAACTAAGAAGTGTTAACCCTAAAAGTTTGATATTATTGGATCTGAATTAGAAAGTAAAATAGATATAAGTAAAGATTTAAATAAGAATTTATAATTATAAAATAAATGACATTAATATGAAACTAAAATAACTGTTATCTAATTATAATTAATAATGTGGTGAACATGACCGGATGTGGTTATTTAGAAGCTTTTAAAAATAGTAAACGATTTAATTAAATTATTTTAGAATTTTTTACAAATTCTAAGAAAGAATTACATTTAAAATTATAACTATTTTAATTTTTTACCGTTGCACATTTAGAAATATATACACATAATTGTTTTAAATATTCTTAAAATACTTACATACTCATTTATTAAATGTGACAAATACAGGATGTGGTTATTTACTTTTTTTATAAAAACAATAAGCAGTTTAATAAGTATTGTTGTTAGATCAGAAATGTTTAATTCAATTTTTTTACATACTTTGAGAAACTTTGAAATTTTTACACAAATAGGCAGGGTAGGCAAAGGGAACCTAGTGTAGAGACGCTCCGTTCCTCATTTTCAGCCTAATCCTGGAGGCATTGCCTTTTTAGTGGAGAAACTTAACATCGTGCTTTGCCCCAACACTAGAGCGACGAAAAGAAAATATTAATTATTTAATTTCCTTTAGTAGGAAAAGAACTCACAACCTGTCCCGTTTACGTGTGATACTCATGTGCCCCTTCTGACACCACAGCTGGACTTACTATACTTTTACATATAAAAATATAAGTAATAATTTTCAATATCTCTATTTAGATATTTTTTGTACCTACATATAATAAATAAGAAACTAAAATAAATTTTATCAAATAATTATTGATAATGTGGCGAAAACAGGATGTGGTTATTTAGTATGTATTTTTAGTATTTTATATATCTACAAGGAAACGATTTGAGGAATTTTAAAATTTTATTAGTTATATTAAAAAAAAATACTTTTATAAATTTAATTATTTTATTACTTCGAACAATAAAACAAATTTTGTGAATAATTTATCAAATTAAAATAAGCATAATGAAAAATATCCGCTTTATTAACAAATTTTACATTTTTAGAGATTTTATCTTTTAACAACAGTGTAAACGATACATACGTAGTATGTCGTTTTTTTTATATATCGAAAGAACTTAATTTAATGTTATTTATTAATTTGTCAATGAAGCCGACTTTTAAGTTTTGTTATCCGTATAATAATTGAACTTTTATATATTTATACTAGCCGACGCGCGCAGCTTCGCTTGCGTATTTAGGGGTGAATTCTAATAAACCACGTAACATGTGTTCAATGAAATATTTTTAAGAGTCTAAATTTCAACTTTTATTTTAATCGGTGGCGTTTTAAAGATATTTCAATAAAAACTTTCAACCCCTTATTTGCAACCTCAGGGGAGAATTCGAGAAAACGATGAAATACCTATTCAATTAAATACTCTTAATAATCTTAATTCCAAATTTTAAAAAATCGGTGCCGATTAAAATTTTTTTTCCATACAAACTTTCAACGCCTTTTCCACCCCTTTAGGGTTAAAATTTTTCCAAAATCCCTTCTTAGTGGATGTCCAAATTACAAAAGTAAGCATCTGTCCAAATTCCACGTTTCTACGCACAGCGGTTACGGCTGTGCGTGCGTCTTACCTCAGTCAGTGAGGACAAGTCCTTTAATTATATAGATTACGGCACATTATTATATATTTTTATCTACATAATAATATGGCGTAATTTCATAGCTAGAATAAATAAAAATAAACATAAAAAATTTTAGTAATAAACTAATAAGGCGAGATCTGTCTGTCCGATAATTCAACTTCACAAAAATAATTTCTAATGCAGCAGCAGCATAGCGCATTACAGGTACAGTACAGGTATTACGGCGGTACAATTCTGATTGGTCAAAGGATCCGCTCAAAGGAAGGTACTCATGCGAAATGCAAGTAAAAATTAATTTACCAAATTGCCAATAGCCCGATATTATGTCGATCTTTTCGCTATGGCGGTGGTGCTTTTTACTTTTGCTTGTTATAATGAAGATGTAAAATGTTCCTGTAAAAAATAGTATGTATTGCGAATGAGTTATAATTATATGCTCACATTCATAATAAGACTCAGGGACCCACAATGTAGACATTGGTCTACAAATATTGGGAAAATGGGAATCGGATCCTTCGTAACTCCTCAACTCAAAAAAATAAGTTAGCTAGTAAATATATATTTATGTACCTATTAATTTGTTTCGATATTTAATACTTAATATTGAAAAAAAAGTATATTAAGTATTTTTTGTCTGCTACTTGGGTGATGCTTAACTTGGGTGATGTTGAAGCTCCAACCATATCAAAATCGATTTTAAAAACACTACTACTTCTACGTACTACAACTTCTTCTACTTTCTCCACATAATTTATCGATTTATATAGAAATTAATCAAGTATTTTTAATTAGAGCCTCGTTCATACGTCAAAGCAATTTAAATGATGCAAAAGAATTTAGTTTACCCATTGTATGAGGGGTCGTACTCGTAACCCCGAGCACAGAGCTGAGGGCGGGTTGTTATAGCAATTGTCTCTCCTTTAGTAGGTACTGTCAATTGTAACTATTTGAATTTTGTTATAAATTGTTAAATTTTGTACGTAGACGTTTTTTTTTAATTTTTAATAAATCTTGATATACTGGAACAGTGTCTAATTGGAATCTAGATTGTCGTGAGTTCGATCCAAAATACTTTACATTTCCATAGTATGAAAGAGTGCGGCGTTGAGCTCCACACATACTAGGTTATCTCCGTCTTCCCTGCTATATGGCATAAAATGTAAAGCTAAAAATATAAATAAAGTATACCTAACATATACTTTCCTTTTATTTATTTTTCTTAAATTTTGATGGACATTTTAAATTATAATCTAAAATTAAACAACTATTTATTACTCACATTTATTATTCAAAGTTATTCCGTAAAATTATTAAATTTTCTTAATATTTACATTTATTTTTTATCAGCTTCACGCTGTATCCCGCACACAGCAGGATAGGAATATCTTTCACACAAAGTCATATTACTAACACAAAACACACAAAATCCCACAATAAGATAACATAAAAACAATTAATATCAAAACGGCAGTTCTAATTTGGTGGGCATCTGATCCCCTGTAATCGGATTTGTCTGATCGAACACCGGCCGTTATTAAATTTGTTCATACTATCGGATACATTGATTTTTAATGTTATTGCATATGGCGGGGTTTTCTTTTATAATAATAGATACAAATAGATAGGTACATATATTTCATTTTAATTTCGTATTTTAGTGCTTTTAAAGCCAAAAACGTTAGAACCTGTCTGTAAAAGTGATGGTTGTATGGTCGATTCGAGAGAATGATTATGTTTAATTATTTTTTTTTGGTGTACCATGTGTGATAGAAAGATTAGGAGGCTGCGCAGAAAGTGGGGAACTTAGTGTTTTAATATTAGGTTCCCTTCGTTTACCCCCACTATGCCGGAAAAAGCACGAAGTAGTAGTAGCTTTACATAATTACTACGATTTCCCCATTTATTGTATTTCAATAAGTTCACTTACCCATATAATTAATGTATTAAAATTTGACAACAAAAGTTATATAGCAAGAGATTTTCACATGTGATATAAATGTAATAATAATTTTAGTACAGAAATATTTACCTTTCATTTTAATAAATAAATATTTATGGGTTAAGATCATTAAGACACTACCGTTCTCCATTCTCCGGCGAATTCTTGAGACACTAATTAATTTTCTCAAATGGGAATCGAACGCCCAATCATCCTAGATACAGTAACTCTACACCACGACGACCAAACATATAGGCAAAAACAATATTTGTCCAAAAACAATTCGAACAGGAACATATCTCACAGCTGAAAGCAGAATGCACCTTTCCTCTGATTTGGGAGGGCCATCCATCATCAGCATGTAGATCTAATTGGCGATCGAACTCGCTACCCTAACTGAATTACCGGCGACATGCGCCTCTATTATTGCTCTAACCGATTTATTTCTACTGTACCTACGTAGTGTTTTGTACGATTATGACCGATGGTTTAGTGGTTAGAGAGGGTGGAGAGAGAGTACTGTAGGTTCAAGCTTTATAAGGGGCTTATTATATATTTTAATATGTTAATGTATGCATTTATTTGGACACATTTATTTTGACTCTATTATACTTATTATATAAAACTTTTGCTTAATTTGAAACTGAGTAGCCGTCGTGTCTATTATTGGTTCGATTTCTACTTGAAAATTATTTTCGTTTCATCGCTCTGGCAACAAGACAGAGCGCCGCGTTGTGTTCCGCACCCGCAATGATCCAAAAATTGCCCAGAATACGAAATGTCTCACTTGATTCCCTCTTGATTCACATTTGATCCCTCTGCCTACTATGCTATATGCGGGATAATGCGTGAAGAAAAAAAATCTATTATAAAGATTTTTTTAAATCGCAAAATATGTAGCTACTTGATGCCATCTCAAAGTCGCACATGTAACAAAACGACAATAACCCGTGTCCTTGGCAGCATCCTACATCCGCTTCTCACACTCGGCCACGCATTAAATCTTTATATGTAATAAAAATTAAACATCTGTCAATCATCGCTAATAAGAAATTGTTAATTACCATTAAATTTTATAAGTAAGTATGTAGAATTGCTAAATTCCTTAGTTGTTTTTTCATAGTTGATTAGAAAATTTATCGATTATATTTAAATTTAGAGTAATTAATGATAATATTCCCAATCGAGAAAATAAAATATTTAATGTTCTCGCTTTGGTAACAAGCCACAAAGCGGCGTTGAGTGCTGCCACTCAACACACAGTAGGTACACCATATTTCAGCAAAAAATGGGGAACGGAAGTATTTTGTTAGAAACGGAGCATCTAAACACTCTTATTCCAAACCCCCTCTGTCTACCCTGCTATTTGTGGGATACAGCGTGAAACTGAAAAAGAAAATTACAAGGAAACTACCTACCTATACATAAAATATATAACCTACAAAAATCCAACACATAATTCAGTCCTTAATTTTAAAACCCTCTCGCTCTGATTACGGCGCTAAGGATTCCACCCATTAGGGTAATGGCACACACGTGGCACAAATCCTTAACACAAAAGGCGATTTGCTGCCCAAATTCATTATTAATAGGTCCTTTGAAACTGCGGTACGGAATGATTTGTTGATTGCTAGGATTTAACGCCTTGCTTTAGGTGTGGATAATTTGAGACATCAAATTCAAGGCATTGAATTTTATGGGCTGATGATGATGACTTGTGTTGTAGGAGTATGTTTTATGTAAAGACTGAGACAAAACGGGACAATATTGTAAATAAAATTATTAATTTAATAAAACCTTTTCATAGATAAATGTCTTTTTCATGTTAAATTGTATTGTTTAAATCAAGCTATTTCATTTGATATCCATATTAGGTGGGTTATGCAAAAATTGCAATCTTTTTTGTTGCGGCGACCATTTTGGATTAATAATTATATTGATTATATGTAATTTGTCATTGTCATTATAACTGAGGTCGTAATACAAATTTCAGCTCAATTGAACACTGAGGAGTATACTACACAGCAAGTCAAATAAAAGTTTGTAAAAACATTATTAATTAAGAAATTAGAATCTATCATGAAAAAAATTGTAAAATTTTAATTTATAAATTATCTTAATTATCTCAATAAATTTTGATTTAACATGTAACAGAACTAGTTTTAATCTAGGGATGGGCGAATGTCTTATAACATAAGATAGGTACTCGCTAAGAGAATGCAATAACAAAACAAAAGCTGAACCAACCACGCCTAAAACGACGTCGCCTATGACCCAGCAGTTCTAAATCTTAAACCTATTAGAATCTTCCTGTCGGCGAATTAAGTTTTGAAATGGCCGGCCGACTTCAAACGTCGGCGTCCCTCTGACCAATGACGTGAATCATAACTTGAGAGTAGAACTAAATTGATTGAAAGGCTACCGGGGCTAGTGATTTTTGTGTTTGTTGTGTTTGTATGTAAAATGGGGGTAAAATGGGGTTTGTTGTTTTAGGACATATTAGTTTTTTTTAATTACAAGCTGTATGCCACATATAGCAGAAGAAGCATAGAGTCATGCGACTCTGTTCTCCACGTTCTAGTGAATTTACACTAAATTATTTGAATTTACACACAAATTTTGCAATCTAAATAGTAAGTGCTGTTAGTTATTAGTATGTGCTTACTAGATATATTGGTTATGGTACAGTTCTATGACTTTGACCTAATTATATCTAGGCGTAGTCTCACGGGATTTAGTTTCATGGTTTTATAATGACACCATTTAAGCCACTGATCTTACCAATACTTGTGGGATACGGGTTAAAAGTAATTAATTTAATTAGCAAACAATATTATATTATATATTTTATATTTTTTTAGTTTCACACTGAACCCTGAGTATAGCAGGGTACGCTGAGAAAAAAAAGAGAAGTGAAGAGAGTGTTAAAATTTTCTGTTCCATACATTCCGCCCGAGTTTCGAGGCATAGCGTGTTGAGTGGGAGAACTCAACGCTGTGATTTTCTTCAAGGGCGAGGACAAAATGAAAATCATATTTAAATAAACCACCATGACCACCAACACCAGAACCACGCGCTTTAGAAAATCCTTTAAAAAACCAAGATACAAACCCACTACAAAGTTGATTGCCGTGCGAACACCAGAGTGGGTTAAGAGGTGTTAATTGTGCGTGATTGAATGTTTTCTCAGGGCAGAATTTTAATTGGACACAATTGTTTGTGTCCATGTTTTACAGTGGAAAACGTATCGTCTCTTTCGCACTTATTAGATTTGGCTATCTTTTTGCTTGCTGTCCTGCTCTGTTTGGAAATATCAGTTTTCTCATGTTTTCTTTTCTGATTTGTAGAGATATATTAGATATCATCTATAATTAAAAATCGTTAATAAATAAAATTGTTCATTTTGTATAATAATGACCTATTATTAGATAACTTACATAATGTGTGTTGCGTAAGTGTAAAACAATCAAAAGAAAAAGACTTGGATTTGACATTTTTGCAAAAATAAAACATTAGGTATTATCCAAAAAAATCAATCGACAAACACGAAATAACATACTCCCTATAAACCCAACATGTTGACCCCAAAACCGATATGACTCACTCACCATATTCTCACTTTGATGAGTTACGATTTAATTCACAAGTAGATCTTAGATCAATTAGAGCAAATGACAAACATTGTGAATAAGCGTATAGGAGTACGTGCGTAGGCGCCGAGCCGTGGGAACCTTGTTCTTTATTAGACGTGGGCTAGACGGGCGGGTTGATAGTGGATTGAAAAATATTTGCTATTATCAAATTATCGTGCATATTCATTTGCAAAATTGGTTAAGTGCGAGTCGGATTGAGGCTTTTTTGTCAATTTCAGGATTGTAGGTCAACGGGAGGCACAACTTATAAAAGTTGATGAACTTTAGTTTGCATATCATTTTGTAAGAAAGTAGCTATAAATATAAGTTTGTAATTATTTTGTTCTATGAAATTTCAAATTTTTTTCTTTGAGATTTTGTCTACTAGGGGGACTCTACGTCATATTTTATGTTCCAGAGCAGTAAATGAAAATAGTTACAGTTAAACGCTGTCCCACTGGCCCACGACGGCCATTAATTTAAAAATTGCATTATTTTCAAGGTTATATAGCGGTTTAAATATACGCCTAGAGTGTAGCGAGTGTGGATGGAACTAGCATATATATATATATATATTTAAATTATTTACACATCTATCGTAGTAAGACACAGCGAGGTTTAAGCTACACCACTCAATATACAATATATGAAAATCCGGCGACAATTACTCTACTAACAAGAACATTGCTGTACTTTACAACCGAAAAAACCCACAAAATTACACACTGCCCCTTAATATTTGAAAATAACCACAATGTAGGTAGGTAAAAAAGGCACATACTATATAACTATACTAAAAATATAAACTATACTACTATATAACTATACCTACTAAAAATATAAATACTACTATACTACGAATATAATTAATAATAATAAAACAAAAACCATATAACATATATAATAAACAAGCAAAGCTATCAAAAAAAAAACACCAAGCACCTATTAATTACGTCGTACAATCAACTTCCCATGTTAGTGATTGTATTCACAGAATAGATTAGGCTTGACAACGGTATTTCAACTAAAGCAACTTTGTTCAACATACAGTATATCGGTATGAAGTCAGGAAAGGGTGACCTCTGCGACCTGTGTTCCAGTGTTTTGCGAATAAAAACTCTTGTTTTATTATAAAGAGGCAGTGTTGGTTGCTGTAAGATAAGAGTACCGAGTAGACTGCGAGACACCGGTACACCAGTATTATCAGGTTGACGCAACCCATTTGAATTACTTTAGCTTTATTTTAGTGTATATCTATTTATTTCAAATTTTATATAGTATAAACAGAGGTCAGCCGAGATACAAACGACACAGGCTGTGGGTTCGATTCACACTCGAGTAAATGAACAAAATATTTTTTATTTTGAGTCTCTTTTAATTAACACGCTATAATGGCACGCAATAATAGATTAATTAAAATAAGTATTACCTATATGTACTGCTATGTTCATAAATTTTTTTTTTTTTTGGTGGTAGGTGAAAATTAAAGAATTGATAGTGAGATGCGTGCTCATAAAATAATCTAACTAGAAAGCACATTGAGGGCAGAGGAAACATAATGATAAGACACTCCGTTTTCATTAAGATCCCACCCGACCGTTCCCCACTTTCTGCCGAATTCTGAAGGAATGGCATTTTTTAAGGAATATTTGTGAGCAATAAAATATATAAATCTTTTACAATATTGCAAAATACAAAAAAGGCGTGAATACCAAAAACCCCCGCCATGTTGACAAACACAAGTGGTAAAAGTGGTAATTACGTGAAGTATCATTTATCAGAGAGGCGATCTGTTCAGGGCTTCCGTTCCGTTTGAATTCTCTAGATTGTCATGAGTGGGTCGTTGTGGCCAATTATAATACGCTCCTGTGCTGTGCCCACCCAGGGTTTGTAATGAAACACTTGGATTACCAGATAAAATCTTTAGAGATGCATTTGCAGTTATTATAATATGTATTTTGTTTTACTCTTTTCTGTGAATTGGTTTGTTTTGGTTTCACGCTGTGTTGAATAGTATAGCAGGGTAGGTTGGAATTTAGTGTTTAGCCACTCTGGTTTAAACGCACCGCTCAATTTTCGAAATATTTGTAATTTTATGAGGTTATTTTTTTACTTTATCGTTTAATTATCGTTTTTTATGGGGAAGGCTGACAGAACTAACTTTAGTATTTTACATCGAAAGATATTATTTTTCCCAGTCACTTGTCTAATGAGATCGTATAAATAAAAATATTTTAGGTACTAAAATTTTACTAAAAATAAATATTCCTCCGATTACAGATGAAGCCCCGACCATAGCATGTGCATTCGTACATTTTCCCAAATTTGGTAAACGCCAACAAGTTTTCGAGTTTCATTACAAAAATCACTCAATGAAATATTATGTATTCGTTAGCAGATAATAAAAACACATCATTTATAACAGTTAAAAAATTATAGTGAATTAAAAACAGTTACGTCTCCATATCTTTATTGCGCATACATCAGTTCTCATCGAATTGCTTTACACAGATCCTAAATGTGTTGAAACTAATATGTTCACGCAACATTAGCCCTTTGTCCATCCCAATAGATATTAAATTCCATTGTAATAATTCCAATATTAGACCATTGTGTTGTTAATAATAATTAAATGAATGAGCTCGGTCCCATTGATGAAAGACCGATTGTCTCTCAACTAGGAGTAATTTATGTTCGGTACTCTTTGATGGTGATAACACTGCTGGTGGCATCGCCTTTATCTGTGACGTTGGCTATTGGGTAAACAATTGTTTTATAGTAGGTAGGTACCCTACTTTTGGGTTTACTTGCCTATATTGAAATTGTTATTTTGATATCGATCGATTTGCCTATAAAAAACTGAAATTGAATGCTTTTATTGACATTATGCAAATAAACGGAAAGGCAATTTATTTTTGAACCATGGTTTTATTAGAATTGGTATTATTTGAAGCCGCCGTGGCGCAGTGGGGCAAGGGTGTGATTATAACGCGAGAGTTATGGGTTTGATCCCCACTCGAGGAAGTGAAATATTTTCGTTTAAGTATATTTCAATTTCTTCGCTCTAGTGGCGAGGCAAAGCGCGCCGTTGATTCCGGCCACTCAACACGTAATGACTCCAGAATTCGGCAGAAAATGGCGAGCGGACTGTCTTACCACTAGGTTACCTCTGCCTGCCTTGCTGTGTGCGGAATGTTGCGTGAAGCTGATTTTTAATTGTAGCTAAGAACATTGCTTCAGATGATTATGATATTATTTAACCTCCTCAGTTCGTAATTAGATTTAAGTGAAGTTATTTATAATGCAACTATAAAAATAGGCAATATTGCTAGTCAAAGTCTCAGTAATATTAAACTGCTATGTTAAGTAATTCGTTTATTAAGTATTAACATTGTTTGTTTCCTATAAAAGTTCCTAGAATTTCTTAATATATAAGTAGTAATTTAATTTCTTTATCAAAGCGGAAATGTGATCTTATTATTACGGTTTCAGAATTCATTTATTTCTTATACAGTATTACCACATTACTCCAGCATGGTCAATAATGGAACTAAATGTAATTTAGTTGATTTTTATTAAATCTTACTTATAATTAGATAAATGTACTCGTATGTACAATTTTTGGATTAAAATCATTACAATCTTTTTCCTAGAAACATTTAACTAATATTTTTAAGTATCAAAGTGTCGGGAGATCTACACTGTTGTTTTTAACTTTGAAGAATGATTATTTCCTCGACACGAGAGCTAATAAATGAAAATATAATTAAATAAATATTTCATTTCCTCGAGCGTGGATCGAATCTACAACTAATATGTATAAAAAATAATACAAAAAAAAAACTCATTTCCCTTATTATAAATATACATTCAAGCCGCAATCTTAAGACGTAGTTAGTAGGAACGTAGACATAAATTATATCGTTCTCATCTCTCTTCAAATGAAATACCATCCGACCGAATAATAGACGACATCATGGTACAATGGTCTGTCGAACCGAACGTAAGGGTCGCAGGTTCAAATTTGGCTTAGAATTATTTATATATATATATATATATATATATATAATATATAAAAATTTATTATACAAATATATATACAAATTTATAATTATAAAACTAATATATATTTGAGGGATAAAAGAATATTACAAAGAGTAATAATTTAAATTTGACATATTTATGTTATTTATTAACTAATTCTTTGTCATTGGAAGTAAATGCTAATTTACTATAAAATGGTTTAAGAGACTAGTACTTGCTTTCAGTCATCTAATGAATAATTATTAATTCAATTAATAATTTTTTTTAAAGGAATTCTTTCAATAACAATAGGTATAAAACTATGATTTGCCCCACAAATTTCAGAACATTGACCATAATAAATTCCAGGACGATTAATAAAAAATCTAGTTTGATTTATATATATATATACAAATTTGCATTTGTATTTTTGAGTTTGGCTGAAGCAACATTAGAGATTTCTCTGTAAATACGTGAAAGATAGACCATTTCTTTTAACACCTCCTACGTTCAAGGGTTTCTGATAGAGATCTCTATTAGAAATAAGTTATCCATAGTACACATTTTTTCTGTAGTTATAAGTTTTGTGTACTTCCTTTCTTTTGTGGTACATAAATAAATGAAATATATATATATATATACAATGTTGTGCAAGGTACATTTTATTTCGAAAAATAACTAACAATCTATTTTGAATGTATCTATGTTGTTATTTCACACTTTCTAGTTCCTATACTATTTATGGTAAAAATAGTTCGATTTCGATTGGTTTCCTCTAATAAATGATATTCTTTAGTCTAGTCTTCACTATCATATGTTTGATTAGAATGCCTCTTATCATATATAATTTATTATACACCGTCATGACCCAGTGGTAAATAAAACTCTATGAGTATACGATTCCTATTTATATCGAACAATTGTTTTATTGACGCCGTCATGGAGCAGTGTGTTAACTGTAAACGCGATGATTGTGGGTTCAATTTCTACTCGGGGAGATTATTTAGGAGAAGGAACTCTTTGTCCGATAGTACAGTGGGTTATATCGACAAAACAAAAACAACACTACCAAATCTATTGAAACCAATAGTATCTGAGAATAAGGCGTTCAACTAAATTTCAGCTTTATAGGAGTATTATTAGATAAACATTAATAATAATTCGTATAACAAATTGGTTCTATCACGCCACTATCACGATAACGTGATAACGAAGATTTATCACACTTACAATATAGAACGTAATTTGTAAAAATATAGCAAATAACATAAAAAAAATTGCATCCGACGCGATAACAATTGCAATAAAGTCAATCGTAATTGAATGAGCGATCACTTGATGGAGGAGTGCCTTTATTTGAGAGGGCGCCACCGGCCGGCGCCGTCTGTTGCGCTTAGCCTGGCCCTCCACTAGGTGTTGGGTGTATAGCTTTAACTATATTGATAATCATATTCTTACCAGGTCAAT
Organism: Heliconius nattereri; assembly: GCA_013403645.1. Lineage (NCBI taxonomy): Eukaryota > Metazoa > Arthropoda > Insecta > Lepidoptera > Nymphalidae > Heliconius > Heliconius nattereri. The sequence goes on from JAAIXI010000230.1 coordinate 2,159,097, forward strand.
TAGGAGGCCAGTCAGGACCCAGGCACAAAATGTGATTAAATGAGACAGGTGGGTGTGGGTTTGATTCCCACTCGAGGAAATGAAATATTTTTATTTCTATTTCCTTTACTCTGGTGCCATTCAATACACAATGTCTCCAGAATTGCTCAGAAAATTGGGAACAGAATGTATCAGCACTAGATTTTCTCCGGCTACCCTACGAGATAGCTACAATGCGAAGCTGATTTTTTAAATCTAAGCACTATTTCAATGGAGATTAGATTTCGTACCAATTTTTGTATGATTTGAAATTTTTATATCTTTCAAAAAAAAATATTTAGAAAATTATAAAATTTATGACTAGTAGCGGTACTTAAACTTGCTTAATCGATATCTTTTAAGCTATCAGTAAAATCTGTATTAAGCCACGAAGGACTTATAAATGGTATAGCGCGTCCAGTAGCAAGTGAGCCTGATAATTTATTGTTTTCGAGTGTTGCGGGTTCCGACGTTACAATATAACGTGTTGATTAATCTAGATCTCCCTAACGCTATTTATAGATGCTATTTTAATTAACCTCGCCACTTTTCTCCGTTTTGATTCCGTACCTCTTATATTTGTTTGTTTATGTGATGTTTTCTTAACAATATTAAGGAGAAAAAAATAGAGAAATTGAAAATAGAGAATTGGTGTGTAGTGTGGTAATTAATTTACCTGTTTTGAAACTAATTTGCTCGTTTCATGAAAATTAACATCTAAGTAATAATAATTTAACAAATACTTAGTGAAGTAACAAATATATTTAATGCAATGACTTTGAAGCAAGAGTGAGCAGTAGAGGAGGACTTCGGACTCTCGACCTTCGAGGCATATATAAAATAAATAGTTTGTCGACGCTGCACGAGGCAAAAGAGGTCCAAAGACGCTGTAGCCTTTTGTGGTCCGTTCTCTTTGGCTCCCTGGCTTAGGATAAATCGTTAAACTTAAAAAAATTATTCCAATCAGTTACTTATCGTATTATAGCGTTATAGTAAATTTGTAATGTAAATTTGTGACTGTAAACGCGACAGGCTGTGGGTTCGATTCCCTCTCCAGGAAATAAAATATTTATTTTTTTCATTTTATTCTCCCTGGTGTCGAGGCAAAAGCACTAGATTGAGTTCCGCCAATCAACACGCGATTCCTCGAGAATTCGGCGACAACGACAAAAATGGATTTTTCAGGTTTAGGTACACTCTTAAGTTGACGACATGAAAATTAATATTTTTAAAAAAATTAGCAGGCCATCGTAGCATGGGAGCTTTTGTAAGCACAGTGGTTATGAATTCCGTCCCCAATAAAGAGAATGATTGATTTCCTCGTTCATGTAAATCTAACCGAGGCGTAGAGTTACGTTACGTCTTAACACTGGTTTGTCTAGCTCTACCCTGTTTTATACGGGGCACAGAGAATTTGTGAAGCTATAGTACATTTCTAAGGCAAAACAAATATATTTTTATTTTTCAAGAAATAGCCTTCACAAAACATATTCCATGCTTAAATAATGATTAAGCTTATTCGATAATAAATTTTGCTAATAGCCAATTTTATCATATTTACAAACAAGATATACTCGAGTAATCGTAATCTAAACTTGTTTCAATTAAAACATTATATGTTAATAACACATTATATGGTAATAAATGTTTATTTGAGATACTATATTATACGTAATTTGGACTATCATGTCGCAGTGGAATTACAATTGCGATGGTCGTGAGTTCTATATCCACTGGACTGAGTTGTTTTCATTTTCCCACTCAGATACATTAGATTATATCAAATAGATAAGGCTATCGGCATCTAGTGTCAAGACACTCCGTCCACTTTCCCTTGATTGGCGGAACTTAACGCCGCTCTACAACATAACCTCAAATCAATTTATTAACAAATCAACAATATCCAAACACGCTAAACACGCCAATTGATCCAAAAGACAGGATGTTGTAACAATTGGTGTAAGCGTATGGACAAATTAGCTGGACGACGGTCATTGATACCTCCTTGGACGTGGCGCCGCTGTGCCCGCGATGCTCTTTACGTTTTTATATCCTGAGGCTGGGTTAGATTCATTCTATGATTCATGCTTCATAGAATGAAGGTCAGTATTGGATTCTAAATTGTTGGAATATGTTTTGGTGGGTTGCTGGTGTTAATTTTGGGTATAAGATGTTTATGTTTTTACGTATATAATGATATAGTATTGGGACACTTTGTTCTCAATTTTTCTTTTATTTCGGAGTTTTTAAATGTTCTTAAAATTTATGTTAGTAATATTATATATTGATAAATATTATTATATAAAACATGTAGCTTCACAACTTAAACGGTCGATTGGTCTTTAACAACTCTGCACTTCAACTTTAAAATTTTTGAATCAATGTCAATTTCCTTAAAATTGTTATTACTACAGTCAGTCAGTCCTACAAAAAGCGACCAGCAATAACGTTGGGAACGTTTCGAAAGTCGGATCTCCACTTTATAATTTACATACGATTTCAACAATGACTAATATTATAAAAAAATGACATTTTTAGTTGATTTCAATTTAGGCGCCTTAACATTTTATATCGGACTATTTGGAATGATAGCTCATATTGTATTTATTTGCATTTCTTACTAATTAATCGTTAATCAGCGAGATAAATATTTATTTTATTAAATTAAACATCAATTTTATGTGCGTCGTTGTAATGTGCCAGATCAGTCGTGGCGCAGGCGCAGGGCTACAAGTGACTGTAAACGCGATAGGTTGTGGGGTCGATTTCCACTCGAGGAAATGAAATATTTTAATTTTTAACTCTGGTGTTGAGGCAAAACGCGGCGTTGATTTCCATCACGCAAGACCTCTAGAATTGCGTGGAAATAAAGAAGCGGAGTGTCATAACACTAAGTTTCCTCTGCCTACCCTGCTACATGTATCGCGTGAAGTTGAACCCCTTACCACTACAATTCAATTTCCTTATAAAATCTTACATTTGAAAGTAACCTACTGCTCATAAGTTTACATTAACTCCAGTCCGGTGACACGCGCTGAGTACCGTCGCTCTGGCGCCAGCGAATAGCTCTCTTCCTATAGGATGCACAGATTGTCCTTGCGCTCATCATCTTATCCTGTTTCGAAATGTCCGGCTGTGATCTCTGGAGTTGGTTCGTTTTGGTGTTTTTTTTTGTGTGTGTGTTGTGTTATAGGACTTTTGTGTAAGTTATTGTACTTGGCCGTCGTGGCCCAGGGGCGCAAGGGTGTGACGGTTATTGGTTCGATCCCTACTCAAGGAAATGAAATATTTATCTAAATTTATATTTCCATTACTTCGCTTCGTTTCGAGGCAAAGCGCGGCGTTGAGTTTTATTTAATCCTTTTTCAATGTAAATGAGTATACTGCAATAAAAAAATTAATAAAAAGTCAAAATCACACATAAACAAAAGAGCAGAAAAGGGCACGGATCATCCATGTCCTCCATGGGTGTTTTATATAATAATCATAATTAAAAAAAAAGATTTTTGAAAAAACCTGTCGTTTCCAACATTTTACAGTAGATAGGTACTACACAGTAGAGTGGTCTACCCGTGACCACGTAAAGTGTTCGAAATGTCCGGTTTCCAAAAATATATATTATTAAATATACGTGATGAATTCATTTAAATAGTTTCATTTAAATCGTGAAAATCAAAATTCTTAATAAATCCAACATTAAATTAAATAAATTTAAAATTTCATAGTTTCACCATCATTGACCACATTGACTGGCCAAACCAACCGTCCCTGTCACTCCACTATCAAACGCAAGCAGTATTACACGCAATTTCATCTGATAAACATATATGTAAGTAAGTAATTACAAGAGTGTTATCTTGTATCCGCCGCCGTGATTACCTAAATGCGACTTCGATAGTGTTTATCTATTAAATAAGATAGATATGTATGGTGCTTACGTTTTATTTTTTTATTTCTATTGTAAATGAGTTGAACCTATTTTTTGGCTTCACGCTGTTCCTCATATAAGAGTAGGTAGGGGGAGACCGGAGCGAAAAAATTTAAAATATTAAATATTCCATTCCCCAGAATGGAAATGGGAATCGAATCCGTCGCTCTACAGTCAAACACTTGTACCGCTGAGCCACTGAATGATTGAGCTTATGTTTTGGTGAAAATTAAATGGAGTAATTTTTTCTATAATTTTAGTGATCATGCTATGGATATATTCAACGGTTTGAAAAATTAAGCTACCAAGAAAAATATAGTATTAAAAAAAATATTATAGTGGCTGAGTCGAACATCATCTGACTGTAATAGTAATAGTTGCGGGTTCAATTCCATTCAAGGGCTATCCAATATGCATTGTCCCCATGTTAAAAGATCGAAATCGAAAAGTAGAGTACATAGGGTATTGACACTGGGTCTCCCTACCTACCATGTTGTGAGCGAAAAAACATAAAAGTGAAAAAATATATATATAATTGATAGTCCGAACTTTATAAGATAATAAGCAAAAGTATACTCTAAAACGAATTAGTTATGTCCGTCGATGTCAGGCGTCAGACGTCAGGCCCTTACGGGGGCAATCGAGTAAATCATATCGTAACACTTGTTGATAAAGCAATTGAACCTTTTTACTCACTTAACTTTTAAAATGGAACTTTAGTGGGATTCCACTTTTTAATAAGAAGCTGGCTGCCTCTAAATTAATTTATGAAACAATAATTGACAGTAACATAAATTTTGAACTGTAATGTTAGAGAGGATTTATCCTTTGTTTACTTATTGTACACAAAAAGTAAGTAAAAAAACAGATTGTTCAATTTTTTTACAGTAGTTGTTTTATACATATTTATATAGTAGGGTAAGCTGGTCTAGGAGTACTCACTTAAAGTTTAAAATATTCTAAAAGACAGAAATTGGAATTAAAAAAATAACTAGTCATTTATCGCATCCATAATTTAATCATATACCTTAAAAAAAGAGAAAAAACAACAAAAATACTTTTTAACTCTCAGGATAACAAAAATAATGACAAGTGGGAATTGCGTACTCTTACATATATGGTTGTGTAAGAGTACGCTTCTAGGTTGACAAGAGTACATGGATCATCGATTACTTATGGTCACTTGCAGAACCGGCAAATTAGATATCCTAAGCCCTCATACATTGTGCAAGCTTCATGCCACCATTTCGAGCATTCTATCCCTATGTGGGGGTTCACGTACATTTAAATGCATGATGGGCATCGCCAAACCATTTTAGGCATTTTCTTTGGCACTTTAAAGGTACTTCTGAACTTTTTAGAAAGATTCTTTGAATCCTTTTTTGGTACTTTCTTTGAAGAAAGCTTTGAAGCTTCCTCGAAAGCTAGTTTATATGGAGGTCCACTAAAAATATCCGACTTAGCTCTTTTGTGGTGAGATTGTGATAAAAATTCTGCTCGTGGTAGGAATTCAACGTTTTGAATTTGAAGACAAGCAAGTGGTGTATGAGCTCTGTTTCAACTAACGGTTGAAGAAGTGTAAAATTTTGTGAGCACGAATGCTGCGGAGAAATGCCTAGAAAATAATTATTATGCTCAACGTTTTGTTGCAACACATTAGCCAGTTGGAAAATGTGTTCTTCATTCGATTCTGCCAAAGGTACATTTTATGCCAAATGATGTTCAGGGTTCGTCACGTGATTCTGCCAAAGGCATATGTTCTGGTACATCATTAGGTGATTGGGAAATTTGTATTGTGCATGTAAGAGTACGCGCGTACTCTTATAAGATGCACAACTGAGTACTCATACACATTCTAGCCAAATCGTAAGCAAGCGAAGTTTATTGCCATCTCTTGGCGACAACCGCAATTACTCTAGCCGTATGTTTCAGGCATTGCCTTCGAATACTTCACAGTTTACTCCGATTTTTCTAAATAATTACATTTTCGTCTCAATAACACTTTTAAAATGGTAAAAATATTTAAAGTTTTGAGTAAAAATCTTAAAACTTATTTAATTTCTATATTTTCCTTCGAATTTGATTTTTTTTTCGCCCAGCACATCTTCCTCCATCCTTCCATCCTTACATCGCTGGGATCCCATTATGACTGAAACAAGCCGCGCATCGTAAACAACTTCCCGGATATTTGTGTTGCGTACTCTTATCGGATGCGTCCTCATAGACCAGGTTACTATGTACCTAATGAAACTCCTAGTTTAGTTTCTTTTTTTCTGAAAATAATGTTTTATATTAAGAGAAATGATGTTTATTCTTTGTTTTTTGAGAAACTTTTATCAAACTACTTCTGAAATTGTGTTAGTGTATAATCTTTCCTATTTCAAATAAACGTACATACAAAGATTAGTACTAAATTATGTATAAAAAAGGAAGATAATTATAATAAAAAATATGTACTGAAAAAAAAACATAAAGCTTCAGTTACAATAGATCCCATCAGTTAATCCATAGAACAAAAACGTAATCTCCTAATCTAAAGTCCCACCCATACAGAATTGAATGATTCACCGCGTTTAATTGTTGAATGAGAAATGAGGAAGCGCTCGTTATGGGACGTTATGACGTAGAGGCTCGCGACATTTGTTAGTGCTTATATTGTATAGTTATTTATTTATGAATTAAAGTCATATCCTTGTTTTAATTTTTAAAAATGCGACGCTTTCAATACACAGACTCGCCGGTCATTTGTCGGCACTGCTATATGAGGAATACAGCGTGAAAAATTTACATGTTTTATTTATTTATTATTTATTTTAGTCCCGAAGAAGATATTAAATATGAAATAATAAACGAGATTTATATTTGTTCACAGGAGTTTCAGCAAGCGAGGCGTTAAGAAACGGAATATGTCAATCTTTGTGGGCGCCAACGCGGCCGGAGCCTCGCGTGGCGTCCTCTCCGCAACAACTAGAAAACTATTCAGTAAGAGGTAAATATTTTTTTGAAGTGTTATTCCCTACAATAGGTAATAAAAATATTTTTTTTAGAAAACGCAACTCCTCCATAATTCGACGGAAATGGGAAACGGAATTGCGCCATAATGACGAAATAGCAATTTTGTTCACTAAACTTCTTGATTATAACTGTTATATTTACTACGATTTTTCCTGTTAATTTAGCCCATTTACTAAATCCTAAGCCAAATACAATTCACTAATATCATAATAATCTCTTTCTTGTCGTTTTACAATGTCACGAAACCGCTGTTAACACTGAAACGACAATTACAACAATAAAGCAACAAACCAAACAAAAACTAACCTAACTTTAGCATATACTAGAAAACTTTAATAAACAAAAATCTCATAAATAAGCCCCCAAAAGCCCCAAAAATTCTAATAACATTCGACTCGAAATCCCACGGCTTCAGATTTGGGCTGACACAATTATCTTATCGCGGACAGCGCGTATCTCTCGGCAAAATTACCTTGTTTTATGACTCTGATTTGCGGCGGCAGCGACAAAGTACTATCGATAACGTGTAACCGTTCGTGTAATGATGCCTGTAATTCATGTGTCTACACATTTTTTTTGTATCGATAAGGGGATAGTTGGCAAAAAACGATAATGTTGGCTGATATGGTATTTTTTGGGTGTTTATATTATGATGTTTTTTATTTTCTGTGGTGCTATGGTTTTAGTGTCTTTGAATAGGGATTCGATTTTGTATTAGGCAGAGGATATCTGGAAATCTAATCCTTAAACACTCCGTTTCAATCAAGATAATTCCATTCCACAGTTTATTTGTCTTTGACTTTGTCCCCTTTAGAGCTTATTTACTTACGAGTATTTAAATACCAAATATTAATTTAGCAGATCTAATTACTAAGTCAGCAAAAATCAATTTCTCTATTGAACCACAAAATAAAATCCATACATAATTTTAAGTCAAAATGTAAATTTTTTTGTCCACCACCTATTTAACCAACGACAGCTTTATTGGCTATCTCTCCTGCCCTTCTTAACACGTTGTAAATCCGATTTGGACATGTGTACTCTTGTAGGTAAACATTAGTTGACGAGATAAGAGCCTGCCCTGTTTGAAATGTATGGATTGTTTAGTACTAGGACGGTTTCGAGAATCGGGTTTTTTAAAATTTTGAAACGTATTTTTTGTTATGATTTATTGAAATTGTTTTTTTTTCCTTTTTTTTAAATATATTTTTTTAATTGTCAACGTTCTTATATTACTGTCTACCACTCTGTAAACTCTATATCTTTTGTGAAAATGAAGAATCGAAAATATCTTTGCGGTTCGCAGAAGAATTCTCGGGAGAATGAATATTAAACATTTTCGTTTTCTTAATAGGAATAATAGTGGAACCTAACGCTGTATTTTCTCTTCCCAAACTGAAACAATACCCCAAGTATTGTAAACAGCTAAAGACATTCCTAATATATTTTGATCTCTTCTATTCTTCTATTTAATATTTTAAATAATAACCAATGCCTAAGTTAAATCTATTTATCCGTCCCCACATAACTCCCAAACAACGACAAAGACAAAGCTCGATCAATCAAATACTCCATTGCATGCCAACTACGTACAGCTCGTCAATATTTGCAAGTATACAGAGCGTCACGACATCGCCCCTCAAATTTATGTGTTTCTGTTTGACCAAGTGGTGCCAAGTTACATTAAAGTCTTGTTTTAAGTTGCGTGACTTTACGCTATGATAATTGAATATAGTGCCTACAGTGAGTAGTGGCTCATGAATCGTTAAGGGTTTCGTGATTGTTACGGAATTATACTTCTATGGAATGGTCGGGTTGTTTGCACTGTGGTAAGTTTGTTCATTTTTCCTTATGTTGAAAAGGGGAATAAGATATTGTGTTATTATTTGTGGAAAAGTTTGATTATGTTGATTTGAACGCCGTATATTACGCATTGCGTGGTATAGGGCGCTCCAGAATTGAGCGGAGAATGTAGAACGGAGCCCGGAGTTAAGTTCCGCCACGTAACATGCTACGCCTCAAAAAATCTGGCGAAAAGTGAGTGAGTTAACACTAGGTTTCCTCTGCCCACCCTGCTGTGTGCAGGATTCAGCGTGAAGCTTAAATAAAAAACCTAGATTATAATAAGTTACCATTTGGTCATGTGACATCCAGCATAAAAATACCTCAGATACCTTTATAAAGAATATTTGAGTTTTAAAAGCTTTTAATGATCCTATTACGATAGTAATCTTGACTTTAAAACTTTATGGACATACAAACAGAATATTGCGAAAAATTTTAGACTTAACCTAATAAAATGATAGTTATAACAAATCTAGACTCTTTAACGATTATTGAGGCTGAGTTTATTCAAAAAGATGCCGCGACCATTTCGACAGTGTTTGCGAAGTATTCACGACTTGGCTGTTGGGAATCCAAAGTTTGTACGATTTTGAACCGTAATCCAATGCACTAGGTGATACATGATGTGATTTATTATGAATAGTGAATAGACACAGAGTAACAAACGTAAAACGTGCTATTGTTTCTGTAAATAATTCGTGGAACATAAGAGAGAAATCGTCCACAAAGGCGCCGCCGAGATAGTGCGGTACCGACCTTTAATTAAATTATGTAATCGTCAATGTGAGAGGACTTTTGTTTATAGTGTGCTTTAGTACTTTTACGCAATTTTTAAAAGATTTTGATTGTACGTTACTTTTTTTAGCATCGCCTGAACCCTGAGCCTGGGTACGTAGTATTGATATTCCATTCCCATTAAGACATTTCCATTCTCCATTTTCCACTGAATTCTCAAGGCATTGCATGTATGGTATTGAGTGGTGGAACTCCACGCTATGCTTTACCAAAGCAAGGATATGAAAATATTTAATATTTCTTTTCCTCGAGTGAGATTACTTTTAGCATATAAATGCAAAACTAACAATAACTGGATAACTTATGGTGTCATTCATATGACACTACAAGTTCACCACCTCTATATTTATGACACATTTAACCAATTTTCTTATTAATTTATTGAAAATTCACAACAAAGCCGTCTATAATAAAACTAATAGCGTTTCCGCAACGTCACATGTTTACATAACGATTCCTTCGAAAGAAATCATTTTCCAAATCCATCCATCTATATCTCAAGCATTTGCATTGACAGCCGATATGCGTACAAGTACAAGTAAGATAAATCAGGTGTTAGCGGCTAGATCTGAAGTAACGCAGCGGGATTACGGTCACGCCCTAATCTCAACTTGTCACGTACGTCATTGATTTAAAAATCCTGTGTACACCTTGCGTCGTATTAGGTGACGAGAATATTTTTTAGATATGACTATCAGTTATCAGGTTGCTGTTTTCTTGGGTTTTACGTCGTTTATTTGTTTAGAATAATAGCTTGGACTTGCAAACCACAGTTCTTTTTTTGAGAACCTGCTTCGTTATGAGGGATGCCTGTGAAATCCATTAAACGTATATATTTTTTTATTACTAGAAAATTTATAAATCCTATACAACAGAGGCTCCATAATATATTATATGTATATACATATATTATATAACAAAAACAAGTGATAATATATTTATAACTCAATATCGCACCAAATAATCATTGGTTTATGACATCTACGTCACTTCCTCAGCAAAGTGGTAAAGATATCAGTTTTACTGCCCGTCACTAATCTTGTAGACCTTCAGAATATAGCTTTGATTAATGTCCAGCACAGACCAGAAAGTAAATCTATTTGATTAGGCCCTGAGGTTTCTGATAAGTAAGAATTTCAGAGATATCCTCCAACAATTTGTTGATAGTAATGGTTATGACCAAATAGGTCTAGGATAGTATATCTGTCCGATGATGATAGAGAGACTAGAACAATATTAATTATGACGTGTAACTTTAATGCTTAGAGTGCTAAAGCAAATAGGGACAGAGCGGGAAGGGAGGGGTACCCACCCCAGGAACCTCTGTTGACCAAGAGTTTAAAAACATGTAAAATATTGAGATCTTTTCCAATTTTACATGTCAAAATAATCTCAACAATTTTACCCTAAAAGTACTTATCGATTATTTTCATTTCTAGACAGGAATTTATTTCGTTCTTGTCTTTACATAGCAATTTGCGTGGAAGTAAAGTAAATACAGTATTTACATTATTTCTTTTTCTGGCAGACCTCGCCGAAGATAGCATACTACGGAAAGGAAATCTGGGGTTAAGACACTCCGTTTCTAATTTTCCACCTAATTTTCGAGATATTGCATATTAAATGACATAGCTTGTCACTATTTATCTACCAGACTGGAAAAATAGGAAAAACAAATGCCTAAACTATGCTATAAAAATACTGTATTGTCATGAGTGGCGCAGTAATACAGCGTTTGATTGTAAATGCGACGGTTGTATGTTAAGACAAAAAGTGGCTAACTAAGTACCTACCCATAAAATTAAGAAACTTTAGGTTCCCTCTTCCTACCCTGTTATATATGGGATATAGAAAGAATCAAAAATAGAAAGTGTGAAAAAATACAAAAAACGCACCACCCACATCCATAATATATAGTCTGTGACAGATTTACAACGTTCGAAATATTTATGTTCGGCATATTAATTTCGTCATTTACGATCAAAGATTTAGTTAATCCGTGACGATAATTTGGATTTAAAATGTATTTACAACAGATAAAAGACATTAAAAGCGAATGATAACATTTGATTTATATATTTATTGTAAATTTTTCCGATAGCGCAATGTTTAAAATATTTTTCAATACTGTAAGTAGGTACTAATCGTTTTATATTGTGATAATATGATATATGAAGATGTTTATCTGCGGATTTGTGTAGTTTCGAATTTGGATATTTTATAATTAAATTATAAATGCAGTAAAAAAGAGGGTATGTCCTAAAAATCCTTTTACTAGCTAAGTTTATTTTTAACACGTCAATTGCGGTCGTGGTCCAAATAGGCCCCACGCGTTCGGCCTCACTTGCTTGGGTACCAGAGCGAAGAAATAAAAATATTAATAACTAATAATTCAATCTCTTGAGTGGGAATCGAACCCACAACCATTGTTTCCATCATCACACCCTTGTGCCCCATTCACAACGGCCTGAAATATTTTATATTCACTTATTCAATTAATATTGGTATTATTTATAATCTATACTAATATAATAAAGCGGAAGAATTTGTTTGTTTGTTTGTTTGAACGCTAATATCTTTGGATCTACTGGTCCGATTTACTTTGTTTTTGTTTTGTATGAAAGCTGCATTCTTCAGAAGTGCTATAGGCTAAATAACATTGCATTAGACATATATACTAATATATTTTAAAGTACTTTCTAATTTGCCATGCAATTTATTCTGCCATGTCAATAACAACCGTCGTCGCTACGCGACCGTTACCGCGACATTTTGATATTCATCCTTATGAAAATAAATATAACAGTCACTCTTAACATTTTATCTAGATTGAAATTGTAGTTTACTGTATAACATTCTAATAAATAATTAAGGAGATGTCACTGATTCGGAATGACCTCGCCTTCGAGCGACATAGTAAGACCGACGCGAACGGGCAGATGACGTTGACGGTTTTATAAATTTTCATACATTTTCGAACTATTGTTAATTTTATGTAATTATTTGCTGTTTATAATTAATCTAAACTACACTTTGGTTCTCTTCTTCTTTTCTTGGTGTAGTGTAAAGTTTGGTACTGGGATTTTATTTCATATTGCTCGCAAAAATTATCCTATTTAATATAGAAAAATGTTTAGTTATTTCATAGAGTCGATATTTACGAGTATGTACGCACGCACGGATAACTTTAGGTACATTTTCTAATATTAAGAATATCCTTTAGTTACTTTTACTTCTTTTGTTGGTTCATTTCGATAACTCAGATATTTTTTCTTATAATATATCTCTACTAATTATTCTTTTTGATTATTTAAGCTTATATTTTCTTACAAATTCTGTTGAAAACTGATAATAATTTCATAAATATATTTAATTAATATTCTTATATTTCAAGCAGGCGTAGCCGCGTCCAGGTCCACTAGTCTTATAATATAGAGTCGTGGCGCAGCGGCAGAGAAGTGCAATTGTAAACGAGACAGGTTATGGGTTCGATTGCCACTCGAGGAAATGGAATATTTAATATTTTGATTTCCTCGCTCTGGTAAGGAGGCAAAGCGCTCTATAATCATCTACTCAACACACAATGACTTTAGAATCCGGCGGAAAGTAGACAACGAAATTGTCTTAATGGAAACGGAGTGTCTTAGCACTTAGTTTTCAGCTTACCCTGCTGTACAGAATACCAAGTGAGCTTCGTACTGGCCTTTACCTTCATCCACCCAGTTGGATAGAAGTAGCTAATAGTCTGACAGAATGTTGTCGGAAACTCTTAAGTTTTACCGTTTTTGCGACGCTTTTCATCATTATTTCACAGGACTATATATGTTCTTCAAAAATTCGATTATTAAGTACAAAGATATTTTTTGAATACAAACCAACAGTTTCTGAGTTTAGCGCATTCAACCAAACAAACTGTTCCATTTTATAATATTAATATAGATGTTCTTTGATATATGTGTCCAAATTCTTATTATTCTTAAATGACATTGCACAAGAAAACGAAACAAAATCTAAGATAAAATAAATGAATCACTTTCACTTGTTCATTTATTTTTTTATATTATTATCAGTTAAAAAAGAGACATATCGTATTCATTACTCATACTTCGCCGAAGTATGTTATATAAATATGTTAAAATTACCTATTAAAATATAGGTAGAATTTATTTGAAAAAATGAAAATTAAGACTGACACATACCTAATGTTCATAGATTCAAATATCACTAGAGGCTCTTCCTAGGTATTCCAAGGCCCCAGCAGCGTGCCACCTTCCAATTCCATCATCATATCAGCTCGATGGTACCATATGATATTGTCATATAATCTATACATGATTGCAGAGTTTCATGATGATACAACAATTAGAAGTGCGTGTAATTCAGATTCTTAGATTTTATTATATTTATATTATTTTATTATTTTATTACTAAAACTTGTTGCAAAACATTCCCTTCTCTACACACTTTTTTTACACCTGACATTTCCTGTTATCTGGCGGAACTCAACGCCGCTTTTTGTCTTTCCAGAGACCAAAGACATGAAAACTATTAATTGGCCTCATTGTACTTCATCTTCTATTATCTCAAAGTTTAATATCTATTGACAATAAATCAATCTGTAGCTATATGAAAAATGTAATTAAAATATGTATAACACCCATCCAGAGTACGAAGTGGGTACCCTCAGCGCACTTTATTAAAAATGAGATTTGTCACGTACCCCTTATAAGTCGATTCGTTAAACATTTCTACAACCTTTAATCTTGATTAACGATTTCTACGTGACGCCGCATTTTGGGAAATCCTAATAACATAATGATTATTAATTTCACTATGTTGCTTTTTTAGTTTACACATTTGTCGCATATAACAGAATAAGAAGAGATAATCTAGTGTTAAGGAACCCGGTCAATTGAAATTGGAGTGAGTGAAAATCGACTACAAATAGACGAAAATACAAAAAAAATGTGGATTTTTATTCTTTAGGGGTCTAGAAAAATGCTGTCGTAGTTCTGTGAAGTTCGCTGCAATGTTTTCAGCTTAAATAAATCAATTTGTGTATACTACACTTATACGAACTGCATCACAAACACTTTCTATAGACAACTATAGTCATCATAGTCTACGACTTAATCACCATCCCCTACTAAATATTCTTTCAGTACTAAAAAAATATATATTCATTTCTAAATTGAAACGACTTCTTAATATCCTTTAATAGGTTTTTATTTTTGATGTCAGAGTGCATTGCAATTGCAATTTGCGGGCGCGCCTCTTATAATTAAAATTACATTAGACTGCAAACAGGCGGCAACGATACGCTGCACTGTTTGAATAAAAATGCAACCGCTATACCGTTTACCTTCTAAAAACCTTAACTGGATTGTACCTTGGCCAGGACTCGTTAGGGGTAATAAATGCTTAACCAAATTTTGCTATTAGGGTTGATCGTGTGTTGAATTTGGTGTGCAATTCTGTTACTGTTGTTTTTTTTAACCTATGAATAAACTGAATGTTTTTTTTTTACTGAGCATATCGATTTCATTAGTTACTTTTAATGGAATAATTGGAAATTAAGCTAGTTTTTTCTTTTATAAAATAATGACAAAATAAATAATAACATAATTTTATTCCTTAGATCTCGGTAATTGAAAGCAAACTATATCTTTCAGTTTTCATTTTGAAATCCTAATTATTCAGGGATAATACTAGGTAGTATAGCAAATGATATGGCTACTGGCCACAGTAAATAAAAATTGTGCTTATTTAAATCTAAAATAACTCATATGAAAATCTTATTACTATATATAAATAAATAAATGAACTTGAAAAACAAACATACAAACAATAAGCAAAAGATGATTGAAATGACTAGGTAACTATAACAAAATGCTCACACATACTAATCAAAATTTCAAATACTATATTACCTCATTACAACACTGTGCACAATGGACATAATAATATCCATCTTTTCAATTCGCTCCATTACTCTGAATAGCCCCATACAATACTTTGCCGGGCCGTGAATTCGAGCATACTGTCGCAGCAGAACAATGAATCTAAATAACCATTAATATGTAATAAATACTCCGGGGTAATAAAGCTTTGTCGTATGGGGGACAAACAAACAAGTGTAGGCAACCCTAAACTGCTACATTCAAAAGTCCTGAGCGTAAAATGTTTAAGGGTGGAAGTCATTGGCGAATTTCACCGAATTCGGCCGATTGGTTCCGCTCTGAATGAAGACAGCTGCAGAATTTCAGATATGGGGGTCGCTCTTCATTAGTGTAACTTGTCTCGGCTCGAGATGGATGTTTGTTTATGGACAGCGTGAGTTTCAGCTGATGGTTTCTTGATGATCTGTTGATTATTTGCTGCTGGGTTTGATTATGAAAAGATATTTCATTTATTTTTGGGATTTCGTTTGTCCTATAAAATACTATCGCAATTTACGTTGAGCAGATTTTCTGAAACTAAAAACACTAAAATTTAGTGATCCGGTCAGAAAATTAGCATGCTATAATAAGGCTGTATTTATAAAATATTGTATAACACTTTCACAAAAAAACATTGTCTAAAATAAACGCTAAATAAACAAAAGAATGAAGGTTATAAAAGCGTAACTCGCGCCCGCGGATTAGTGAATTGTAAAAAAGATTGGGGTCCCTCCGATCCAACGTGTTAATTACTTGGGTTGGGCGAGGGGTAGAGCAGATGAAAGTCAATTTGCTGCTACGACATGATACGGCTCATTTCATCGCAGCGACAAGTGTGGCACCTGCGCTTTTTCACTGGCCTAGGGGCGTTTCAGTCCTTTGTGCTCTTTTAGCAAACAATAGCGAATTGCATCGTGTCCCTTTAAGCGCGCGCTCCCAAACATATTGAGTATTCTACTACAGTTTTCGTGCAAGGGTATCGTACCTATGCGTAAAATTACCTCTTTTGACACAAGATTCCTTATGTTGTGTTTCAATTCATTATATATTCTGTTTTTTTTTCCAGAAGAAATAAAATTTGGTGTGAACCGATTAGTTGGAGAAAAAACAGATGAAGAAGACAATGAATCACATAATAATGAAACATCTAGAGCTGAAGGTGTATCTCCTACGTCGCGATGTGGAAGTCCTTGTTGGGCACCATCACCGCATTCACCAAGATCTACACGTTCAACATCACCTGAGCTAGAAGTAGATTCGCCTCCATCTTCACCTAGAAGAATACCTGATTCTTCACCACCTTTGAAGAGATCCGAAGCTTTTTCAGTCAGCGCCTTACTGCGACCAGATGCACCAAGGGTTCAACCACAAAGACCTATTCTCTATCCACCATTACCATTCGCTGAATTCCTGAGAGATGCTGGGGGCCTTGGCCTTCCAGTATGGGGAGGTTATAGTAATTTATACCTTCATGCAGTACAAGCGGCTGGTCCTGAACTACTTAGATTACGAGCAGCTGTTCTTGGAGCTCCAAGTCCCTTATCCAGACCTTTACCAATTGGCGATGTATACTCGTGTGTTAAATGTGAAAAAATGTTCAGTACTCCACATGGGTTAGAAGTGCATGCTAGGAGATCACATAATGGAAAGAGGCCTTTTGCATGCGAGCTCTGCAGCAAGACATTCGGCCATGAAATCAGCTTAAGTCAACATCGGTAATACTTTTCGCTACTTTTATTTTGTTTTTAATTACATATGAACAGACCATTGAATAGATTTTACTTCGTTATCAATAAATGTCTTTTAAAATTTAATTATATTCCCTCTTGACAGGGCGGTACACAGTGTGGAAAAAGTCTTCGAGTGCAAACAATGTGGAAAAACATTTAAGAGATCCAGCACACTTTCTACTCATCTCCTCATACATTCTGACACAAGACCCTATCCATGTCAGTACTGTGGCAAACGGTTCCATCAGAAATCTGATATGAAGAAACACACGTATATACATACTGGTAAGTCATTACCCATTTTTTAACATTTTTAGTAAAATAAATATAAAAGATTACTTAACTTGGTAAAAACGGCCCAATCATAATATGACAGATTTTATTTTTGTGTACTAGAATTTTGAAAAAGAATTGTATTGTAACAAGCGGAAGATTTATAAACATTTCACGTAATTCTTATCGTTTGTCTTTATTACATTACAAGCTATGTATTTTTAACCACTTTCCGATTCATCAGATAACAGGCTACTAAACAAAAAAAATAGTCTCAGTAATTTAAAAATAAATGCATTATCAAAAGTACTTTCAATCAAACCAATCGCCATATCCATCATTCCATTATTATCCGTATCTATTTAATTCTTAACAAGATTCGGTTCAGCTTAAACAATAATTCACCTCAAGTCTCCGTCTAGAGTACCGGCGTATTTCAATTCTGTCACAACATCTTACCCCTCGCCACATAATTAATGTACATTAGCACCTAAGATGAGTTAGGGGTGTTTTATAATAATCGCGGCGTGAATGGAAGGCGTTGTGGTGGGTTATAAGGATTGTTGAGGACACACGGATGAGGTGGTTTGGAATTTTTTATTGAACATTCAAAATTAAACATTTCTATTGTATTTCACCTTTTTTTGGAAAATATATACGTTTCTATTTTACGTGGAATAACATTTGAATAATTATTACTAAAACATTGATTATTGCAAAGTATACAGCTACATATTTAATTTATTTAAGGGGACCGATTGAAAAAAGAATTTAAAATAACGACAGATATGTTATTATTTTTATACAATTAAATTTATTATCACACTTGCAATAATGCAAACCAAAACTGAAATCGAATCTATTTAAGCAGATAAATTTTTAATAACATCAAATAAAGAACAAGATTGAATGAAAAAAAAAGTTCCCTTTCCCGTCTTCTGATTGTATTCGTAGAGTCCGTGAGTCCACGTAAGACCTTTTCATGAATACAAGATGTAGCGGTATATAGTCCATTGTTCTGTTAACACTTAAGCCGAGGGTAAGATTCTGGGACGGTCTGACAACTATTTAACCCTAAAGTGCTAGTATAAGTATTATGATATCATTTATCATTCATATAATAGTTTGTTATACTTTTGAATACTCTATTTCCACAGGTTTTACACCTTTTGTGGTATATACCTACCGAATATATAAGATAGAAGAAAATTGACGTTGCACAGGAGCACGAGGTGCTACTGTAAACATGACGGTTGTAATTCGACTCCCACTAGGGAAAATGTTTTTTTTTATTTCTTTGATTTGGTTAGAAAACAAAAACGCAGCGTTGAGTTCCGCCACTCAACACGCAATACCTTGGGAATTTGGTGAAAAATGGGAAAGTTTGCTAGTACATGCTGTAGTTGAACTTATGGTTTTCTAATTGTATACATTAATACTGAAGTAAGCTATTTATAGAATGTTAAAATATAATATATAATAGGGTTGATAAGTTGTGGCCGCCCTGAAAATAGTTTGAAAATAGGGTGAAGCTAAAAATGTGATTGTAATTATCATCTTAACATTAAAATGATAATCACAATTTTAGATAAAATATTACATTTTCACATAATCCCAACAAATTCAAGTATCAATCATTGATTTATATCCAAGAATTTCCGTTATGTAACGTAAACAAGGTACTTCAGAGAGATCTCAACATCCCTATCAGACCCCCAGTTCATTTAAGACAGGGGTGGGGTATCCGTGATTCGCTTTTCATTGCTTTGCTGTGGTGGGAGGGAGAGAGGCATACTTGAGACACCGGGCATGACCGAGAGCCAAGATTTAAGGTTGGGTTAGTTATTGCGGCACATGTTACTATAGATGGCTATACTATTTATATGGCTTTGAATGAATACATTTTCAGTGAAATCAATGTATTTAAAGCACAAGTTGGTATTTTTTTTATATAAAGTTACAATTTTATAATAAAGTTGTATGAGATTGGAGTGTCAGTTAAGAATTACTAGTAGCTTTTTTTATTGGTTCTAAATAATAATAAGAAAAAATGTATATTAGCATTAACAGCCAGAGAACACTTATTTTATTGTAGGTAGAGTCAGTAGTGCTATGATTATTAATTAGCATTTGAGAAACATAACTAACTACAACCATTGTCTCATATACAAAAATATATTGCAAAATAAATCTTCATCCAATTTAATTCTTCAATATGTATTAACGGTTCCATATTAATTCAATTTCACATAAGCCCATTATCAACCACACCAACCCCATCAACGCCACCCCACCTGTGAATTATTAACAATATCAACTTAGCAAATAGTTACGCGAACAGCATTTTAATCAGCGTCCCAACTTCTTGATTAATGTGCCACCATACAATTTATCGTCGAAATTTTATTTATAATTGCGCCAGCTAAATTAAATGGGGTGCTATTAGTCAATGTCAAGACGGAGGACCGCGACCCGCGATTTGTCACCTCTCCCGAACCGGTTTAATTCGACGCTAATTGAGCCCCAAAGTTAGTTAACCCAGAACTTCTCTACCTGTTACTACGGTAATTATCTATCTTATAGTAGTGAGTATTTGATGAATTGGTCGTTTGATACCTTTTACGTGGAGAGC
This sequence comes from Heliconius nattereri, assembly GCA_013403645.1. Classification (NCBI taxonomy): domain Eukaryota; kingdom Metazoa; phylum Arthropoda; class Insecta; order Lepidoptera; family Nymphalidae; genus Heliconius; species Heliconius nattereri. The sequence goes on from JAAIXI010000230.1 coordinate 2,179,272, forward strand.
ATGTTCAATATATTTGTCTAATAGAAAATATATACAATTAACTTCAATTATATGACAAACCAATAAAGTAGAGGATATAAAACATCTCCCTGTAACATCCCCCAATGAAAAAAAAAGACGGCAAAAAAAATTAAACAAGTTACAGCAAACTGATGTTGAAATTAAAAATGACAGTACGCAATAAGCAAAATCATCTAAGTGCTTAAGCGAGCTTCATAAATGTTTGATTTTTCAAATATGCTAGAGAGGCATTTTTTAAACACTTCCTCCTCTTAATTAGTCAGGGAATAAACAAGAGGCGCATTAGCTCTCGCAATAATTACACAGCGGCTGAATTTTCCTCTCTTTGGTTTTTTTTTGCTTATTTTTTTTACATTACTTTCCGGTTGTGGTTTGTTTTGCGGTTAAGAATTCAGAAGCATTTACGAAATTAGTTTTCATTGTCATGCAATTATGGGATTACATTACAGCTTTAGACTTAATTGCTTTTCTATCTTTCGTACTCGCAAATAACATATTTCATCCTACTACAACTTAGTTTAGAAATGACCGATATATCTATTTTAAGAGGCAAAGCGCGGCGTCGAGTTCCGCAATCAACATGAAATGCCGTCGCGGAAAATTATCAAGGAAAGTGTCTTAACTCTAAGCTGCCCGTTTCTCTCTCGTATACCGTTATGAGACGCACATACAACGTGAAGCTAAAAAAATATCTGTTTTATAATATTTGTATAAGATAAAGTACAAAAGAAACTCTAAAATCACAATTCCAGAACACTACTGGCTACGACATTTTCTACAAGAACAAGACTGCTAAGAGCAAAATTAAAAGTATAAAATACTTAATAATTGCGATTTCCGTGCCAAATGTTCTTAACTCGGCTCCCGGCCCCCTGATTACTTTTAGAAGGTTTTCTGTTTAAAAATAGCAAAAAGTCATTTGAAGACTTAAACAGTATTCTAATTGTGTAATTAGATTCCAAAGCAGTATTAGATAAAACGAGTTTTACATATAAATTGTTTCAGGGAAGTCATTTTTGTATATACGAGTTTATTATAAACCTATAATTATATTTTTATGTCAGTTATGTTAATATTTTTTTATGGAACAAAATAAAAGCAATCATGACCAAGATAACAAAACTAAAACTAACTGTCCAATCTTTCAAAACCAATTCTTCAAAGAAGATTCAAGCCTTAGCGAATTCCGTCCACATAACCTACTGGGAGGAAATCTAAGCGACCGTTAGGGAGGGGGATGGGAGACGCCGGGGGGACTGAATCAAGGAGTTCTACGTGCCTTGAGTTTAATTAAGGACTCTAGAGGGTCTTCAGATACTTCGATTTTAGTGGCGTTTTCTTTTCATTCCTTAAACACACTTTCATAGAAAATGCCGTCGTTTCAATTGAACGTTAGCTAGTTGGATTTCATTTAAAAATGGCCTTTACTACTTTTGAAGAATCGAATTGTGAAGCGTGAGTAACGCTTTAGAGCAGATACAAGTTAAATTAATTAAGTAGCTACAAAAAGATTAATGTGTCAATTGCAATTGGAAAGGAAATTGTAATCCTATATTGGAAAGTATTACTAAATCAAATATTCCTAAGATAGACTTATTATCTATGTAAAAAACCTTAGCCGTACCAAAATTATGCTAAAACCAATAGTATAAAAGGGAACAACACATTTTCTTTTATTTTTATGCGCAAAACAAAAAAGAAAATATCACAGATTTATAAATATCAGAGACACACGTAACCCAATCTCGCTGGGGACGATAAAAATCACTTCGAGATTTTTTTCTCACGCGAAAAACTGACATTTGAATTTGTATGCCGCCTCACTCCCATACAATATTGGACGGTCCCAAGAGAGAGGGGTAATTAAATTAATGTCCTCAGCCCTCTCGCCTCGTTGAGTAATCCGACACCTGCATTGTTTTCCTCTGAAAATGTTGGTGACGTAGTCTTTGTTTCACGAATAACACCTTTTGATTGTTTGCTTTTAAGATTACTTAGCGAAGTAGTATCATATTTTTGTGAATGAATATTTTTGGTATCCTGTTTTTACATGATTCAAAATTTAATTTCCATTTTTGCTGTTATAGACAGATGCCTTACAAAGATATGATACACATAGTTAAGCTTCGAAATCTGATATTAGATCCATGTATATAGTTATAGATTATCAGTTTTTTGTTGAGATTATTGTCAAATAATATAACGTCAATTAATACATATGTAGTCTAAATATAGACCATATCAATATATTTTTTATATAAATTTTATAAACATTTTGTATTAGATTTGACCATATTTAAAGGTGACACTTATTGCGTAGGTACAAATAATAAATAACAACAAACTGATAGTTTGAAAATATTTATTTCCATAGTAATATTAAGGCAAACTTAACCCTACAACGCTGGGTCAATTTAAATAAGACCTCATGATTAATATTAGCAAATCATCCATAGAAATCTTTTCCTTCGGGACTAGTTTCGGAGTCCGACCGGGGTCGTTCTGGCACAGCGGGGATCTCACTAGCTAATCGCGATAATGTGTTTATTGAATTAGAGGACGTGTGTCCGCGCTCCAGTCACACATGGGCTGCTATTTGGGGAGCTTTTTTGTAGTGGAATCGACAGGGTTGGAATTAAGTTACTTCAAAAGTATACCTACTTGATCTTTGTATTTAGAAATCTTTTATTTTTTAAGGATCTACAGATTTTTTACACTGGAAGTAGATTAAACAGAGATAATCTTATATTATTCATTGCACATTCCATTTCCATTAATACATTTCAGTTCCCCACTTTCCGCCGAATTTTAGAGGCACAATGGGTTGAGCGGCGTAACTCAACGTCGCGATTTAAGTGCACTATGTGTTGAGTGGCAAAACCCAATATCGCACTTTGTATAGATAAAAATAAACGAGCGAATTTAATATCATTAGTAAAATAATTTTAATTGGCTAATGATATTGATAGCGCTATCCGTTACATATAGGTATTTTTTGCGTCAAAATTAAGGAAATTTAAATTATGCCTATCCTAATTATATCGATTTAAATTATAATAATATTATATATTAATATCGATCTGTTACTAGGTCGTTTAAATATTATGATTAATTATGTATTAAAATAAGTATAGAAAATAATAAAACCTATCCCTCCATTAAGCATCGAATCCACAATTATGCTTACCATCAGATAAGTATAATCCAACTGAAGAAGACCTTACATTCTAATGGATGTTCTAGGGATAGGTGGCCTTGTAAAAAATGGCAACGGTATAAAGTTCCAAGGGTGCCTGATGAGCAATACATACAGCATACCGGTAACGCGTGCGCGACGCGTGCCGTACATAAAACGATAGTGATTATTCAAACAATTCGATTTTAAATCCGATCTCGCATTAAAATAATGAATCCGGGTTGGTACATCTGTTAAATATTGAACTTACAGTTATAATATTAATGGTTTTTTTGGTCTTAAATTACATCTATGCGCTTATTACTAGGAACGTGGGAAATGGAGTGTCTTAACACTAGGTTCCCTGCCTACCCTGCTGTGTGCAGGATAGGTACAACGTGAAGCTGATTTATTATAAGTTACTATTTTCTTTTTTTTAACTTCGCGCCGTATCTTCATACAGGTACCCTGGTAGACAGAAGGAACCTGACAAGTGATAAGACAGTCCATTCTTCAGAAAAATATTTTCATTTTCCACACTCCTAAACTACTAATTCTAGAGGTATTGCGTTTAGAGCGGCGAATCTTAACGCCGAGTTTGCTAAGCTAAACTTTCCTTACCAGAGCGCAGAAATATGTATTTCATTCCCGGAGTAATGAAATATTGAATACTTCATTCCCCGAGCAGGGTTTGAACTCACACCTGTCGCGTTTGCACAGCGTTTGTTCTGTGCCAAGACGGCCTTTGCACTCTTATATCCCTTCTAAGATTAAACAAAGAAAAACCACCTATTCTTTGTCAGAAATTGAACAACTCGACTAGAATTAAAAATCAATTTGATTGCACTCTGCGACAGTGTGCATTTACAAACCTAATTCCCCGATTGTCGCGGCGAGGCCACGCGGCGGTCACGTGGCGAGCTTTTACCAATTATTAGATTAGACTTGCTTGTTAAAGTTTTTACTGAAATTACGTTTGTATAGTGAGGTCATTGTGGAATGACTGGTTATTTTACAATTCAATGTAATGTAGAGGCCAGTCATGGCGCAGCGGCACAACTGAATTTACCTATACGTGACGGTTGTGAGTTTGATTTCAACTTGGGGGAGTGTATATACTTGGAGAGTAGGTATACGAGTATGTCATTTTTTAGATTCAAAAAAATGTCATAAAATTAATTAAAGAATTATACATGCAAAGGTTTACATTGTGCTAATTGCCTCACCTATTTCAAATGCACTATATAATATATAATAAGCTTAAAAAAACCTATAATACCCAGCAAAACGACTAAATTGAACATTTGCAGTTCGAAACACTACTTGCACCAACCAAGCACTACACATTAATTATCAAAGTAAACGCATTCGATAATCAAATTACTGTATTTTGATTATCCGACGCGACGGCATCGTAAGTGTTACCATTGCACAGTGGCAGGTGTCGAGTATTATCTTAAACCAGCTGAAGATATCACCCCTATTTCGAAGGTACTAGGTTTGATAATATGAGGGTTGGTGTGGAAAGATGGTCAGAGGTCATATTATGTGGAAATGCACTGAAGATATCACCCCTATTTCGAAGGTACTAAGATTGATAATATAAGGGGTGATTTTGAAGGGTCAGGGGTCACGTGGAATGCATTGAAGAGTTACAATAACAGTGCTAAATGTATGTACTCGCGGAATCGTGTTAGATTTGAGTGGCTTTCAATAGTGCTATTTCAATCTATGTTATTGTAACGCTTATGGTGCGCGGAGTGTAGAGTTAATGAAAAAGTTATCAAATCGTTCTGTTGGTCTTTTGTGTTTTTGTTAGCACGCTTCTGTTGGGTCGACTGTTAAATAGTTAAAAGTTGAAAAAAACAATAACTCTTACTAATTAATAAAAATAGTTTATTACAACTTTAGAATAATAATATATTATTTATTATTCGTTAAAAAACATTGAAAAAACCATTATCTTCACTAATATATAAACTAAAATTTACAAAAAATCAATGCCAAGAATATACAGATGAATATAACATAAAGCCACACCTTCAGCCGTGAGATTTCCTGTAACGGACATGTGCCGCACGTAGCGGCCGCTGGCAGATTTGCCGCGGTAAGCTTCATATTAGAATGTAGACAAAATATTATATTTTTGAACTACAACTATGTTCATACGTATATGGTTAAAAGTAATATTTTTTGTATGAGTATCTAAGAAAATTATAAAATATCTGAGTAAAAAGTGTGACAAATTTTTAGTTTTAGTTTTTTTAGACCATTGTTAGCCATCAACGATAGATCGATCGATTGATGGATGATTCTGGTGGAAGGTCCCATAAAAATCACGAGGAGTCCCCAAAATGACATATCTAAAGAGGTTGATGATAGTGGAGGAGATGGAACAGGTATGCAGAAAACGTAGATCTATTGATGCTCTGTTCTCTGGCTACCCTGCTAAAGCGTGAAGCTGAATGTCTCATAAATTAATGTCTCATTACAAAGGTGAAAATAATTATTAAATAAAAAAAATTAAGCCCACCATCGTCGCTTAAAGTCCCAACTACGAATACCAGAATAGATATGAAATATGTTCATTTTATGTTAATTGCTATAGCTATATCAGAAAGATGTCTTTAAAAGCACGCACCCTAATCTGTCATATTTGATTTAGTGTATCTGGTATCAGAGGATTAATCCTTTATTAATCCTAGTCTGACAATCGTATTATAATGAACATACAATAGGCAATAGGTACTTAGTTGATACTTCGTTCTTGACTTTCCGCCCAAAGAATTTTTCAGTTTGAAACAGTAGTCCCTGAGACTGGCGCGTTCAACCAAACAAACTCTCGCTTTGTTACAATTAGTATAATTTGCACCTTTTTTATTTTTCTCTTCTCTTTCTCTACACCTTAATTATCTACAAATTTATATCAAACAAATTTAATAGGTCAAATCTAAAAAGTAATATAAAATATCAAATATATTAAACAAGATGACTAATAATACTTCATAGTTCATATTTCATCCCCATCATTGGTATTAGATATAATCCACCTAAATGACAACCCTTTGTGGAGCAATTTATTTTGTCATCATATTGTCTTGTAACGCTGGGCTTAGCGGCGTGGGGTGTCGAATCGTTATTGAATATGAAATGTACTTATGGATATTGGTGTAAGCTCCTGGTAAGTATAATAATATATTCTTGATAATATGAAAAAAAGGAATATTATGTGATTTTTTTTTCTTTTTTCGTCTATCTCAAAAAATATTAAATGAATACTTTTTTATACTTTTACGTATTTAAACTTAAACATACATATATAGTCTTGCCCATATTTGAGTTAAGGATCATGATATGTAGAGCAAAATATTTCACTGTCTTTTATACAATAAATATTATTAAATTACATACTAAGTTTTCACATAACAAGTTTTTAAAATTTTAAATTCTTATTTTTTCAAATCATTTAATAAATGTGTTATCTTCCTGTTTTCCTCTGTCATCACGTTTTAAACTCTTCTCTTCATTCTAGAAATGCTGTTTCTTAGTGCTCCCCTACACTATCCTAACACGCAGAATCGACATCGCGAAGCTTCGGCTGTACCTACGTTGTTTTGTCTGTCAGTCACTCAGTAACGGATATATGCATATGTAAATCATCATGCTTTCGAATAAAAATCGATCCCACTATAACTTGTAGTGCCCGGTATTTATTTTGAGCCAATTTGCTGAAATTTAAATATTTGAATTTGACTATTGTTTAAATTATTTAGAGCCTCGTTATCTAATACTCTCTTCTCTCTCGTAAAACTTTGAACCTAAAAAGAAATCGAGATAGGACATAAAGTTTTCCTCGTTTGCTCGTAATGTACTTAGGTACTATGACTTTAGACTACTACAGTGTAATAGATTTAACTGGGATTTAGAACGGCAAGGGACGTTGGTCCTCAGGACTATAAACATCAATTGTCACGGTGCAATAAGGGAGGTGACAGTCGCATTCTTCGCGTGCCAAAATCCAGGACAACGCTACGTTTGTAGAGCTACTAAATGGATAAATGGATGTGATATAAGAGTTGTTTTTTATTTTGGTCTTAAAGATTCAAATTCTATATTATTACAGAATACAGTGACTGATTGTAAACGTTAAGGTTGCGGACGATACCCATTTGGAGATGTTCATTTATTTTAATTTCCTCGCTTTCGTAACAAAATTAGTTGAATTTTGCCACTGAATTGGGCGGAAAATGATAACGGGATATTTAAACTCTATGTTCACTACCAAATAGCAAAGTAGGCATTACTTTGCTATTTATATAGGATACAGTCAGAAGCTAACAAATATAATATATAGCACTACAAAAAAGTATTGAAGTCTAACATTTTGAAGGCTTTCCAACAGGTTATTTAGAATATGTTTAACTGAATTACGCCAGCGAAAAGAAAGAAAAGCGTTCCTTATTACTAAGATATTTATTTGATCTTTCAAAATGAAACGTCTCTATAATATACCTATAAAACCAGATCCACAATACCTAAACCTATCCATACTGTTCTCCACCATTAAAGCTACAACTAACTCGACAATACCCTACAATAAACGGGAGGAAAATGCCGAAAATCCCGAATTCCATTTGGGTCACAAATACGAATACATCGCAATAACCGTAGTGACTAGCACTCGCATTGTTCGGGACAATCCCAACGGAACAATCTGCTGCATAGTTGACCGTTACGTTCGCTTTATTATGTGTTGCTTTTATTTTGTAGTGGGCGTGTGTGTGGATGTGTTTTTGGGTTGTGCTTAGTTGGTTTTGTGTGTTTATTTAATATATATTTTTTGTTTATGTGTGAAAACTGTGTTTTTGAATAAATAAATGTTACCTATGTCGTTTGCTGGCATAAAAAAAATATAAAATATTTTTAGCTTCTCGTTGTATTCCGCACATAGCACCCTGCTAGGCAGAAGGAATCCGGAACCTAGTGTTAAGACCCTCCGTTTTCATTAAGACACTACTTTTTTCCGCTTGCCACCGAATTCTGGAGGCATTCCGACTTGAGTGGCGGAACAACGCCGCATTTTCACGCAGAGCGACGAAATGAAAATATAAACATTTCACTTCGTCAAGTTGGTATTGAACCTACATCTGTCGCGTTTACAGTTTACAGTACGCTTGCATCCCTACGGCACTACTGACCTTGCTATTATAGTTTTATTATTATATAATATTTTTGTAAGCTACATTTCATTACATTTAATTAAAGTGCCTGAATATTTGTACAGCGAGTCTTACTGTAGGTATACAAGATAATTTTATTTTAGAAGATTTGAAACTGAAAAAGTCATGAAATAGAATTATTTATTTCTTTTGACTCCCTCCATCCATACAGTCTTTATAAACGACAACAAAAGGAAAACACAGTGATATAGTATCACTGATTCATAATTATATCTAGTTGTATGTTAAAAATAACTTTCTTCGAGCTACATAATAAATAAAGTAAAGACAAAAGAAATAAAACACTAAATCTAAAGGCTCAATAAATCATCTCGGTTCACAAAAATATTTATATAAATACCCATTTGTCGGGTCCACAGCGCTCCAGCCCCCGTCCGAGGGCGTATTAACGAATTTGTCAAGTGTCAACGTGAGGGCCCTTATTAGTTTGAGGGAACTTGCCGTTTCACGATGCTCATTTCACGTTATATTCGATTTTTAGTCTGTTAAAGAGGGAAATAATATATTTGTAATGTTGTTATGAATATTGGATATCCTTTTTTTTTTATTCAGAGCACCTATCTATTATTATTGGGACGGCATTATTTCTTTTTGTTGGTATTTTTTTGACTACACATTAGGTTTAAATTTAAATATAGTTTTTGATAATACGTATATTTACAATGCTTAAGAGGTTTACAGAATGCGGCGGCAGTTTCTGACGAAACTTCATCATTCTGTATCTTTAGAAACAGGAAAATAGAGTACACAGGGAAGCTCTAGGGGCGACTTCTCGAAATTCTTCTAGAACGCAAAAAAACTAAATTTTGTCAATCCATGTCATGATGTCCACGTAAATGAAATTTTGGGCAAAAACTATATAACAATTATAAAAAAACCGACGGAGTGCAAGTTGAACTACTCCGTATCAAAGGTTCCGACAGATAGATGGAAAAACAGACGGACAGACAGCGGAGTATTAGTAATAGAGTTCCTTTTTACCTTTTTTGAGTGCGGAACTCTAAAAATCAACTAAAATAAAGATTTTATAGACTACATAAATCGAATATGCAAAGAACATTAAAAACGTGAAATAAAAAAGTCATACCACCTGATATACGAGTACAGCCGGCCGCAGCACATAGTGGTACAAACGTATAAATCAAGCGTAAGTGGCATTTACACAAGTTCCGCATATACTCGTACTCGTACGGCGCGATCGTAAACGTCTCAGTAAAATGACCCGGACGTTGTGAGTTTGTTTTGTGACCTATAAGGGATGAACTCCTTTAAAATTTTACTTGTTTTTTGAAGTATCGTGTATTTTTTGTATGTAATATGTAGATGAGGATTTTAAAACTTATTTGATATTTAAATTGTTTTTTTTTTTATTAATTGTTATCATTTCAGGTTTATTTTTATTTTTGAGAAAGAAATTTAATAACAAACATCGTGACTAGTACTAGACATACGTAGACTGTATCGATCGATTAGTAACTGTTTATTTTTTTAAATTTTTATTTATCAAAAGAAACAACTTTGTGATTTTCATTTATGTGCTAAATTTCGTTTAGCATCAACAAATTTTACGAAGAAAAATTTAATCCTAGATAAAGGAGAAATATCAGCATATGACTATAAAAGCTATAGTTGTGAGTTGAACGCCCTCTTGGGGGAGTGAATTATTTGATATTTTCATTTCCTTTGGTAACGAGGCAGAGCAGGAGTTTCACCACTCACAATGCGATGCCTGAAGAATTCGGTGGAAAGTAGGTAACAGAGACAGGCCTTAAGAATATAATATACAGTAACATTTATCCAAGAAACAAGACCATCTTAACAATTTTATCTCAGCAGTTTGCTCTTCTCTTAAGATTGCGACTCCATTTTCCATCAGTCTCAAGATTGAGTTGTTTATGTTAGCGTGCTTTGTTTGCGCTGGAATAACGATTGTTGAACGTCTTGATAGATTCTGTAACTTCTTGTTTTGGAGTAGGAAGCTTTTAAAATAATTAGATTTACGTGGAAATAATCTATATGATAAATACAAATATTTTTTTTGGCATAAAAACGCTATGGGTTTCTAGACATACATAAATTCCAAAACTTAGTATTGATCACTTAGAATACTCTTTTTACTTATCAAAATTAATATAACATGATTGAGTCGAAATAACTAAAAAAATCAAGATAAATACTGAGAAGTTAAAGCAAAAATCTAGGTCAATAATACTGTAAAGTCCAGGTATTCTATAATACATAGGGATGTATATCACCTCCCCGCCGGGTGCCGTATGATCGTAAACCGGGATTCTAAGCGAAATCCGCACATCACTAGCGATCCCGGGAATCACGTCGGCTTGTGTGGATTTACTATAATATATACAAATATATGTGTATGAAAGAGACTTTACATATTTCAGAATTGTATCTTATGATATATATTTATGTTTTATTTTTACGCCTATATACACAAAGCAGAATGCCTCAAAAATTGGACCGCAAGTAGGGAACCTTTTCAAGGAAGTCTTAACCCTAAATGTTTTTTCGTTTTAAAACAAATCATAAATAAAATCAACGTTTATACCATGAAAATATTTTAAAAAGCTCACTATAAAGCTTTTAAATCCACGTGGTGCTGTGTGGTAATGAGTGCACTTTTAATCTTGCACCTGAGCTCGCTAAGTGCTGGCTGCAGTGCAGAGTGTTCTGATATTCTAAACGATTATATATACGTAGTTGTGGGAGCTTTTGCTACAGAATTATGAATTTTAAGCTGTAAATCGTTATAAAGTATGTAGAGTTAAGCTTTTTTTTTGTATGATTTTGGTTAAGTTGGTATTGTGGACGAGGATGGAGGTGGGAATTGAACAAGAGTTTTGTTTTGATACCATTTTCATAAGTTTTACATACATATATCAAGATAAGATAAAAATTCTCTCCGAATTAGCATTGATCGCGTAAACGCATCTACCTCCTGTACTCATCCTCCCTCCAATTTGCCAGCGGTTTTTTATCGTTGAATTATTAAGGGGGGAGTCGCGCAAATTATTGTTATTGCTTTGGCCCTTTGCGAACGTGTCTAGATTTTGGGGGGTTTTTTTTTCTCTCTATTTTGTTGTAATCACTATTTTTGTATAAGATTAGTCATGGAACTCTACTTTGTTTACGTGAACTTTAAAATGTAAAATCTACATTTCAGTTACACTATCATCGGCTAAGGCTACCTGGGTACAGTCGAAAAATTAAAATATTATATATTTCTTGACCCCGAGTGGGAATGGGACCTACAACCATCGTGTTTCCAGTTACACCATTATGCCAATGCGCCCAGTGAACCTCAATAAACAATGTCAACAAAAACAATTTGAAATTTATATTACGGATTCTGTTGCCTGTTAAATAAGAATCAAAACAAAAAAAATTGTCATAATATTTACCTCGATATATCTAAAAATCTTACTCGAAAGCGCTCTTAGTAGCGTATATTTAATTCAGTAGGGAAGTACGTTGCCATAAAAATCCCTCTTGACATTGTGCAGATGAGCAACGCAGGGCCGGATTTGGTAATTTAATTGTATTAATGTCTGTTTTATTGTTAATCTCCGTTTAGTGCTCTGATAATGGGCCGTAATGATTTTGGGTGATTTGATTGGGAATATTTTATTTCATTATAACGTGTCTGTAGTCATATTTTAATATTATTGAATAGATTTCTCTTTATTATTAATTATTATTAATTATTATTAAAATTTGTGCTAGTACTGCTGTAATAGCATAGGCCACGGCTCTCCGTTCCCTATTTTCCTCTCAACTTTCAATATATTGTGTGTGAAGTGGTGGAAATGAAACAGAAGAACAGTACTGACTGTTGTTTTTTGTTAATATTTCTATTTAGAAGATTTTGTATTTGTTTTTGAATAGAAGTTTAAATGCAAGAGCGTTTTATGAAAATGTATAGATGTAAAACAAATATTATTATGAATTTTATTGATTGGATTTCCATTATTCCCATATTAAATTGTTAAAGGAATCGAAATTTGCCAAACAGTATTTTTAAGATAATATCTAAATAAAGTATTTTTTATAAATTCGTATACAATAAATATATTACCGTCTACAAAAAAAAATCAAATTCAAATATTTAAGCACAATTTATTATTATATTTTTTACAAAAAAATAAACACAAAAAAACTCTCTCAAAATGTTTCTCCAAAGTTAAAGTTAAGCTTGAACGTAAAAAGCACTCGAAACCGTCCGTCCTAAACCATTACCAGGATTCCTTATACTCAGGATTTACGATTATTCCTCGCTTCGCTCCGTTCAATCTCAACGCGTCTTAATATTTAAAGGGAAATTGTTTTAATAATGAATATATGAATAAGTGAATGTATTTTGAATGTTGGTGTGGTACAATTTTGTGTTGAGTGTGGGTTTAAATTCCATGTTTTTGAAACCCTTGTCTCTAACATGTTTAAATTATGAGTGAACTGAATAGTTACCACATAAACCTAACTTACCAAAAGTACCTCTTTGAAAACTTTTGTAAGAAGGCAAATTCAAATCGGGCTACGTGTGACGCTACATTTTCTAAAAATGTATAACTGCAAGAGATCTTTACCACTGCGCTTGGTCTTCCAGAGCGAGGAAATGAAAATAAAGATAAAATGAGTCTCCTCAATAAGGGACCGTCGAACAAGCGACCGTCGTTAACAGTCACTGTCACGCTGCGCTACGACGGCTACGGTAGGTAAGGTACGGTAGGATAACAATAACAGAAATGTTGTTTTCGTCTTATTACCTGCTTGATTACGAGGTACCATAAAAATCTGTGAAGCTTCCGCTGTAATAAAAGCACGTAGTTTATATGTCTATAATCTGTAAATGCATCTTTCGACGAACCGATTGTGTGATATTCCGTAAAATCTTTTAAATCTTATAAAGTATGATTGAATGACTTGTTTGAAACTTCGTGTGGATTCATATTATATATAGAGTGCAGTGAGACCAGACATAATTTCACCCCAAATCCCAATCATTTAGATCTGTAAACCTACTCTGTGTAATGTAGGATTGAATATTTTAATAGATTTTCTTACATATTTTAATATTTTCATCCACAATCTGGAAAACAAACTCGAATTCCTTACATAGGATTCGAACCTACGATATACGTCGGTTTCTAAGAGACGCAGTTTATGCTGCCGAAGTCAAATTATTACATATTTCTATAAAACTCTCAATACAAGAAAGCTCAATATACCAAAACTCTGAAGAAGCTCCCAAAAGCTTACAGTTAAACTGAAATGAAGTTCAACACGTCTTAGCTTCCGTCCCTAAACAATTAAATCCTACCCTCCACACTGTCGCGCCTGTAATTACACTCAAGAATTACGACTCAAAGATTTTACGCACTTTCAAAATGTATATTACGGCGGAAAGTTGGTCGCTTTACACTTGTATTATAAGTGTTTATTGTTTTAAACTACAATTGTGTTTGTAAATTTGTTTTAATGGATGTTAAGTGTTGTTTTAGTGTCTGTTGTGTTTGTTTGAGACGTGAAAGTGCTTTTGAGCCTTTTTAGATGATGTATAAAGTTAGATAATATATAGTGAGGAACGTCTCTGTTTTTCACTGTATTATTAAACACATATTGGAAAGATGAGAATTCCTTGATAGAACTAGCACTGGAATGCCTTATTAATGTTGATAATCTTTTTTAGTGCTAAAGTTTCTTAGTCTCGCATTCAAGCCAACTAAAGTCTGGGTTAATACGCAGACAAAATACTTAAGAGAACAAAATACAGCCACAGACAGAAGTAACTAAAAAAACCAAAACAAAGAAATACCGAGAACGTTATTTCATATTTCCATCTACCCAACCAAGAGCTGAGCGAAGCGCAATTCTCACTGAAACATCTTCACTAAAAATCTGCTATCTCAAAGATGGAGGACTAACGAGGGCTGCGAACTCTGATTTCCAATTCAAAGGAAAATTGCGATCCATAACGGGGGGTGGGGGTGGACTGGCTCCCCCCCGTTGCTACGCGACGCTGGGTGGAGCCGGGTGGAGCCGCCCGCAATCACGGCCAATAGCACGACGGATATAAATTGGTCTCGGCAATCGCGACACTCGGGAGGGAACGAGAGGGGCCAAATCCTCTCGGTCGCACTAATGAAGTCGCCACGTTGTACCCCTTGATTGACGGACTACGGCCCTCTTTCAACGTTGTACCTAATTGTTAGGTATCGTTGCCGTGATTTGTTCGCGGATTGGCATCGCTCAGGTTGGACGATCGGTTTTTGTTATGTATTTTATATGTTATATAACGATTTAAAGGAAAATAGGAAAATATAAATGTCAGTTAAGTTAGCAATTGTAATTTTTAGAGTGAATTAATGAATTATGTCCCATATTCTTTACTATTTTTCAGAGTAGTACTTACTGTATAAACATATTAAGAATGTACTTAATGGAAGCTAGCATAACTTAAAAATATTTCATAAAACATAACTTATATTCTTCAACGGGAATTATGAGAAAATGCCAGTAAATCTAGAACAAAGAGCAACGGCAACGGCAACGGCAACGGCAACGATACGATATTAAATTCCGTAGCGAGAATCACGATACATAAACTGGTAATGGCCGCGTATATAACGGGCTATAAATTTTTGTAGTAGGGAATACGGCGGAATCTGTAATGCGGACCGGACCTCGCAGAGATTACGCGGACGTGTATTAATACTCGCACGTGCGATATCCGCATATTTAGGGTTATGTTACGCAATAGCAGTGTGGGAGGTTGTGATTGGTTGCAGGTTCAAATTCGGTTTTAATTTAAGAGAAAACTTATATTGCTATATATTAACTATATTATTAACTATATTGTTATATATTATATTAACTATATTGTTATATATTAACTATTCTCTAAGCTTAAATGTATCAAACGGAGAAGCGAGTCATTCCCAACACAAGTATCCTTGATTACTTACTGGGAAGTCTCAGCGACTGAACTTGTTAACAAACTATGAGAATAAAGCTATTTTTATTATTTATTATTACTATAGATTTTGACTGTTTGACGGAATAGATTACAGCTTGGTTTTGCTTTAATTTTCCTTTTTTTGTTACTTGTCCCAATTATTTCATATTTTAAGATTAAAGTTTAATTTTTATATTAAAATTTAAGGTTTTTCTCTTTTCATTTTGTAAAACAGATGTTGTCGTCCTATAAATGTAATACCTAAGAAGAATTATTAAAAAAGTGTGATTTTGCTATTTCTTACTAGTCTCTTAATAAATAAATTATTGAATTTTTAGACATTTAGCGGGTTATAAAAATAAAAAATAAAAATTTATTTTCCATTTTCTGCCAACCCTGAGCTATCCGCACTCAGGCTCACGTGTCAGCGCGGATCGATACGCGGATATTCTAGCACAGATTATATAGATATATGCAAAGACTTTATCCATTGCGTCTGTACGTCAATGGGATTTTGACGGTAGTTCCATAATACTACGACGGTAGTTTTTATATACATAGATATAAATAAATTCTAGATAATATTCTTTTCTACGTAATGGCCATTTGGGCGCACAGGAGAGTCTTTAATTTGGAAATTAAAATGATAGTCAAAACTTAGTGACTGACCAGCATGTAGTCTAACTATATATTGGTGTTGAAATAAAATTAAAGTTACCGTCGGTACACTTATTATGATAAAATGACTCATATTATACAAATAATAAGACGCCTGATATAAAAAAATTGCAATGAACCAAACGGGGATACTGTTGCTTAAGCTTATCTAACTTGATGCTAAAAGTGCTTAAGCGGGGATGAATTCACTGTGTATCCCGAATATGTGAGCGGTAAGGGTTACACTAAAGACACTCTGATTCCCACTTTTCATCCAATTTTTAAGATATTGCGTATTGAATGACGAAACCTAACGCCGCGCTTTACCTTGAAATGTAATAATTGATTTCTCCGAGTGAGAACGAAATCCACAACAATCGCGTACTTGTACAAAGTAAATATCCTAAAAATATAGAGAGTTGGTACATAGCATAAAACGTACTAAAGTACAGAAACTGAAAATGTCAACATGTTTAAATAAAATACACAATTTTCTTCGACAAAACAACGAAATTCGACGATTCCATTAACATACCATTTTGTTCGCAGGTGAAAAACCCCACAAATGCCAAGTTTGCGGTAAAGCGTTTAGCCAAAGTTCAAATCTCATTACACACTCTAGAAAACATACGGGCTTTAAGCCCTTCGCCTGTGACCTGTGCGGGCGGGCGTTCCAGAGGAAAGTCGACTTGCGAAGGCATAGAGAGACGCAGCACGCTGACTTGAGAAACCCTCAGCGTATGCAGCCTCCGCATACTGATGTGCATGGCATGCATCCACCTGATATGCATGTGGGAGATCGTATAGGTATGTTTAAATGAATAAAACTACTTATTTTATGAGTTTAGTTTTTTAATGTTATTGTTTTTTAGGTGACATTTATTAAAATTATACAGCATGTTTGTAATAGTTAAATATCCTATTATGCACATATAATAAGTGGTACCGTGTTGTTTTTTAAGCAATATATTTCAAAAACATTGATATTATTATTTATGAAGAAATAAAAATATTAATAAAAAAATAGTTTTGAATTCGAAATTGTAACATTAAATAAACAATAATTCTTAGTTCTAACTTCTTATAACCTTACAATCTTCGAACATTTTACCAAAAAAAAGTATACTAACTTAAAAATGATTTTCAGATCTCCGCCCGCCACACCCAGATTTCAGAATGAGCAGTGCAGTTCCTCCGTTACAGCCGTTGCCTTCCTGAAGCGCAACCGCCTTCGCGCCTTGGCGCTAAGGCTGAACATAGTGGTAATAGATGAAAAAATATTGAAAGACATTAAGACTTCAAGGAATAGTTGAAAATTTTAATAAATATAAATATTATCAGTGATATGTGAACTGTTTAAATAGATTTGAAATATGTTAAATTTGTGCATTTTTATGTATTTTTTTCTTTTATATAAATACCAGCGTGTGGTGCTTGTAAATATGATATAGCAAAATTTGAATGGGAAATTTGAACATTTGTCAAAATTTACTTTTTTAATCTACCAAAGATAAACAAAATTAATAATTTATTTTAAATGTTTAAAATGAAATCAAACGTTAAGCTAAATTAAATAAGGTATCGTAAGGTTCCAACGTGAGTTTTTGATCTCTTTAAAAATTAACAGGCTGTATAATGTCTGATTTGTAACGAAAATTAGTTAAGAGCTTGTACTGTCACATTAAAATATAATAATATTAAGGATTTATTTTTTTTGTATTTTTCAATATATTTTATTGTTTTTTATTTTTATCGAATATACTTCAATCATCCTAGTTATTTTTAATTATAAATATTAGACATACAGAAGAATATGTATGAAATATATTAAAACGTTACTTCAATAATTCCAAAATATACCATTCCATGTATTATGCTAAAGATGATTTTATTTGAAAAAGACGTTTATTTTGTGATATGATCATTTTATTCTATAATGTTAGTTAATGATAGTGAACTATAGCACGATGAGTATAAAACTAAAGGTATTGTAGTAAACGCAGCTGTATTACACAAGTATATTTTACCGTATATCATAGAAAATCCCACCAACTACTGAAACATGTTTTTGTTCTTATCAAATACCAATTTAGTACATATATTACAGAAATCATAAGTGTAATTTCACATACGAGTTTTGTTAATATTTATTAATAATTATGTAAAACAACTTCCATTTTTTCTAGTAACATGTGCATACAATTTATTTTTGTATGTCTTTAAATGTAATTTACCATTATGCGTAGAATTTAAATTGCATTCCAAACGTAAAGATTGTTAAGACAATGCATAATCACCCTTCGTTAATAATCTTAAAATTCAACGGCTTCATTAAAATTTCTTGTAAATTTAAAGAATATTATGTGAAATATATAGTAGATAGACCATTTTTGTAAATATTTCAATATGAATGTTATACATTAACGCAGCGTTTAAGTTCATACGTAAAATTGTATACGAATTTCTCTTATATGTCTTAAATTGTCAATTTATAAAAATATAGTATTAAAATTACTTTTTTCGGTTGCCATAAAGTAAAGCCAAAGATTTTATTGTAAATTTGAGATAAGTTATGGTATTCAAGATTTTGTATTTTCAGTATTAGTAAAAAAAAATGTTGTAATAACCGCTGTTAGTAATAATAACCGCTGTAACTGAAATGTTGCTAAAATATCTACAGTATGTGGTTACTCTTATTCTAATTCAATACATCCAGAGACTAGACTGTACGTACATTTTTGTTTTCGATTTCTCCACTCTCGTCTATTTTTTATATTCAAAATATTATTTTCATATACTTAATATAATGCCCCATATTGTAGTTTTTTGTATAATTACTTATATATAAAACCTATTTCAATTGTCACAAAATATATTTAGCTTTTACTAAAGAAGCACAGCTAGTGTATACATTTATCGTTGTTTTAGTTATATTTGTTAGATATAAGATGTATATTTAATATAAAAGTCTCGAGATTTTAAATAATTTTAGTACAATGTTATCCTGTAAATAGTGTAAAATATTAGTCATTCAAACGAACCCAAAGACAAACGTGCAATCCTTATGTCATTATAACTTTTATTGTTATAAGCTGTCACTTAAATATATGAAAATGTATATTACGTATGGTTGTTTTATTTATTTTGTATTTCGCCAGTCTAATCATACCTTAAGATGAGTGAAAATCGAAATCTGATTAGTAATTTCTCTTCTGTAATATGCATATTACCATTGTAGAGCAGTGGACAGCATTTAACTGTGCACTCATGGTGGTAAGTTCGATCCTCATTTGGCGCAATGATTTTTTTTTATTTCCTATAGATGATACAAAATTTTGAATTAGTAAAATATTTGTACTTTTCACTATGGTTCATAGTAAATTTAAGTAAGTAAAGAAGCAATTTATAAGAAACGTCTAAAATCCTATTACCAAACATGAAATCAAGAAGTCTAATACTATTCTAACATAATTCCCATATTAATGCAATTTTTCCATCGGCCGCGGCGATATAACGAGATTTGCGAACAAAGTGACGGCTCACGTTACAGGGGGACTAAATTTCGTATAAAGATTAACAATGTTATTTCTAATAAAAATAGGATTTTGGTTACATATAATATTATATAGAGGCCGGCTGTAAACGCGTAGGTAGTGACTTCGATTTCCATTTGGAGAAATATATTATTATCCATTATCCTCGATTAATAAGACAAAAAGTAAAGTGCAATTACGTTACTCGTTATATTTCGTAATATTTCGAAAATAGGGAGGTCTTAGCATTAGGTTCCTCTTCTTATATTTGCGGGATATAGAGCGAAATTAAAATATATAATATAGTAGAATAGAAATATTATATTATGTAATTTATGTATATAATAGGAAAATGTGTTTGATTCCTGATTAATTATTAACAATAGGTATATTTATTGAACATTTATTCTAATATTGAAAAGCTTGTTAATTTGTATGCTTTGTATTTGTAATAAAATCTAAAATCCAAACAAAAAGATATTGAGTTTTGAACTTTTGCATCATTTTATTAATAAATTAGTTAATATTATATTATATAAGGAACAAGCAGAAGTCGAATGGAAAAATGTTGTATTTTTTAAGCTTATTATTTGTAACGTATACTTTTGTGAAGATCGAGCTCAGTGGTGTGCCATTAGAGAGGCCTACGTCCAGCAGTGGACGAGGACAGGATGATGATGATGATGATGATTTTCTGAAAAGAAAATATCTTAATCAATTCAGCTTTAGAACAAAATTTCGATATATAAGAATTTAACATTGGTTTTACGATTCCTTATATCAAAGCAATACTTTAAAATAAACGCTGCTCCATCTCCATCTTCATTAGCTCTACAATTAACATCATGGACTCTACATGATAAAGTGCAGCACTTTTTGAATCAGCTAAAAGGAACTATAATAGGAATAGCCATTAGTTAATGAGTGATCGATCATTACTGTTCAAATATGTTGGGATCGACAAACATACAATCAGGCTTATTGGATTAATTTACTACGATAATAGATAAATGATATCGACGGTGGAAGCCGTCATGGCACAAGGGCACAGGCGCGCGTCGTTAAACGCCACAGTTGTGTGTTCCATTTCCTCTCGGGGGAATGAAATATTTAATATTTTGATTAAGTCGGTCTGGTAATAAGGTAAAGAGCAGCGTTGAGCTCCGCTACTCTTCACAGACGCCTCGAGGATGTTCCCTAGTGCCCATTGCTTACTCTATAAATATTGAAAGCAACATTTTATTTCGGTACCAAGAGGTAGAGTGGATGATTATGGTTTCGATTTGCGAACTAAACTGTGACGTTAACTAACGGTACTAAAAAAGGCAATGATTCTATTTGAGGGTAATACGAGAAATGTATAACTAAACTTTACCTATATATTAATTAGGATGTGTGAAGAAAAACTATGATTGATGAGTGACTTAAGGCATTTGAATATTATAATGTACATAATAATTTAAGAATATGCGCTTAATGTTTTTTATCAGCCAGGTTGTGAAGCCACCGTGTTGCAGAGGCACAGCGAGGGTAAATGTAAACACGACAGTCATGGTCCTGATGGGAAGAGAATAAAAACATTTCATCGCCCCGGTAACAAGAGAGGCAGAAAAAGAGGCAAAGAGTTGCACCACTCCTTACGCAACTGAAAATTGGGCGGTGCGTGGGGAAAGGTGTTTCTTAACACTAGATTCCTTCGGTCGTCCTATTTTTTAAATATAACTGGTAGGCAGGCATCTAGAAATAAGACACTCCGTTCTTCGCTATCTGCCCAACTTAACAAAGACTATTAAACTGCGAATCGATTCACTTACTTTTGTCTCTCATTCCCCTGAGTGGCAATCGAACAGCGCTACCATTGCTTTTACACTCAAGAGCTCTTCTTCCATATCACAATGGCCTTTTGAATTTAATAATTATATTATTCTTTTCTACTTAACAAAACTTCCAAACCAACCCTGGACCTAAAGTCCCTTCATAAAAGAAGTCGCATAATATCCTGACCTCATCATTTATTCTATCACATAATAAGGCCAGTTTGATTACGTACGGCTTATCAAGCTGTGACACGCGAAAAAATCCTTATGACGTATACAACAGAGGCGATTATATAAAAATATGGTAACTGTTCCAAAGTATTCAGGGCGCTCTCGTAGTCCTTATAGTGCCAGGCTTATTTGTTAGATTTTGCTTTTTTCGATTAGATTTTTTGTGATAGAATTATTACATAAATTATTCACTTAAAGCTTGGCAACTATTGACTTATTTTTAGGTTCACGCTCTATCCCGCATATGGCCTACGCGGCATTAAGACATTTTTTACGAAAGACTTTTCTCAGTATTTACTCAGTATTAAGACATTTTTCCATTTTCGAGACAGTGCACGCTGCGTAAATGTAATTTTTACTATTTATTAAATTTGCATTTTGATTTTGCCGCGCCTCTTGGACGATTTAAAATTGATAGTCAAGATTTCCTTCGGATCTATAACAATAGCGATGATAAATTGTTGAATTATTATATTTAGTGCATACAATTCAATACAAACATACATACTTTCTAAAAAAACCAATCAGCCAGCTCTGCAGTACAAAAGTAGTTAGATTTGTGAGTAAAGCCAAAAGGAGCCGGTCTCCCGGGAGCGGGACGCTAAACGCCTGTTAGCACGCCACTGTGCGTATTGGACGCGTCCACGCTATTGTTGGTACAGAGATGTACTGGATAGATAGATAGATAGATAGATGTTACGACGAAGTATGTGCTTAGATATATTAAACAATCTAAATGTAATATTTTTATTCATTTGGCCCATTATAATTTTTTAATTATATTATATTATATTTTAATTTTGAATTATTAAGTTACATAGAAATACCACCACCGTTTCTGCTGAGAAGAACCGACAAGAAACACAAGTCTTTTCTTTTCTAAGATATGGTTTACAAAAAATGTCAAATCATTAACTTCCCGACTTATTATTAGCACCATTTAGGTCCGTGATATTAAATTAATATAGTATATGTTTTATTCCCCTGACTGGGAATCGTAGGCTTGTGCTTCTGCGCCACGACTGACCTCGAGAATATTTGAATTTTGTTCTTGCTAGCCATAGCATTATTTTACATGTAAAATTAAATTTAGAGGACGTTACATCTTACTTGCCAACAAAACAAGCTTTATGATTAATTACTAATCGTGACATGAATGAGAGATAAAATAATATTTAAAAAATACCTAACTTAACCCTTAAGTTAATATTAAGCAATAATACTACGGTGGTACTTAACTTATATAGTAATATAGGTACGTACCATATGTTTCTAAAGCAAAAAGCCAAGGTTCCACCGAGATTTGAACTCGGATCGCTGGATTCAAAGTCCAGAGTGCTAACCATTACACCATGGAACCGGTTGGCATTATCACGCAAAATATACATTGGAGCTTAGTCGTGAGAAGCCTTTTGAATTTCATCATATTACTTTCTCTATAACGGTAACACAGTATTGACGCATATGAATATAAAAATATTTGAACAAGTTTCTTCTTTTATTTATAGGTAGTCAAGCAATCAATTTAAAGTTAATTTATTACGTTACATTATTATTTAAATATTGCTTAGAGACAGACAATGAATTAGTAATCATAATAGTTATTTAATATTTAGTAAATATATGTTGAAAAATTCAACTCAAATATTTTAACTTGACTCTTAAGAGTTAAGTACCTAAAAATATCCATTTGTCCTTTATTTTTTTTACAAAATGTCTCTTCTTGCCAAATTTGATAATTGTAAATCTATAGGAAATACCCCGTATGAAATATAAGTTTTTAACGACTTTTTACTAAGAAATCCCTTTGAATGCTTATTTACTCAGATTTTTCCTTTATTTGTATTGTAAATTCTCACATCGTGCATAAATTCATAAGGAATATTGAATATAAATTTTGGCCAGATACATCCATACTAACTCTAGATAAGTGGTTTTGACAGTCGGACCACTAAGTGATCCAACAAGTGTTCCTTTTAAGGTACGGAACCCTAAAAACCTGCTTACATTCTCAACATTTTTAATATTAAGAATGTAATTTCACAATTATAACAAAAACTATTTTATTAAGAAAACGTATAAGCACTTGAACATAGGTGATATTCGTTTCCTATAGACGCGGGTTCAAATCCTGCTACATACAAAATCTTACACCGTTTCTAAAAAAAAGGTGTACTAAAGCTTATGGACCCCAAATCCACCCCTGTCCGGTCAGAATCGCCGTTCATATATAATGCAGCGGCCCCACGTGTCCCGCTGTACGCAATCACTATTGTGAATTATGTATCACGCCGGACTGATGATTGCGTGGCTCGCGAGATTCACGAAGATTTCTATTGTGCCCATACTTTTTTTTTTATATTTGATAATTTGTATATATATAATATAGTAAAATGAAGTTGAAATTGAATCTAATCGGTTGTTGGATTTCTATTCGAGGAAATGAATTATTTAATATATCCATTTTCTTCGCTAACGAAAGTTCTGCAACGAAAGCACTAGGTTCCCTCTCCCTGCCCTGCTACATGCGGATATAGAGTGAAGCATTTTTTTTTTTATAAATTCAAAATCATATTAACATCTACATCCGTTTCGACGTCTTACGTATGACATCTTCACACGACCTAGAAAGATGACCTCTTGACGCCATAGAGCTTAGCGAGTGAAAGGCGAAATTTTATATACAGTATATTAAGTTATCCACATGTGCGGTTCCATGGTGTAATGGTTAGCACTCTGGACTTTGAATCCAGCGATCCGAGTTCAAATCTCGGTGGAACCTATCTTTTTAGACATATAGTACCTATAATGATAAATAATAGATTGTTTGCATTTTATATATATCATGAAAGCCATAGTTATTAACAACGATATGTTGATATGACTTTTTTATTTATGAATCGATTAAAATAAAACAAATAGAAAAAATTAAGGAAATATGCCAAAATACAACAAATTTAAAAATAATTAATAGTTTTTCTCAAATAGCCTCATGTACAGACACCGATATTGTACAATTGTACTATATATGTACCTATACATTTATATTTACTTTTCATGGTTTCTAGTGCAATAAATGATATATAATCTTATATTATTAATAAGAAAAATAATATAAGTAAAACCGAATAAAGCGTTTATGTACCATTTTTATATAAGTACATTTACAGTCCTTCACTGATATTCTATATCAGTATTCAGTACTTACCATAATTTGGATGTATACGTGAAAAAAATATGATAAAATTTCACGATACCATACAAAAATGATTGATTTACATCATGTCGTATAAAATATTGACAGTGTTGTAAAAGCCGAGGGTGGTATTGACCACGACCAGTTCCTTGCATAATTTTCTGCTCTCACGCATTTTGATTCTCTAGGGTTTCCCTTTAAGTGTCATACGGTTTTTGAAGTTTTTATTTGGATACGTGTTTTCTTTGGGGAAAACTAGCGATGTGTTCTTGCTTTTCTTTAGAATATGATGGAAATATATAGGTATGTATATTCATCAATAATTTGCGAATGATATTGTTCAGAATTTATATGAACATTAAGTAACAAATATTATTTTTGATAGTGTTGACAAAATTTAGTATTAGGTACAATTATTTGGAAGAATTTAAGAGAATCATTTTGTTGACAGATTGTTGAAGACAAACATGAAAAACTGATTATAAATTTTATCATTTGTTTCGATTCGGCCATATAAGATCTTCTTTTTCTATTCTTTTTCCCTTACAGCATCACGCTCTATATAATTTTGAGTCAAGACACTTCGTTCTCCCATTTTTGTCTAAATGTGTTAACAGTTAACATTGTAGGTACTTTCATAAATGTATTTGGCTACAAAAAAAACCAAGCCATCCATTTATATTAAGCTTCCATTCCTAGAAGTACCTATAAAAAACCAATTGATTTCCTCCATATCTACAGAGACATTCTATTAACCATAGATTATTGTAATATTAGAATATACGTACATTTGACGCACGTTAACTCTTGCCAATACAGTATAATATACATTTTATCGTCCTATCACTTAGTATCGTATGAGTTCATAAATATACAAGGGTTTGTCGTATTTACGATGACATATAAAACTCTATGCGATCAAATTTTTATTGAAGTAATCACTTTTCATGATGTACGAGTACCTATGTATGTAATATGCAAGTTTATTTGACTGTATGTGGGAATGTGGGGAATTATATTTTTAATAGGTTTCGTTTTTTTGTTTTATTTTCATATTTTTTTTTGTTATATAAATTGTGGTAATTTAATTTAAAAAAATGAATATTTAGCATTTATACTAATATAATGAAAATATAACACTTTGGTTGCAGGTAAAGAATGAGCCTTCCCTAAAAATAGATTAATTTACCATAATTAGTACCACATTTGCCTTAACTTCTAGTTTAAATCTGATATTTATTGAGACCATTGTGACGTATTGGTACAGGTTCTGACTGTTGTGATTTTGGTTGCCAATCGAGGGCAAAACATATTTACATTTCCTCTCTCTAATAACAATGTCTCGAAAATTGAGCTGAAAGTGGTAATCAGAGTGTCTTAACAATACGTTCCCTATAGCTTCCCTACTGTATGCGGGATACAACGATTCATATATTAATTGTTTCGTAGTACAAATACTTATAAATAATACATTAAAAATACCCCACTTCCCATCTCAATTCAATTGTACTAAAGTATCTAAATAAGATCTATCTCGCGATTTGATTCAGATCCGTCAGCCTGATGCTGTTTAATCTCTCATTGAAATTCAAAGGACATCACTACGAATCAATTACTGGGGGGGTATTCAAATACTCCCCTTGATAGAAACGTTATTGAAGAATGTGCGTGTGATAGAATGTCAGCCAATATGTAAGGTAAGGTTTTGAATGCAAATCAAAAATAACGTGAGTTTATCTTATTGTTTTTATCTTATTATTAGTTGTTTTGTTAATAGTTTTTATTTTTATTTTAGACAGCATATTATATGTGAAATAATTTATTTCCTTGAGTGTGAATCAAATACCACGGCTGTGGGTTCGATTCTCATTCGCATGAAATGAATTATTTTCGTTTCATCACTCTAATACAGAGACAAAGCCGGATTTTGAGCCAAAGCAGAATTCTGCCACTCAGCACGCTACATCTTGAAAATTGGACGGAGACTGGAGAATGGAGATATATTTCTCTGCTTTCTCAGTCATGCTGGAAAATTCTACGTTATTAAGCAATATCTTGAAACATTAAAAAAAAAAAGTCAAAATCATCACAAAAATTCAATATTTTTAGAATCCCTTAAATAAAAAAATATTTTAAAAGCCATTTTATATACAAAGATAGATTAACAAAATCATTCAACACCCAATAAAGAAGCAAAGTGCTATTATGTAAATATGAAGATTAAGGCAGCAGCGGATATTATAATGGGAGAGCATGACACGATTGGGCCGAAGCGTAATTCAATACATAAGTTGGACGCCTCTGGAGGAATGGTGGTGATGTCTTGAGTATCGATGCTTGGGTTTTCAATAAATTATACATGGTTTGAGAATTTTATAAGTTTCTGTTGGTTCTAGGTTTAATTTTATAAATACTTTCAACATTATTAGCCCGAGCTAGAAAGTGTATATTTAATGTTATAAAGCTGAATAATTTGTTTGGTTGAAGGTTCTAGTTGGTTATTTGAAAATTCCAGTATTTAGTTATCTACGTCTTCTCCTCTTTATGATGGAATAGTGTTAACCTCCATATATTTCGTTATTAATGGGAAAAAGTAATTAATAACATTCCATTTCTTTTATATTAAAAGGTTGAAATGGCATCCAAAGTAAGTATCTCATTTTGAAGCAATACATAAAAATAAGCGACACACTGAGTCTGAATGTAAAAAGTAACGACTGTGAATTCGATTCTCGCTCAGGGGAACAAAATAATTTTCTTTTCTTCGCTCTGGTAAACAGACCAAACAAAAGCCAAAAAAAAGAAGAAAAAGCCATAAAAATATCCTATCGACAGCGACCATCTCTAAACATTGAAAACTGTAAACGGTTTCGGCGTCTCAACTAAGAGACAGTTTTAAAGTAACTCCGCCCCTAACTTGATTCCGATGCGTCAAACTCACTGTTCGTGCCATCTTTATGTAAATTCGGCAAATTTAACTTTGCGAACGCGAAAGCAACGTTACAATTTGGTGACGCTACAAAATTCGTTTAGGGAGATGCAAGAGTAAGTTGGTGATGGAGACGCTACAGGAATTTCATCTTATCGGTCGCGTGACGGTTTTTTTAATGTCTTTGTAGATATGTATAGGTGATTTATTATGTATGTTTTATTTATATACTTATTATACCTTGTAGGTTGTACTGTAAAATATTGTCTTTGCAAAACTTGGAAAACTTATAGAAATTTAATTTGCACTTTGTAATTATAATTCTATTAGGAAGTAACTTTATTAATATCATATAAATTCCAAAATATACCTTATCAGTTATACTAATATGAAATTAAATATAATTATCACAAATTACAAATTAGTTTTAATAAAATAAGAAATAATAATAAATTTCCAAACATAACCCAAATAGAAATAAAAAAACCCATTTAAATTATTCAACACTTCTGAAACCTTTAAACGGACTGAAGCCAGACAGTTATATTAAACAAGTTTCTGGTGGGCGATTACATTCTATCTCTTAGCTACGCGTTGATACAAAAGACTTCAGACGTCGAGGCATTTGCATTTCAAACTGAAAACTCTTAACGTATACACTTTAAGGGCCAAAACCGCGAAGCAAACGCCAAGACGTTGAAGCTCTGCTAAGAGAAAACGGATGTTACTTTGAGTGGAATAAGAACTTCTATCCATAATCATATATTCTTGATCGAAACTGTGAAAGCGTTGTCTACAATGAAATGTGAGCTTTATTATTAAAGAAATTGAGTTTCTTTTTCAATGTGATCGTTGAAAGCAGGTGTGACAATTGTGGCAGCGACACAGTACAATTTGAATAAATTTGATAACTCTAGGTAGAGTCTACTGTGGGGGGATGATATCGGAAAGTGATATGCTGATGAAATTGGACCCGAACGGATTATAAGACGTCAATATGAATTTCGCTTGTGTTTCCTTATCTGGTTGATGGGGGGGGGGGTGTGGATGAAGCTTCTGTGGCAGTGTCGCAAGCTTTTGTATTCGTTTTGTATCCCATTCCAGGAAATGAAATATTTTATATTTTCATGTCTTCGCTCGGATGTAGAGGCAAAGCGCGGTGTTATGTTCCGCCACAAGAATTAGGCGAGAAGTCTTAATGGAGTGTCTTAACACTAGGTTCCCATTGTTGGCTGAACTTAAATTGGATGACTGTTTTGTTTTGCACCGATGTTCATATTTTAAGTGAAATATTATATTGCAAGTGTGATGTCATTGCAATTATGGAATATTTTTTTCATGCAAAACGAATCTACAAAAAATAAATTCATTAATACCTATCTAATAACTGAAAGGTCCAGCAATGAATGAGGATGATGATGACCTTGAACTGAACGTTTTTATGTTTACACAAGTAATGTTTTTAGTGTTAAGCCCCTACGTTCCGTTCCCAAATTCCGCTGAATTTTACGATGCATTGCATGTTCAGTGGCGGTTTCGCCTTGGTGCCAGAGCGAAGAAATGAAAATATTAAAAAATAACAATTCATTCCTTCGAGCGGGCATCGAACTCACAGGCGCCGCGTTACAGTCATTCATTCCTTTGTGCCCATGCGCCATGACGCTCTCTAAAAGTTCTTAGAACAATAAATTAGAATTTCTTTTATTCATCAGGTGAAAATTGAAACAGACGAGCTATACAAGTCTAAGTTCGCGTGGAAAACCGCGCAGTTAGCGAGAATAATTGATAGCACGACGTCCCATAGGAACCAACTATGGGGTGAGCGCATGCGATACTGATATCTGATTTAGTTAGTCGTATTTTTAAAATGTAATTACTTTTAAGCCTTTCTTTTTAGTAGCGTTTTGTTATAATAGAATTTGTTGAGAAAATTTACGAGCTTTCACACTTTTTCCCTACATGGGCATAGGAAAATTTGTGCTAAGACACCCTATTCCCGATTTTCCACTCAATTTTCGAAAGATTGCAAGATTTGCGACGAAACTTCATACCTAAAAAATAAAATAGGAAAATAATTTAAACAAAGTCATTCCCTCGAGTGGAGTGCGAACCGATAACCACCGCGCTACAATCAGACGCACTCTTATTACACATTTCATTTCTTTCACGTATAGAAAAAAGTTATATTTGTACGCCTTTTTTCTTCTATTTTCATATAATATTGAGTTTACATTATACTTACTTAAAACAAAATGCTAAAAACGCTTAAAATGAAAATAGCTCTAAATATTTTTGCAGGCGACCTCGTTAAAGTTATATATAATATTTTTTTTTAATAGAAGATATTATTTATTAGTGTATTTAAGTACAGAAAGAACATACAGCCCGCAAAACAGAGTTCAGTTTAAGTGTTATACGTATACTGCTTTTTTAATTTATTACTCACATAAATGCAAAGCTCAGCTTAAGCCTTGCAATTTTTTTACAATAATTATGATCATTCTATTCCCTGTATTATACAATTATAGAGAGCGTCAGGACATTTTAAATTACTATATTAAAAAAATTTATATATTTAATAAAATTATACTTCTATTAGTACTTTTGAATAGTACTCTCTTAATTTTTTTTAGATTCAAGCTGCATCCCGCACATAGCAGGATAGGCAGAAGTAGCCTGGGAGCCTAAAGAAAATTTAAAAATCCTTAGTTTTTACGTTACTATTGTTAGTTACGACCTTTTTTATCATATAATAATTTACCTCAACCGAGAACAGAACCCCTAAACCCTACTAAAACATTATATTTCTAAACAAATAACTGGTCGCGTGCTCAAAGCCATCTCGCAGTAATCAAGATTTGTAGAGTCCGGTCGAAGCGAGTTCCCTAACAATTTGCTACATTGATTTGTGGACCGTTAAATACACCTTTATTGTCAATTAAGAACATTACGTAAAATATTGAAACCCTTGTGATGTCGACTTGCGGAATTTGATCAAATTAATAAAATAAAGTAAAACATATATCAATAAACGATTAAATTCAAATATATTTTTTATATATTCTGCC
This sequence comes from Heliconius nattereri, assembly GCA_013403645.1. NCBI lineage: Eukaryota > Metazoa > Arthropoda > Insecta > Lepidoptera > Nymphalidae > Heliconius > Heliconius nattereri. The sequence continues at coordinate 2,210,109 of JAAIXI010000230.1, forward strand.
TTCAAGGTTTATCTCGCTAATAGCAGAGAGAGCCTTTTGTTATAACAGTCTGCTTTCCATTAGAGGAACGGAACTTGTTATTTGATTAAATAAATCTTTATTAACCATATTTTTATAACGATCATGAATAACAAATTATCAGAAATTCTTTTCTGCAATAAAACACTCCTCTCTCCACTTCAAATCTTCAAAGAAAATATTAAGCGCAACTAAGCAATAAAAACAAAATTCAAATAGCAATACGAATAAATATAACAATTTACATACTAAACGAACGGCGTACACTAAAGATAGTAGCACTTCCCAATAATATATTTACATGACATAAAGCGTACGTCTTATAACGCCCGCGAGTGTCGTCAACGTGTATTGCCGATAATTATCGAACGGGTACGGGATAGGTCCCTTATAGCGTTTGATAAGGGTACGATACGATTATTGGTTTTTTTTTTTAAATTCACCTATTTTTTTGTTTGTATTTTGAGATGAAACTAAAGACTGAAAAAGACTACTGAACTAGGCAGAAAAAAGAAATATAAAAAATACTGCTGTTAAAACTTTACTTGAAATTTTAAGCAATCCACAATGAAAAACTTCCTGATTTTTACTAAACATTAATATAATTCAGATAAATTATATTTTTGTTGGTATAAAAACTAGGTTCCACCGAGATTTGAACTCGGATCGCTGGATTCAAAGTCCAGAGTGCTAACCATTACACCATGGAACCTGTTATATTTCATTTTAAATATAATCAGCAGCTAAATATTTATAATTATTGTACTGTAGCAAAGCTGTCCAAACAACTTTCTAAATCCTTAACATGCGTTTATTAGCGTCATTTCCTTTCTATTTTTTTTTATAATCAGGAGAGAAATATAAAAAAAAAATCGGAAATTAATTGTCCTAATTCATTCGATAACCGCGTAGGCTGAGATAAAAAATATTTTAACATATGTTATACATANGAAAACTTGGTGTAACAAGCTTATCTTTATTTCTCGTTCCTATCGTATGACTGTCGCTATTTTTGCTATGACAATGTATATTAAAGTCTGGCAATCGTCGATCTTTTTAGAAGAACATTTTATTGTAATTCATTCGAAAACCACGTAGGCTGAGATAAAAAATATTTTAACTTATGTTATACATAGAGACTAACAAATTGTGGAATAAAACATTATTTTTTTATTATCTAGATATTCTAATAGAATCATACCACTCTACTTAACAATAATAGTCGGTTCTAGTTCCACGTTAATTCGACAAATCAAAAAAGCAAATTATTTTTTAATAAATAATAGATTTTTGTGTCTTTTGTTATTACGAAAATTTTATTTTAATCATGAATTTGGATTTTTTTCATTTGAATATCGTACCCGTATCATATACAGTAAACATTGACGTTAGGCGTAGGTTAAGCCGTAAACGTCGTCGTTTATATTATGGCCCATAAGTTTTAGTGCTTGCATAATACTAGTTGCATTTTACAATTCCTTAATTTTATTATTTGTTTTAATATTAAATACTGTCGCAATAATGTTTGTTTGTTTTAATACGAAATAAAATATTTGAAGCACTAAATTAGCTTGAATATTCTGTAACGTAACTCAAAGTTGCATTTTATTTACCTAAAAAAGGTTTATTTAAAAAAAAAAATTTAAAAATTAAAATTTATTTTGATATTTCCCCTGAGAAAATTCACAATTAATTATTGATAATTTAACACCATTTTATTGGATCACAGTTCATGTTTAACTGTACATTCAAGCTTTTATTTAACTTCTGGTGTTAGGTAATATGTTAGTGTATGTGAAGTCTGGGAAGATCAGTATATCCACTTCTTAGTATCCAATTGAGTTGTAATTTAGATTATGACTTCAGTACTAATAACTATGAAATTGCATATAATCAATTTTGTTTGTTAATAGGAAATGGCTACTAAAACAAAATCGTAGATTACAAATTTGTGCACATCCCACGTAATGAAGGCATCAAATGAAAAGAAATTTGAAAAATATAATAATTAATAAATAAACAAATAAACCACATATAATACAATGAAAAAACACTAAACATTAGGTTCCCTCTGCCTACTAAAACAAAAGAAAATCTTAATTTCGTTATACAAAACATAAAGCAGGTGACTTAAATAACAATACCAATTAAAAACATAGACATACGGCAACGAAAACAAATTTACCATTTCATTTAACCGACAATGGCAATATTTGAGCAATCCTCCCCAAATATAAATAATAATCTCGTTATTAACCCCCACAATGAGCGTTTAAAATAAAAATTCACTCAAAAGAACATCCCCTGTTCCAAAACAAAACGAAATCAAGACCTAGACAGTCTTATATCACAACTTTTTTATACTGAAAATTGAAACTTATTCCATACGTGATTAAATTCAATTTTAAACACTTTACAAATTTGCAGTTTTTTCAAAAGCGAATTCGTTTCAATGATGTAGAGCGCTTACAATAATCAACTGAATTTGAACTCTACACCACTATAATAAAACTGAAAATTCCAATAACCAACAATATGATAATATAATAGTAGGGTACCAACCGTAGGCCTATTTACGTCGGTTTCACACTTACAACAATAGTGTCATGATTCCTGATCCCGGATTATCCCGATACAAGACCGGGATTAGGTCGGGCTGTGGAAAACAAATGGGATAACAGCACAAGTGTGCTAATGGAGTTCCAATTACAAATTGTGTGTTGTCATTTTAGTGTTAATTTTAGGGTAATGTAGAGTCTAGAATTAAATGTGTAGTATGTCAAGAAAATAGTAGTGTATTTCTTAAAAAACTCAGAATGTGCCTAATCCGCAGAACGTGGGCAATGCGGGAAAAAAATTAAAGAAGAATATATATCTTTAAATAGAATAATATAATTTTGAAAAAGATATTTTTCTATCTTATAAGCCTGAAAAATCGGTTAAGATTTGCTACATAAGACCAAGAAATATAAGTATTGAAGCCAGTCGTGGTGCCGAGACATAAATGTGTGACTGCAAACGTAATTTCTTGTGGTTTCGATCCCTACTCAAGAAAATAAAGAGCGCGGCGTTAAGTTCCGCCCCAATGCCTCAAAAACCCGCCGAAAAATAGGGAACGGAATGTCTTAGCACTCGGTTCCCTCTGCCCACCCAGCTGTGTGCGGGATACAACGTGGAGCTGATTTTTTTTACATTTTGAGATAGATGTTTAAAAATCTTCCTTAATGCCTAAGAACAATCGAAAGCAACAAGATGAGTATTTATATTGTATGTGATATATTAATCACCGCAACGCGACAGTTGGATTACATTAATTGTAACTAAACGCACGGCACTTGATGAATTGTGCAGTTTAGGTAAACCCCTTTAGGTGATAGGGGTTGGGGTAAATTATAAATTGTAGTTATTCAGAAGGTTGGGTAAGGAGTGTCTTAATACTAGGCTCCTTCCGCCTACCCTACGGGATACAGCGTGGAATGGAAGTGTCTTAATGGGAATGGAATCTCGAATGGAAACTAGAGTGTCTTAACACTAGGTTCCTATTACTCACTCTACTATACGCGTAAGTGTGCAGTTTAAAAAATTACCTAAAATTTTTCACAAAAATCTTAATAATTGCTGCGAAATTATAAAAAAACGAATAAATTAAAACCAACGCGCGGTTGGATGATTCGCGTTGCGTCTGAAGTAACCGCTAACGACTTGGGCCTAATGAGCTTTAAAATTATTTTGAATTAATTAGAAATTACATAATAATATTAGGTAATTTATTGCATATTATTTACTAGTAAATTGTTCTACCTTGTCTTTATTTTTAGTAGTGTCTTAATGGAAACGCAGTGTATTAACACTTGGTTCCGTCTGCCTACCCTGCTAAAAGTGGGATATCAAGCGTCAAGCGGTAAACTAAGTAGTAAGTAAAAGAGTTAAATTAAGTAGTATGGAGAGAAGCAGCAGAAAAGCAGCAGAGAGAATCTATAAATTCCTACGGAAACGGAAAAGCACGAGATTTTCCTTTAGAAATAAAAAATCCCCACCACACACAGACCAAGTCCTATAGTGATATTGGGTGAAATACAAAATGTACCGTGGATTTGGGGCATACATTCCTGTGACTGCGTTATATTATGTCCGTGATTTATTGCATTGGATTCTCGTTTGTAATTAGTGCGTGCCTCTGTAGGGCCGCCGCTGTCGAATTGTTTGCTTGTATTTATTTTAGATGAATCCTGCTTTTTTTTTATTTTATGAAATTAAAAAGTATTGCAATTTTTTTTTAAGAACGCGGCTTCGACCGCTTAATTTTATTTTTATATTATTGCCAAATTATATAAAGTTTTCTTTTTCGTGAACGCCATCCTCACAAATGTTCACATTTTAAATAATGATATTATATAGTAGGATAGATAGCCGTATATAATATCAAATTCACAAACATTGAATTCCACCACTCAAACCGCAATATAAATCGAAGTTAGGAGTACCTAACCTAGTAGGGTTAAGTAGAGTTAAGTTAAGTTAAGTAAGGTTCCTTCTGAATACCCCGTTTTATGCAGGATACAGCGTGAAGTTAAAATAAAAAAAACATGTTTAAATTGGAAATTAACACTTTTATAACAGGTACTTAATGCGTTCTTTCTTGTTATAGCTCAAAACTTTATTTGACTAAATGTTTGTACAGGTGTATAAATAAATACCCAAAGTTAGTCTTTTATAATAGACAAATTATTTAAATTCAACACAAATATTAATTACAAAATTACAGCATTATATTACTCTATGCTCAATTAAACGTGAATAAGTATGTATAAGCAACTTTAATTTGAATAATTTTTAACAAATTTATATGTTTTTATACTTTTATTTTTTACTTACACTGTCTACATTATGATTTACGTTCACCATTTTATAACCAAATTTGAAATCTAAGCTGATTGTTTTATATTTCTTTCGCTTAATCCGTAAAATACGATGATTAGAAAAATACAAATAATAAAATAAATGTAATTAAAATATTATTTTTACTTTTTATTATTCTTTTCAGCTTCACGCTGTATCCCACACACTGCAAGATTAAAACCCTTCTATTCTACCCCTTTAGCCAAATTCTGGAGGCATGGCATATTAAATAGTGGAACTAAACGCCGCGTTACCGTTTAAATAATTTAAAAAGTGTCGCACCTGTGAGCCTGAGTGTCACTTCACGCTGCATTATTTTAAATAACTAACAATATTATTTATTATCATTATTATTTTTCACATAACTAATAAAACAAATAAAATGAAGACAATTTTAAATTTTCACAGAAGCACCAGCCCCGCGGCTCCCGGATTGAGTTTAATCGGAGTCGGAACGACCCATTAATAACGGTACTGTTAATTGAACTCCTAGTTGCCGGTTATATTTCAAATATTCTCTATAGAGGAGCGAGAATAAAATACTTATGTCGCGATCAATCGGTTTGTTTATTTTTGTTTAGTTAGTGTAAATAGCACTAATTGATTGCAGATCGAGAAATCGATGTTTCGAAAAATCGATTTATTTAGAATAGTTTTTTTTTGTTTTATTTACTTAATATAAGGATAAAGGTTATATTGTAAATTAAACTGGAAGATGTGTTTTGCTTTTTTATAGCTAAGTGAAAATCGACACGTTGCTCTACAAAAACGCTTTACGTAAACTTATGGAATAGTAAAATACAAGAAACGATAAATAATTATCTTTTTTATAAATATAGTGGGTTTCCCTCCATTAAATGTTATATACAGACAGACTCCTTTAAAACATTTCAAATTAGCCTCGCACTGTATCTCGCTCATAACAGGGTAAATAGAGGAAACCTTGACTTGAGACATTCCGTTCCCAACTTCTCCGTTCTATACTTCTCTAACAATGTATACCTTTAACATACTATATTTCACCTAAAATATATTATTTTTCATCAATTTATTCAGAGTCGAAGCTGAAACTGTAACATGAGACAAAAAATCCTTTTCAGCGATCATTATGTGATTGCGCGCAGGTGTTCTCGCAGCGGAGTGGATTACTGACGGGTTGGGGCGCTAAAATGCTGCGAGTTGATATGCACCTAGCTTACATAACAGTATATGAATAATATATTTTTTATTTATTTGTTTTATGTAATTTTACTAAGCATGTACATTTTAAATTATGGAAAATATATTTCAAGTAATCAATTAATTAATTAAATATCCAATATGAAAATTTCATTAAATAGGTTCTGATTTGAAACAATGAACAATTATGCAGAAGGAACCTAACATTAAGACTAGCTAATGAAAATATGAAATATTTTGTTTCTAGGTGTAGGAATTGAATTACCAACCATCGCATTTACTACTGTCACAAGCTTGTATGCCTGGGCTCACGATCACGTTAGAATGCACAATGTAATATGAAATAAATATATATTTTTTAATTTTCCCCAAAAATAATATAAAAAATATATGTAACAGTAAAAGCGACACGCTACAGCTCCGATCAGCCATCGCTTCCCAGTATAAATCATTCGCTGTCGCGGCGTATTGGATTAAGATTTTCGATATTGGATGAGAAGGCTTCATCTTGCTGAGTGACAGCCAACAACATATTGATAGTAAATTTCCCAGGAGGTGTCCTGGATGCTTCAATTTCGCTCTCGCCTCAACATTACAATACTATCACTGTTTATTTAGAAATATTAGCGATTTACATGAAAAAGTGAAAAATAAGCTACTCGTATTTAAATTATTTGTTCTTTTTACGAGAAAAAAAGGAGCCATGGTTGCACAGTGCAGCAGTGTTTTAATGCAAGTCTAATAATTGTGAGTTCGATTTCCATTCACTGATACGAATTATTTCCAATTCACTTCCCAGACAAAGTGCAAAGACATTGATTTCCGTCACTTAATACGCAGTGTCTCCAATTCAGGCGGAGAGTAGAGAATTGAGTTTCTTAACAATGGGTTCTGTCCACGTAACCTGCTATGTGCGGAATAAAATCTGAAGCCTAAAAAATATACCAAAGGGGTATTCATTATTATATTATCGCAATATTTTAAAAACTTATCTAACACCACTATAAAAATACAATACTCGGAAGTAAGTACAATATACACAATTTTATAATTTTAAATATTCTATAAAAAGGTGAAAGTTTAAATATTAAATTGAAAGCTTTTAAAAGCGACACGGTTTCTGGTCGCTCAGTGAATATTTCACTAGCTATGAGACCTCGTACACATTCGTATGATATTTCATTTATTTAGTGACCGTGGAACAATTTATTAAGCCATCCTACTTAATATTGTAAGGACATGAAGAAACGTATTTAAAATAATTTCTTATTATGCAGCACTACGTATTGCAAAATTTATGTAGAGTTAAATATAGATGTCTGTCTATATTTAAAGGTGTTTACATATTCGCAATTTTCGAGATATAGTGTTTTGAATGGCGGAACTTAACGCCGCGCTTAATCTTGTTACTAGAGCGAAGAAATAAAAATAATTAGCTCCCCCTAATGTATAATCGAACCAATAATCATCACGTTTGCGTTTTTGCTGCGATGACGCCTCCATTTGAATAAAACACATGTCTATAAATTAATGTCTTACTTGAACTATTAACAGGCTTCTTTTCCAAATGATCGAAATGGAATTATTAAAATATTATTCGAAAGTATCCGGTTCCATGGTGTAATGGTGAGCACTCTGGACTTTGAATCCAGCGATCCGAGTTCAAATCTCGGTGGAACCTATTTTTATAAAAGTATACATAAAAAGACAAAATTTTTATTACTTAACTAATGTAATTTACTTACAAACTAGGTATTAGCTTTTAGAATTTATAGCATAATCATATAGTTTTCAGATGGATTATATAAAATTATTAGTGGGCCCGGACGCGACTACGCCTGCTTGAACTATACGATTATTTATTAAATATATTTATGAAATTATTTTCGATTTTCAATAGAATTTGTAAGGTAATATAAGCCTAAATAATTAAAATAAGCTAAAAAAGAATAATAAGTGGAGATTTATTATTAGATAAAATATCTGAGTAACCGAAATGAACAAACAAAAGGTCATACTATACCTACCACTCGTAGGCTAGGTCATTCCGAATCACTGACATCTCCTTAATTATTTATTAAATTATTATACAGTAAACCATCTTACGTATTTTCCATTATTACGTAATTTCCATCTAGATGAAATGCTAAAAGTGACTATTATATTTATTTTCATAAGGATGAATATCAAATTATAGAAATCATCTAATTTTTGTTAATGTATACAAATCTATATCTATAGTATATATCAACGCGGACTTTTTTAAACAATATTTAAGGGACAATATTTTTGGAGAATATTGTTTTTGTGTCTCATAAGGTTGAGTCGGCGCGCGCCATGTATGCGTTAAGCAAACTTATTTTGGGTGACGTTTTCTAACACCAACTTTGCAAATCGTTGCTTAGCAACGGCGGTTGTTATAAACATGGCGGAATAAATTGCATGTCAAATTATTAAGTATTTTTATATATTGGTCGAATTTTTATATATCGAAAATATTACAAATATGAGAAAAAAATATATCCTATGTTCATCCCGAGACCCTCAAGTATCTCTATATGAGTATTTTATCACAATTAAATTAGCGGTTTGGGCCTGATTGCGTAAAAGACAGACAGGCAGACAAACAGACAGAGTCACTTTCGAATTTATAATATAGGTATGGATTATTTATTAATTATTAAAGTAATAAATAACCATAAATATTATCTATTATTTAAAGAAATATTTTTCAGAAGTTGCATTCATTGCTCAATGTTTTTCATAATATGGTGGGAAATACTGTACAAATACTGTAAAAAATTATTACCATATAAAACGAATGTATTCATTATGTTTTTTTTTACTTTGGCATTAGTCTTGGATTTTGTTGCCAAGAGCTACCTTCCGAGTTCTCAACTCAACCTACTTCACTTTGCACGGTTTTCAATATCGGAGGTTAGTTCATTGGCTCCGATGTCCTTCATCACCGTATCCAGTCATCGCTTCCTTGAATGTCCGTGAGGCTCTAACTTCAGGATCAGCCATAGCAAGGCAAGGAAGGAAGCTTCCGACGTAGTACTCCAGGCCGGCGCGTAAAGTGCCAAGAAAGCATGATAGGTTTTCTTGAGATACCACGTAGCGTTGTTTATTTTATTATAATTACAGAAAAATACTGAAAAAATTTAAAAGTAATTTGCAACAAAAAGACAGGTTCCACCGAGATTTGAACTCGGATCGCTGGATTCAGAGTCCAGAGTGCTAACCATTACACCATGGAACCGATTGGATAATAATTGTTAAAAGAGGTATATAAACTTATGAATACAAGTATATTTTCTATATAATACATATATAATAGAAATACTATAGGTTTAATTAAGCCCTACATATTTTTTTTAATATGGATCGTAGAGCAATGGGAATTCACCTCACTAAAATCGCGATGATTGTGGGTTCGATTACAACTTGGAGAAATTTGAATTCTATTTTCATTTCCCCCCTCTAATAAAGAGACAAGGTTTGGCGTTGAATTCCACCACACAACACGCGTCTCGAATATAAATATCTCGAAAATTTGGTGAGAATTGGGAAGGGGAATGTCATCACAATAAGTTCCCTACCTACCCTATAGCAATAAATGGAATACAGTGAGTACTAAAAAAAAGACAAGTTTTTACTTTAAAATTGAACCTACAACAACGAAAATAAAAATGTACACAAGCACTTTACATAATAGGGTAAGGGCAGTAAATGTCATAACAGAACTAAAACGGACACCTTCCCCTTGCCTGACATACAGCCCGTCTCCACACGCCCATACCCACGAAAACATCCAAAATATTATGAATAAATATACATTTTTTCGCAAGTGTCGATATCGCTAGAGTATTGTAACTTGATAATATATTTATTGGAAACATTTGGTACGAAATGGCTCCTTGGCGGCTCCCGGACGCCTTAACGCTCACGTCCAAATTCTAAATTTTATTTTGTCAATATTTAATGCGATACCCAGAAAGGTATCCAACACGACGGCCGGTCTGATATTCTTAGGTGGAATATCCAAGTATTATATAAGTTTTGTTCGATTTTATGATATTTATGTTAAACGTGTCATGGCTTATTTATTATATTAACGTATTTTAGTATTCCAATGTATTTGTATTGGTTCTGGCGTGATGTAATATAGCCTATAGCAATTAATAGATTTTAAAAATTTTGAGTCAAAAGTTATGAGAAACAAAAAGATTTGCAAAGCAGAAGCAAAGCAGAAGTGTGTGACTGTAACACGATGATTGTGAGTTCGATCCCCACTCGAAGTAGTGAATTGTTATTTATTATTATTTTCTTTTCTTTGCTCTGATACTAGGATAAAAGCCCAGCGTTGACTTCTATCGCTCAACTTCTTAACACCAGCTTCCCTCTGCTTAGCCTGCTCTATGCGAGATACAGCGTGAACGTAGTTTTTTTTTATCTAGACAAATATAAAAAACTTACAGATTAAAATAAATAAAAAGACAATCATAAAAGCACAGTATCTAACAAAGTGTACAAACTGTCACCCAATCATTAGTTACAGTGAAAAACAATTTACCCCAAGTAAGTAAAAGTGAGAGAATAAAGCATGCAAATCAGTCAACGGGTTGACAGGTATTTACGAGCGACGGTACGAAAAAACTTCTGAAACTACCTACTTCTCATTTCAAATGTAATCTACGACGACAAATGGTTCGGACCTGACTACATTCCACCCTTCGCCATTTTGTACTTTCTTTTTGTTTAAAATCTAAGTTTTAAGGGGTGGTGTAAGTAGAGACACACTGTAGACTGTAGAATAGAATGTGTTAAAAAATTATAGAAGTGAAGAATACTAGCAATAATATACAGCTTCTAATTGCTTTATATAGGTAGGTCTATGAACATTAGTGGTAGATTTAAATTTCATTTGTGTAAAAAGTCCGACTGTAAGTGCGACCGTTGTGGGTTTAATACCGACTCGGAGGAGTGACTTATTTTCATTTCCTCATTCTGGCATCTTGCTACCAGACTGGTTGATCTGGTGTCTTGAGTAGAGTTCTATCATTCTTCAATCACTTTCTCGAAAATTGTACGGAAAGAGAGAAACTCAGGCAGAATCCTGCTGTATGTACCTACCTATACAGTATAATATTCTTTTTCCTTTATATATTTTATATTTTCAATCATATTTGCGTAACGTTCCCAAAAACTGATGATTAAACGACTTTTATAAAATATTAATTTGGCAACCAAAGACATTTAAGACCACTACATGAAACTATAAAAAATAAGGCAAAAAAGCCAACGGCACGCGGTGTTCCCAGGCGGTCACCCATCCAAGTACTGACCGCGCCCGACGTTGCTTAACTTCGGTGATCGGACGAGAACCGGTGTGTTCAACGTGGTATGGACGTTGGCGAATGCTAATCTTAAAGAACTAAATACCTGACAACGTCACTCTTGACAGGCTTAAATAGAAAAATGTAGAGTTCATTACATTATATCAACCCAATGCAATCCGAGGATAATAATATTAGGTATTAGAGGTTACTTAAACCACAACAAAAAAAAAACAAAAAGAGCCAACGGCACGCGGTGTTCCCAGGCGGTCACCCATCCAAGTACTGACCGCGCCCGACGTTGCTTAACTTCGGTGATCGGACGAGAACCGGTGTGTTCAACGTGGTATGGACGT